>VWZI01005748.1:62913-78797 GCA_013396835.1 Psilopogon haemacephalus | reverse complement strand
GCAGAAGAGAAGGCTGCCAGGAGACCTTGGAGTGGCCTTGCAGGATCTGAAGGGGGCTACAGAAGGGACTGTTGGCAAGATCTGATAATGACAGGAGGAGGAGGAATGGGTTTAAACTGGCAGAGGGGAGATTGAAACTGGTTGTTAGGAGGAATTTCTTTACAGTAAGGGTGGTGAGACACTGGCACAGTTTGCCCAGGGAGGCTGGGGAGCACAGAAGCACCCAATGTGATCACATTGGGTGCGTCTGTGCTCCACCACCTCCCTGGAGGTGTTCAAGGCCAGGTTGGATGCGGCCTTGAGCAACCTGTCGTAATGGGAGGTGTCTATGGCACAGGGGGATTGGAACTGGCTGAGTTTTGAGGTTCCTTCCAACCTAAACCATTCTATGATTCTATTGCTCTTCATCCAGCTCAGCTCAGACAAAGATCCACTGAAAATAAAAAATAAACAAAAACAAAGGAAAAAAAAGTCTAACTCTGTGATGTTAGAAACTACTGTTACCTGCTTGCTGAATTCATCAAAATTCATAAGAGGTCCATTGTGGAACATGGGGTAATAAAACACATATGCCAGCATCCACAGGAAGGAGTGAGATGACTTCTGCCTGGGTCCATGCCAGCAGTACTCGAGGCTGAAGCTAGTGCAGAAGAGGCAGCGGACGGAGACGGTGAAGAGCAGCAGATAATACTCATTTTCAGTGTCATACCACTGCCTCTGCAAGAGAAAAAGACAAATCAGACTGGTACAATGCTCTGCCATCTACAAGGGTGCACAACGGTGTGGACTCAGGTCCTAACTTGCAGGCTCACCAGCAGAAGGAAGCAACTTAAGTGAACAGCTCTCCTTAACCCAAACGACAAGTGGTAGATGTTGGGGAAAAAGCCTCCAAGGGGTAGGGCAACCAGCATAAAGTGACCACACCTTGAGTTTAGAAACGTTGGGTTGTGAAGAACTGACAATCATAGAATGGTTTGGGTTGCAAGGGAGCTCAAAGCTCAGCCAGTTCCAATCCCCCTGTGCCATAGGCAGGGACACGTCATCCAGCCTGGCCTTGAACACCTCCAGGGAGGTTGGGGAGCACAGAAGCACCCAATGTGATCTTTAATCACATTGGGTGCTTCTGTGCTTCACCAGTTCCCTGGGCAACCTGTGCCAGTGTCTAACCACCCTCACTGCAAACAACTTCCTCCTAACATCCACTTTCAATCTCCCCTCTGCCACTTTAAACCCATTACCTCCTCCTCCTGTCATTACCAGACCTTGTCAACGGTGCCTCCTCAGCCTGTCCTCATAGCAGAGCTGCTGCAGCCCTCTCAGCTGCATCTTGGTGGCCTCCTCTGCACTGGCTCCAGCACTTGCATGTGCTGCTTGTGCTGGGGGCTGCAGAGCTGCAGACAGTGCTGCAGGTGGGGTGTGAGGAGAGCAGAGCCAAGGGGCACAATCCCCTCCCTTGCCCTGCTGCCCACAGCTGCTCTTGCTGCAGCCCAGCACACAGTTGCTGTCTGGGCTGCACTCACACTGCAGCCTCATCTTCAGCTTTGCATCAGCCCAGACCCCCAGGTCCTGTTCCTCAGGGCTGCTCTCAGCCATTCCCTCTGAGCATCTTGGCAGCCTCCTCTGCACACACTCCAACAGTTCCATATCCTCCTTGTGGTGGGGGCTACAGAATCGCACACAGTACACTGCAGGAGAGCAGAGTAAAGGGAGAGAATCACCTCCCTTGCCCTGCTGACCACTTACACACTCAGATACACTGCCTCTGGCACACTCAGATACACACTTCCACCTCAATGGACCAGCCAGCACAGCTGGAAGAAGCTAAAAATAAGTCACTGCAGCTCTGTTGCTATTGTGGTTTAAGCAGTTACCTGCCCCACCCCCCCCACCTCCCCTTTTGAAATAAACCCCAGCTAGGACTCAGAAACACTGGAAGCTGATAAATGAAGCTTTATATTTACAGCAATGCACAATATACAAGCAGACATTTACAAGGTATAACAGATATTTACAGATACATACAGTGAGAAGGTAATACAGAAACACCACAGCCCTCCCAGGGATCAAAATCCCCAAGAGGGGTAACCAACCACCCCCTACCACCTTTCCCTCCTTCCCCAATCTTTTGTCACCAGCTGTTGATGCTGCAGATAAGCTGAAGTAGGGAAGAATTTAGTAGAACTATTAAGAATCAGCTACAAAAGGCAGAGACAAAGGAACCATGCAAAGAGCAGCTACAGCCAGAGCGGTCTGAGACCTTCTGCCCTATCTATATTTTGGTTATAACCTTTAAAACAACTTTTTTTTTTTCTTTCTCAGTAGAGCTCTGGGTGCAGTGCCATCCTGTGTTTTCCTCTCTCAGCCAACAGTCTCATTTCTCACTCAAATTCTCCAATTGGTTCAAACCAGCACAGTGGCCTAAGCCAACCTCTGCTTACATCAACTGTAGACACAATACATTTAATGAACAAACACCTCCATCACTTGACATTTAAATAAAGCCTTTCTGCCATTACCTTGGCTTCTTCTACAGCTGGAATGCGTAAAGTGGACAGCAAGATGAGGGAGCACAACCACGTCAGGAGGGACAGCTGAAACTGAGCCACAGCAAAGGAAATGGCTGCATGTAACAAAATGACAGCCAAGCCCTTGATCCCCAGCAACAACCAGCAGGCAGCCATTCCGTAAACCATCAAGCACCAGGGTTTATACTGTTGGAAAAAAAGAAAAATGGGACAGTTTTTTAGGTTATTTCTGAGGAAAAGGGGAAAAAAAACCAGCACTCTGCATCACTAATCTGCTACACAGGGTCTGCAGTAGAAACAAAGGCAGAGAACAAGATTAAAACACACAAAACAATACAGGGAAAGCCAACAGCATCCATGAATCATAGAATGGTTTAGGTTGGGAGGGACCTCAAGGATCATCTAGCTCCAACCCCCCTCGGCCATAGGCAGGGACAGCTCCCACTAGAACAGTTCATCAAGGCCTCATCATCCTGGCCTTGAACACCTCCAGGGAGGTTGTGGATGACAGAACGTGATCAAAGATCACATTGGGTGATTCTGTCCTGCACAATCTCCCTGTGCAACAGACATATGTTAAGAGTCACCTTCTATATCGTTAGCCAAGCTCATCCTCAAGTACTCAGCTGCTCTCATATGGCAATGGCCAAATATACCATCTCTGAAAGGACACAACAACTGAGCTTCCTCTGAACAGGCATCTGGAGCATAACAACCATAGAATGGTTTAGGCTGGAAGGGAGCTCAAAGCTCAGCCAGTTCCAACCCCCCTGTGCCATAGGCAGGGACACCTCCAACTAGCACAGGTCACTCAAGGCCTCATTCTACCTAGTCTTGAGCACCTCCAGGGAGGATCAAAGATCACATTGGGTGCTTCTGTGCTCCACCACCTCCCTGGGCAACCTGTGCCAGTGTCTCACCACCCTCACTGCAAACAACTTCCTCCTAACATCCACTTTCAATCTCCCCTGTGCCACTTTAAACCCATTCCCTCTCATTCTGTCATTACAAGACCTTGAAGGATGGATGTCAAAAGAAAGATCTGCACAGTGAGGTTGGTTGAGCACTGGAACAAGTTGCCCACAGTGGTGGTTGATGCCCCAACACTGATCAACAGGGCTCTGGGCAACCTGATTTAGTTGAGGATGTTCCTGCTCACTGCAGGGGGTTGGACTAGATCACCTCCAGAGGTCACTTCCAATTCAGGTGATGCTATGATTCTGTAAGACAGAAGAGGTTTCTGCAGCCTTGTGTGTGATATCCAGAGCCTCTGATCTCAGGAAGAACTTCCTCCTTTCCTTCCCCAGACTGCCAGGTGTGCCACCACATGCCAGTCACTTCCCACAGTCATACAATCACTCAGCAGTCACACCAAAGCCCATGCAGTCATAGAATCACAGAATCAGAGTTAGAAGAGACTGGGCTGAAAAGTAAAACTACCAAACATAATTGGTTCTGTCCTAACTCAAACCAAGCCAGACCTAAACCTAGTTCTGAAATACATATTTCTTAACAATTATAGAATCATAGAATCAGTCAAGGGTGGAAGGGACTACAAGGATCAGCAAGTTCCAACCCCCCTGCCATGCCCAGGACACCCTACCCTAGATCAGGCTGCCCACAGCCTCTGCCAGCCTGGCCAAAAACACCTCCAGGGATCTGGCTCCAAACACCTCCCTAGGCAACCCATTCCAGCCTCTCACAACTCACCACTTTGTCATCTTGGAAAGGAATTTACACCCTTCCTTTTTGCCAAACAATACAAGAAAACAACAGCTTTCAAGAGTTGGAGGGTGAAGTCTCCAAACACAGACCTAAGGCAACCAATCTACTTGCTCTCATCTATGTGTAGCTCCAAATCCACCACACAGAATGGGATTTCCCACACTCAGTGCTGAATTTTCCATGCCCAGAGTAAACAAAGCCACAGAAACTCTTTGATGTGTAAGAAGATCCATACATACCTTTTCCAGCCAGAGCCTGGACACTTGTGATACCAGCAGGTGACCAGCCAGAAGCCACAATATGCGCTCTCTTCCCCATTCGATCCAGTAGCTCCATTCAAAGTCCATGGGGTCCTGGGGCAACAAGGACAGTGGTCAGTGTGTGTACCTGGCCACAAACACACATTCTTACAGGACAAGGGAACATTTCCATAAGACACCAGGGTCTGATACTAAACACCACAGGACTCAACATCTGATGGACACTGTTTCAGCAACGCAATTTGATCAGAGCAGTGAGCCCCAACAGCTCCAACTTGACTCCCAATGGTATGAAATTCAGAACTTTAGATGGGGCCATGACTACTAAACTCCACACTAACACTGAACATAACCGTAAAGCAGACAGGGAGGTGCTCACTCACACCTTCTCCCCCCAACACAGACAACATCCGAGGGACATTGTTTCAGCAACGCAATTTGATCACAGCAGTGAGCTCCAACAGCTCCAACTTGACTTCCAATGGTATGAAATTCAGAACCTTAGATGGGGTCGTGACTCCTAAACGTCACAGAGTCATTTAGGTTGGAAGGGACCTCAAAGATCATCCAGTTCCAACCCCCCACTAGTGGGACACCTCCCACTAGAACAGGTCACCCAAGGCCTCATCCAACCTGACCTTGAACACCTCCAGCAAGAGAACAGCCACAACCTCCCTGGGCCACCTGTGCCAGTGTCTCACCACCCTCACTGCAAACAGCTTCCTCCTGACATCCACTTTCAATCTCCCCTATGCCACTTTAAACCCATTCCTCCTCCTCCTGTCATTACATGACATTGTCAATAGTCCCTCCCCAGCCTTCCTGTAGGCCCCTTCAGATACTGGAAGGCCACTCTGAGGTCTCCTGGAAGCCTTCTCTTCTGCAGGCTGCAGAGCCCAAACTCTCTCAGCCTGTCCTCACAGCAGAGCTGCAGACAGTGCTGCAGGTGGGGTGTGAGGAGAGCAGAGCCAAGGGGCACAATCCCCTCCCTTGCCCTGCTGCCCACAGCTGCTCTTGCTGCAGCCCAGCACACAGTTGCTGTCTGGGCTGCACTCACACTGCAGCCTCATCTTGAGCTTTGCACCACCCCAGACCCCCAGGTCCTGTTCCTCAGGGCTGCCCTCAGCCATTCCCCACCCAGCCTGGAGCTGTGCTTGGGATTGCACCCACCCAGGTGCAGGACCTTCCACTTGGCCTTGTTGAATGCCCTGAGGTTGGCCTGGGCACAGCTCTGCAGCCTGTGCAGGTCCCTCTGGATGGATCTCTGCCCTCTAGCAAGTCTCCTGTGCCACACAGCTTGGTGCCAGCTGCACACTTGCTGCCTTGAGGCAGCCACTTGACACTGGTCTCCAGGTGGACATTGTGCCCTTGATCACCACTCTCTGCGTGTGAGAGTGGTGTCAATTCCTTATCCAAGTGGGTAGCCTGAGAGGCTCATATAAAACCCTTCTAGGACTTCATCTCCACAAGTACTTTATGGCTTTCTCATGGCAGGGGTCTCTCACTGTAAACTGGTGAGCCTAAACACCAACATACTTCCACAGGCACACACTCATTGTGCTGTGAGGTCAAAAGCAACTCAGCAGGAAGTGGTTTGGTTTTGTTTTGGGGGTAAAGGGATGCTACCGATCCTACTATTTTAATAAAATAAAAGCTGCTGGTCATCCATCCTACCTTTTTGAGGCCCCAAAAGAGAGTTCCTGGTTCCAGCCCAAACTTTCTGTCCATTGCCGCTTCATACTCTGCAAAGAAAACAAACCTCTGCTAAGAACTCACAAACCCAAGCAGGGAAAGTCATGGATGTGGCCTCTGCTGCTCAAGAGCAACACATTCCCATGTTGCCCCTGCAGGCAGGGCACATCACCATGTCACTGCTCAGCTGGTGACCAGGTCAACAAGCCCACAAAGGGCAAAGGCAAAGCCCTTGATTGCCCAGGACTTGTGCTTTAATTCCTCCTTCAACAGCAGCAATAACAGACCCCAACCAGCCTGATCTCACACAGGACCTACACTAATTCTCATCTTCCCTCTTTCAGGGCTGCCTGGTTTCTGCCACTGGACCAAAAAGGACACAGACCCAACAGGGACCAGAGCAAGTCAAAGCCACTCAGAGCTGCTGCTCTGTCTCACTGCAGCCTTTTTCCACCTCCACAGAACACGTGCTGTACCCAGCACTTCTTTCACTGTCCCCCAAGTTTCCTTATGGCACCTCTGTTCTTCCCTTCAGCTCGTTCCAAAGCCAGCCAGGGGCATAAACATAGAACCCTTTGCTGGTTAAAGCCTAACAAGGTGCAATACACCTTCCCCTAGTGAACCCCCATGACTGTCCATACTGTTAATCAAATAACACCACTCTCATTTCCTTTAAAATACTGATCTGCCTGAATTTGTGAAGAGGATATATAAGTTGTTTAAAACCTCATCCCTCCTCTACATTACATAGACCCATTGAACCAAAACAAGCCACCATACAGCTACCCAAAGGGCACAAGGAGGTGTCTGGAAACAAACTGACCCCAGAAATATACAGATAGCCCAGAGGTCAGCACAAGAGTCTCAGAGCTCCTGGCACTGCAGTCTCTGCAGGTTCAATACCCAGTAAGCATCATCAGGAGGCACAGCTCCCTCCAAATCACCCACCACCTGCACAGGGCTACAGGTGAGTAGCCAGGAGAAACCTCAGTTAAACATGACTTGGCTCAGCTTCCCTCATCTTCAGCCTGCAGAGGTGTGCCCAGGCCAACTTCATGACATTCAACTAAGTAAGAAGTGTGTGAGAAGTGAGTGCTTTATCTATGTTTTGACAGTGTGGCACAGTCAACTTGCTAGAGGGCAGGGACCATCCAGAGAGGCCTGGACAGGCTGCAGAGCTGTGCCCAGGCCAACCTCAGGACATTCACCTAGGTGGGCACAATCCCAAGCACAACTCCAGGCTGGGTGGGGAGTGCAGTGCAGACTCAGCAAGTGTGCAGCTGGCACCAAGCTGTGTGGCACAGGAGACTTGCTAGAGGGCAGGGATCCATCCAGAGGGACCTGCACAGGCTGCAGAGCTGTGCCCAGGACAACCTCAGGGCATTCAACAAGGCCAAGTGTGAGGTCCTGCACCTGGGTGGGTGCAATCCCAAGCACAACCCCAGGCTGGGTGGGGAATGGCTGAGAGCAGCCCTGAGGAACAGGACCTGGGGGTCTGGGCTGGTGCAAAGCTCAAGATGAGGCTGCAGTGTGAGTGCAGCCCAGACAGCAACTGTGTGCTGGGCTGCAGCAAGAGCAGCTGTGGGCAGCAGGGCAAGGGAGGGGATTGTGCCCCTTGGCTCTGCTCTCCTCATACCCCACCTGCAGCACTGTCTGCAGCTCTGCAGCCCCCAGCACAAGCAGCACATGCAAGTGTTGGAGCCTGTGCAGAGGAGGCCACCAAGATGCAGCTGAGAGGGCTGCAGCAGCTCTGCTGTGAGGACAGGCTGAGAGAGTTTGGGCTCTGCAGCCTGCAGAAGAGAAGGCTGCCAGGAGACCTTGGAGTGGCCTTACAGGATTTGAAGGGGGCTACAGGAGGGCTGGGTAGGGACTATTGACAAGACAATGAGCAATGGTTGTGTTATGACAGGAGGAGGAGGAATGGGTTTAAACTGGCAGAGAGGAGATTGAAACTGGATGTTAGGAGGAAGTTGTTTGCAGTGAGGGTGGTGAGACACTGGCACAGGTTGCCCAGAGAGGTTGTGGAGGACAGAGTCACCCAATGTGATCAAAGATCATATTGGGTGCTTCTGTGCTCTCCATCCTCCCTAGAGGTGCTCAAGACTAAGTAGAATAAGGCCTTGAGCGACCTGTTCCAGTGGGAGGTGTCCCTGCCTATGGCACAGGGGACTTGGGGCTGGCTGAGCTTTGAGGTCCCTTCCAACCATTTGAACTCCTAAGTGTCCCTCATCTCCTTCCTGACAACTGAGCGCCAGGACACCATCGCCAAGGTCTGCTCCCGGCACTCGGAGCAGAAAAGCCCCGGGACAAAGCTCTCTGCCCAGCTGGCACTTGGCCTCTGCTCTCTGGCAGGAGGCTGCCGTGGAGGCAGAAGGAACACAAGAGCGAAGTAGGAAACAGTCCAAAGCGGAGTCCCGCCGGGTGCCTCGGGCGGGCAGCGCCGCAGGAGCCAGCGTGCCCACATCGCAGACTTACTTCGAGACACTTGGTGGGCTTCATAGAACGCATAGAAGTGAGAGGTGACGGTGAGGACACCGTACAGACACAGCTCCCAGGCAGGCAGCACCATCGGTCCGGCCGGAGCTCCCTCGCAGGCGCCGCCGGCCCCCTCCCTGCGGGAAAAGAGGACGGGAGAGGTTGCTCCTTAAGAGGGCTGCCGCACGCCGGTACCTGAGTCCGGGACCCGGGAGGCCCCCGCGGGGCGGGATCCGCCAGCACCTACCGGGAAGGGAGGGGAGCTCTGCCCCGCGGCGATGGCTGCGGAGGCCCAGGCGCACCACAGACCCGGTAGGGCTAACTCGGGCCAGTATCGGCTCCCGGCTGGCTCGCCGACCTGAGACCACGAAGAGTAGAAGAAGGGATCCTGCTCCCCGCCCTTACCGGAGGAGGGCTCGGCTGCCGGCAGCGGCAGCAGTTGTAGCTCCAGGGGGAGGCGAGCCCAGGTCCCGAACCGCACAGCAGGCAGGCGGAGCACCGGCACGGCACGGCCAGCCCCGGTCCTCCTCCTCCCGCCCGCCCCCTTACGGGTTGCGGCAACTCCCGGAGAAGGAGGGCGGGAGCCGAGCGCCAGGCGGAGCTCCCCTCGCTGCGCGTCCTCTCCCGGCCGCTAGGCGGCGCCGCAGCCCTCTCGTCTGCGCGCAGCGCTCCGAGAGCTGGGGCGGCCTTACCGCGGTCTCCGCGGAGAGGGATCCTGGGCAGGCGCAGGTGCTGGAGAGCCGCAGCAGCGGAACACTCTCTTGTCTTTGGGGCTGAAACGTACGGTGCGGGCCTGCTTATAATCCGCTGGGAACCTGGCAGTGCGCTTGGACCAAAAGCGTGAACCATCTGGGTAAGAAGTTTGTGTTCTGGTCCGTGTTTCTGCAGCGCTTAGCGCAGGCGCTGGGATGAGAAGGGAGAATCGCTCACGCCGAGGTGTGAGGGCAGTGCCAGCTTCAGCATGTTACGGGGGCTGGGACAAGCCGGCGCTGGGAGGCTGTCAAGTGCTGCGGGGAAGAATGAAAACACGGATGTCTTCTTCAGCGTATTTGGGGGGAAAAAAAATCATTCTGGGAAGCGCTGCGTAAATTAACAGCGAAATAGAACGGAAGGATTGAGTTGGGATCAAAAGGCTGCGCCTGAACGGCCTCTGGCAGCCCTTTCCACCTCCCCTGCCGCTGCAGGGCAAGGCTCGCACAGGCAGAGGCGCCGCAGAGTCGTCGCTTGTCGAGGACACAGCTGCAAGCAACGGGCAGATCTGAAAGGCACCACCGGAGCAGGAAAGCAGAGCTGCAAGAGCTGATGCTGGCAGCTGCCTCAGTCACCGACCTGCGCTTTTTACCTCCTGGCATTCCAGAGAACTGCTCATGAACCTCACTGCGCTTACTGCTCGAAACACATCGACTGTCCAGCCCAAAAGGTTTAGGTCATTTATGCTCATATCTGCTCTTGGCAACTTTTAACCCTTTCCGTTGGTGACATCAGTGATCTACACTCTGCTGGAGTAGTGCATCCAGTGCTGGAGACCCTGGGACAAGAGGGATGTGGAGATGCTGGAGGTGTGCAGAGAAGGGCCCCGAGGATGCTGAGAGGGCTGCAGCAGCTCTGCTGTGAGCACAGCCTGAAAGAGTTGGGGCTGTGCAGGCTGGAGAAGAGGAGGCTCCCAGGGGACCTTCTGGTGGCCTTCCAGGATCTGAAGGGGCTACAAAAAAGCTGGGGAGGGACCTTATAGGCTATGAGGGAGTGAGAGGACTGGGGGGAATGGAGCAAAGCTGGAGGTGGGAAGATTGAGGCTGGAGGTGGGAGGAAGTTCCTGAGCATGAGAGTGGTGAGAGGCTGGAATGGGTTGCCCCTGCAGGGAGGTGTTTGGGGCCAGATACCTGGAGGTGTTTTTGGCCAGGCTGGCAGAGGCTGTGGGCAGCCTGCTCTAGGGTAGGGTGTCCCTGGGCATGGCAGGGGGGTTGGGACTGGCTGATCCTTGTGGTCCCTTCCAACCCTGACTGATTCTATGATTCTATATTATATAATGAACATGATCTCCCCTAGCTATAAAGATAATGGCATTCTCAGTGCTAGAGCTTTTCAGAGACAGGTGTAGTCCAGGTGTAGTTCCAAACTAATTGTGCAGGGCAGGCTGGCATTCCTGATAGGTAGATTACTGTGAAACTCTTCATACAATTCTTTCACCATTAAATTCTTAATACAAATGCAGTGCATTTGCTTGTTCTCTTCTTTCCTGTAATGAAGTTGCTTATTCCCCATGGCAGGAGAGTTGGAACTGGATGATCCTTGTCATCCCTTCAACTCTGACTGATTCTATGATCTATTTTTTTTTAAATAATGAAATATTGCATTAATATGCAATATTAATTTTGGATGTTGTCTTGTTGGATCTACCTCTCATCAAAAAATATTTTGGTTCCTCTGATCACCTTGAGGCCTTCTCTGAATATTCAAATTCCTATTTCCTGATCTTTGAAATCCAAGTTTATGTCTGATGTTCCAGGTGAAGTCTCATCAGTACAAGGGGTTGTCTTATCTAACCACAGATGCATCTCCTGGTGTCTCCCAGAACTACTCCTGCCTATCAGAGACACCTGATGGTCCTCAATCATTTTGCTTTTTTCCTAAAGTTTGGGGTTTGGTTTTTTTCCCCCTTCTTTCCTTGCCAGGCAATAATTTGCCTTTACTTGAAAGTGTCCATTTTGATTGCCCCTAGATGTAAAATATTACTTTTGCACTGTGGCACTGCCATAAAACCTCAAGGTCATCTATGTTCTGCTCTATCAGACCCAGATTCTCTTCTCTTCTGATGATGCTTCTCCATTTTTTTGCCCTCATCAGGTTAGTGGGTACCTTCCCTCCCCACAAAGTAAAACACCACCTGCATATCAGCACCAGGACGTCCTTCCTGGGTTTGCAGAAGCATTCCCACAGCACTGCAGCCATGCAGCCATGCTATGGCCACTAAGGGTCAGCACAGCTTCTCTTTTCCTACAGTTTTGTCATTTCTGGCCATAACATGAAGTCAGTGCAGGCAGCAGGCCCTGTAGGTGGCTGCACAACACAAACAGTGTGCAGGCAGCAGGCAGCTTCAGAAAGGGAAGAGGTGGAACAAGTTACAGCTTTTACATCAGGTTACAATGAACATGACTTCTTTGTCCTTAGTTCTGTGTTGGCATCCAGGAGCCTGTCTATGCTCTGTGACCGTGTGAGCAGCTACCATTCCACAAAGGTCACTGCCTAGCCCATGGAGCAGGAAGACTCTCACAATAGTCCCACATGGAAGATTTCACTGCCAGGACTGGAACCCTCAACACAAGCAGGACATGGAACTGTTGGAGCCAGTCCAGAGGAGGTCACCAAGATGCTGAGAGGGCTGCAGCAGCTCTGCTATGAGGACAGGCTGAGAGAGTTTGGGCTCTGCAGCCTGGAGAAGAAAAGGCTTCCAGGAGACCTTATAGTAGCCTTCCAGTATCTGAAAGGGACTACGGGAGGGCTGGGGAGGGACTATTGACAAGGTCTGGTAATGACAGGATGGGGAGGAATGGGTTTGAAATGGCAGAGGGGAGATTGAAACTGGATGTTAGGAGGAAGTTGTTTGCAGTGAGGGTGGTGAGACACTGGCACAGGTTGCCCAGGGAGGTTGTGTCTACTCCCTCCCTGGAGGTGTTCAGGACCAGGCTGGATGAGTCCTTAAGCGACCTGTTCTAGCCGGAGGTGTCCCTGCCTATGGCACAGGGGGGTTGGAACTGGCTGAGCTTTGAAGTCCCTTCCAACCTAAACCATTCCATGATTCTGCACTTTCCCCCCACTCTTATTTGTATGTAGTTAACTGTGGCAAGGCTCTCAGTGAAGAACTTTGTAAGATTAGCTCTAAACTAAGATGCTGGACATTGCCACCATGAACACCTGTGCATTAGCATGGCCCTCACCATTTTAGATAAAACCAATTTAAAAAAGGTGAGCTCTTTCCCTGTACTTGGCACTGGTCAGGCCACATCTTGAGTGCTGTGTCCAGTTCTGGGCCATAGGCAGGGACACCTCCCACAAGAACAGGTTGCTCGAGGACTCATCCAGCCTGGTCCTGAACACCTCCAGGGAGGTTGTGTGTGACAGAATCACCCAATGTGATCCACAACCTCCCTGGGCAACCTGTGCCAGTGTTTCATGACCATCTTACCCTTTGTGGATTGTCTCTTCATGTAATGGTGCTAAAATATTAGCCAAATTTGTATTTAACTCATAAATACTTACAATTAGCTGAAATGCCAACATTTCACTCTTGTGACTAGCAGAAATCAACATTGTATACTGTAGTGGTTTAGCAGTTACCTGCCCCCACCCCCACCTTTTTATAAACCCCGGCTAGGACTCAGAAACACTGGAAGTTGATAAATGAAGCTTTATATTTACAGCAATGCACAATATCCAAGCAGATATTTACAAGGTGTAACAGATATTTACAGATATATACAATGAAAAGGTAATACAGAAACACCACAGCCCTCCCAGAGACCAAAATCCCCAAGAGGGGTAACCAACCACCCCCTACCACCTTTCCCCCCTTCCTCAATCTTATCTTACCACCTGTTGATGCTGAAGATAAGCAGAAGTAGATGGGCCGGGGGGGTTAGGAGTAGGAGAGAAGTTAGTAGAATTACTGAGAATTAGCTACCAAGGCAGAGGGACAAAGGAGACCATGCAAAGAGCAGCCGCAGTCAGAGCAGTCAGAAACCGTCTGATATCTAATGTTTTGGGTACAATCCTTAAAAACATTTTTTTTTCCTTTCTCAGTACAGCTCTGGGTGCAGTGCCATCCTGTGTTTTCCTCTCTCAGCCAATAGTCTAATTTCTCACTCAGATTCTCCAATTAGCTCAAACCAGCACATATACAATTAAAAAGTGGGTCATTGTCAGCTCTGGTTCACCAGTACATCAAACTGCTGCCCCGGGTGAAGGTGCTGGTTTCAGTGCCCAATGTCCTCATTGACTACTGCTAGAGTTGAAATAGGTTTCAGATGTCACATCTACCATGAGCTGCCACAAGCTCCCTGCCTTATTTACAATCATAGAATAGAATCACAGAATCAGTCAGGGGTGGAAGGGACCACAAGGATCATCTTGCTCAGGCAAGAATGCCAACAAACCTTCAGCTGCTGAGTTATTAATGCCTGGGCAATGCCTGCTCTTGGAGCAGCCTATCTGGATAATGCTATGAGGACAGACTGAAAGAGTTGGTGCTGTGCAGGCTGGAGAAGAGGAGGCTCCCAGGTGACCTTCTTGTGGCCTTCCAGGATCTGAAGGGGGCCTTAAAAAAAGCTGGGGAGAGAATTTTTAGTCTATCAGGTTGTGCTGGATTGAACATACTGGAGGATTTGAATGGTTTGAATGAGAAATTAGACTAAAGGCTGAGAAGGGAAAATGCTGATGATGCTACTTCACTCATAGGTTACTGAAGAAAGAAAAAAAAAAAAATTAAGAGTTGTAACCCAAATATAGATAAGTGAAACTGCTTTGGGCTGTGGCTGTTCTTGCGTGGCTCTTTTCTCCCTGTCTTTTGCAGCTGAATCTGAATAATTTCACTAACTTCTTTCCTGCTGCTAATCCCCCCCTGGCCCATCTACCTTCACCTATCAGCTGCATAAAACAGATGGGGAGATAAGATTGGGGAAGGGAGGAAGGTGGTTAAAACCCTCTCTTAGGGGCTTTGATCTCTGGGAGGGCTGTGGTGTTTCTGTATCACCTTTTTACTGTGTGTATCTGTAAATATCTGTTATACATTGTAAATATCTGCTTGTGTGCTGTGCAAAGCTGTAAGTATAAAGCTTCATTTCCTTAGCTTCCAGATGACTGAGTCCTAGCCTGGGTTATTTCAAAGTGTAGAGGGGCAGGGAACTGCTAAACCACCACACAGGTAGTGACAAGACTAGGGGGGATGGAGCAAAGCTGGAGGTGGGGAGGTTCAGCCTGGAGGTGAGGAGGAAGCTCCTGAGCATGAGAGTGGCGAGAGGCTGGAATGGGTTGCCCCTGCAGGGAGGTGTTTGGGGCCAGATGCCTGGAGGTGTTTTTGGCCAGGCTGGCAGAGGCTGTGGGCAGTCTGCTCTAGGGTAGGGTGTCCCTGGGCATGGCAGGGGGGTTGGAACTGGCTGATCCTTGTGGTCCCTTCCAGCCCTGACTGATTCTATGATTCTATAACTGTTTTCGAGAAGGGTCAAGGTTGAGTCTCTATATGAATGCAGCTTTTTGATGTAATTATTTTTCTCTGTAATAATTGTGTACCTCTAGCCAGGCTGGCAGAGGCTGTGGGCAGCCTGCTCTAGGGTAGGGTGCCCCTGGGCATGGCAGGGGAGTTGGGACTGGCTGATCTTTGTGGTCCCTTCCAACCCTGACTGATTCTATGAGAGTGGTGAGAGGCTGGAATGGGTTGCCCCTGCAGGGAGGTGTTTGGGGCCAGATCCCTGGAGGTGTTTTTGGCCAGGCTGGCAGAGGCTGTGGGCAGCCTGCTCTAGGGTAGGGTGTCCCTGGGCATGGCAGGGGGGTTGGAACTGGCTGATCCTTGTGGTCCCTTCCAACCCTGACTGATTCTATGATTCTATGATTGTGTTTTAAGAATGTGTGGGGAAGTGCCATAAGGAAATTAATTGGCCCTTTGTCCACTGCTGAATGTGTACAGGGGATAGATAGGCTAGAACAAGGCATGGATATTCCACCCATCAGCAGCTACTCTCCTTTATGCTCATTTCCTGGAACTGGAGCAATCAACAGGAAACAGGCAGATGGAACTAGTGGGGGATATACACCTCCTCAAAAGGCATAAATGAAGAAATTGCTAAGTTATTATAGCTTGAAAGCAAGTTGGGTTTGGTTTTGTTGTTTGGTTTTTTTTTTAATTTATTTTAATTTTCTGAGGAGAGGAGGAAAATAGGTAGAGAAGTGCGATATTATGCTAGAAACTGCTTTCAGAGGGTACTTATGTTCCCTTCTCCTGACAAGCCTGTTAACCTGTGAGTCTTCAAAAAAAAATTATTGCAAAGATGAAAAGCATTTGCAGCAGCCTCAGAAGAATATATATTTTTTTTAATTTGCAGGGTGTTTCGGGAGAATAAATGCGACCTATTAGCAAAGAACACTTCCCCACAGCCATTTTCAACAAATTGGTTTGTTTTCAGCTGCTGTAGAACATCAGCTGGATCTTTTTTTTTTT
>VWZI01005748.1:24966-38976 GCA_013396835.1 Psilopogon haemacephalus | reverse complement strand
GAGAAATTGTAGGTGCAATAAATCAGGAGGGAAGGACCATATCTCTTCATATCTCTCAAGCTTTTATGGTTCTACATAGCTATGAAGAGAGCCTTCCAGAAGACATCCTGCATTTCATTATCAGCCACAAGGGTGGGGAAAAAAAAAATTAATAAATCCACTGCTTTCTACTAATTTGCTGTCAGCCACAGCACAGAGCAAGAGCTCTCATGTTGAGCCACTGCTTCTGGGACAGGTTTACACCCAGGATTTGCCTACATTACAATATGCTGCTACCTGCCTGTGTCGTAACTCACTTTGATGGAGGAACACAACATATGTTAGCAGACCTGGCCTCCATCTAGACTGGAGTTTGACACTTAACGGAGCTCTGGGCAATAGCAGCAATTCATAGAATCATACAGTCATAGAATCAGTCAGGGTTGGACGGGACCACAAGGATTATCCAGTTCCAACTCCCCCTGCCATGCCCAGGGACACCCTACCCTAGAGCAAGCTGCCCACAGCCTCTACCAGCCTGGCCAAAAACACCTCCAGGGATCTGGCCCCAAACACCTCCCTGCAGGGGCAACCCATTCCAGCCTCTCACCACTCTCATCCTCAACAACTTCCTCCTCACCTCCAGCTTTGCTCCATTCCTCCCAGTCCTGTCACTCTCTCATAGCATCAAAAGTCCCTCCCCAGCTTTTCTGAAGCCCCCTTCAGATCCTGGAAGGCCACCAGAAGGTCACCTGAGAGCCTCCTCTTCTACAAACTGCACAGCCCCAACTCTTTCAGGCTGTGCTCACAGCAGAGGTGCTGCAGCCCTCTCAGCATCCTCGGGGCCCTTCTCTGCACACCTCTAGCATCTCCACATCCCTCTTGTCCCAGGGGCTCCAGCACTGGATGCACTACTCCAGGTGGGCTCTCAGCAGAGCACAGCAGAGGGGCAGAATCATCTCCCTGGCCCTGCTGCCCACACTGCTCCTGCTGCAGCCCAGCCTCTGCTTGCCTTTCTGCCCTGCAAGTGCACACTGCTGCCTCATCTTCAGCTTCTCCTCCACCAGCACCCCCAAGTCCCTCTCCTCAGGGCTGCTCTCCAGCCACTCCCTGCCCAACCTGGATTGGTGCTTGAGATTGCCTTGACCTTGCACTTGGTCTTGTTGAACCTCATTCAAATAAATAAAATAATGAAAACAGAATGCTTGAAAGTCTAATTGATAAGAGAGCCTTATTAGCTCATTTGGCAGGTATGAAGATTTACCTTCTTGTAGAGAAAAAAGATCTTTGGTATGGTTAAATGGGAAATGATGCAGCAATGACTTCAGACCTTGCCCAAAGGTTTGTGTAGTAGCTGAACAGTTGCAGCACCAAAGATTTTGATGAAATATTTGCAGCATCACTTTACCCTACAGATGCTGCTGATATTCCAGTGCTGTAATTGGTAACTAATTGACATTTAAGCAAGGGAATAAATTGCCCCAAGCGTATGTGGAATGTGTGACCACATACAATTTACAATAGTTATGAAAAGAAGCTGGAGTTATAAATGGTTGAAGAAATTCATTGTTTGGAACTTAAGCCAAGATTATTTTTCCTTTTCTTTTGTAAAAGGTTGAAGAAATTCATTGTTTAGAACTTAAGCCGAGATTATTTTTCCTTTTCTTTTGTGAAAGGTTGAAGAAATTCATTGTTTGGAACTTAAGCCAAGATTATTTTTCCTTTTCTTTTGTAAAAGGTTGAAGAAATTCATTGTTTGAACGTAAGCCAAGATTATTTTTCCTTTTCTTTTGTGAAAGGTTGAAGAAATTCATTGTTTGGAACTTAAGCCAAGATTATTTTTCCTTTTCTTTTTTTTGATCACCTGTTTCTTCTGGGATAAGGAAATTATGCAAAAAAAAAACCAAAAAACAAACCACCAACTGATGATCTGCTTTGCATAAAGGTTTTAGCAATAAAAGATTATTGATGCTGCATCCTGGCTTCTGCAGAAATAAACCTGCAGGGGTTTTCATCATTACTTCTCCACCGACTTAAATGAGAGTAGCAAGAGAGGAAACTAGGAAGAAGTCACAAGTATTGTATGTGTTTTCTCTAGCTTCACTCTGAATCTGACAGATCAGTGGCTTCAAACACTGCTTTTTCATGAAGCAATTGTAAAAACAAGAGGTATGCTGTTGTAGACCAGAAGTGGGTGGTAGATATGCCTGGAAAGCATAGTTGGAGAAGCCTTCATATGGACTCAGCTTTGCTCTCTTGACCTACTTAGTGTAGCTTACTGTGGGCAAACCATGACCTGCTCCAGAATTTGCACCATGTTTACTCAATAAATGTCCACTGTGCAATACAGGGCAAGCCCAGACACTGTGATAAGGTTTGTAATAGGTAACTGATGAAATTTAGAATCACAGAATCAGTCAGGGTTGGAAGGGACCACAAGGACCATCCAGTTCCAACCCCCTGCCATGGGCATAGAATCATAGAATCAGTCAGGGTTGGAAAGGACCACAAGGATCATCTAGTTCCAATCCCCCTGCCATGGGCATAGAATCATACAATCAGTCAGGGTTGGAAGGTACCACAAGGATCAGCCAGTTCCATCCCCCCTGCCATGCCCAGGGACACCCTACCCTAGAGCAGGCTGCCCACAGCCTCTGCCAGCCTGGCTGCAAACACCTCCAGGGATCTGGCCCCAACCACCCTCCTTGGGCAACCTGTTCCACCACTCTCATGGTGAAGAACTTCCTCCAAAGTTTAACGGCAAGTCTACAAGAACACCTGGAAACCAGATGGGAAGGAACAAAGACATCCAAGAGTACAGCCAGATTGACCAACGGCACAAAAAAAAAGTAACTTAAATGCATTTCTGCACTGATCTCCTGTGGTTGTTCAGCAGTTATCTGCCCCCCATACACCTTGAAATAACCCAGGCTAGGACTCAGTTGGCTGGAATTTAAGGAATGAAGCTTTGTATTTAAAGCTATGCACAATATACAAACAGATATTTACAATGTATAACAGATATTTACAGATCTATACAGTGAAAAGGTAATACAGAAACACCACAGCCCTCCCAGAGATCAAAATCCCCAAGAGGGGTAACCAACCACCCCTACCACCTTCCCCCTTTCCCTAATCTTATATCACCATCTGGTCTATGAAGCAAAGGTAGATGGGCCAGGGGGGATAAGCAGCGGGAAAGTAGTTAGTGAAATTATTCAGATTCAGCTAGGAAAGGCAGGGAGAAAAGAGCCATGCAGGAGCTACCAAGCCCAAAGTGGTCAGAAAACCATATGAGTTGTCTATATTTGGGTTACAACTCTTAAAACACTTGGGTTTTTTTCTTCAACAGTAAAGCTACGAGTGAAGTAGCACCATCAGTGTTTTTGCTTTCTCAGCCTGTAGTCTAATTTCTCATTCAAATCTGCCAATTAGTTCCAACCAGCACGTCTCCCTGAGTCTTCAAGTCTGCTTGGCTTTAAGAAATCCTCATTCACACAATCAGAGAATACATCTGGTTGGAAGAGACCTCAAAGATCATCCAGTCCAACCCTTGACTCAACACTAAAGCATGTCCCTGCGTGCTGTGGGAATTAATATGGATGAAATCTCGCTGCCTCTGTTCCACAGAGAGAGCACAGAGACAGATGACTGATAAGGAGGACAAAGAGCAGTCTGTGAGCAAAGGACCAAGGCAATAGAATCCCCAGTGAAAGAGGCCAGCATGGCAAAGGGGCTGGCCAGGGGCCAGCAGGCACAGCGAAGGCAGAGGACGTTGGGACTCACGTCCTGGTAGGGCAGAAATCCTGCCAGGCCTGTTTAACCCTTGCTCTCCTCCTCCCATTGCCAGGAGTTTGATGGATAGAGCAAACCAATGAAGGGTTTGGCCCCAGCAAAGCCCTGAGGGCTGAGTACTTAGCACCACCAAGTCAAGTGTCTTGTGCTGCCTCCCAATGTGCCTGGGTGTGCACACAGGCACGAAGCTTTGAATTCATTGGGCAAAACAAGGATGCTAATGCCTGTTGGCCAGTTTCATTTTCAAAATGGTGTATTTAAGGAGGGTGACTTAGAAACCATTCTCCTTTTCCTGCCACACTCCACTGGCACCAAAAGTCCTTTCACTCAGCTCTTCCACTGCAGCCATGTGTGTGCAGCTTGTACCAGCAGCCTAGTGGAGAGGCAACTCTAACCCTCCTTCTCTACCTGGAATACTTTGTACCTTTGCCCCAGCATGTCCTGGGTAAATATGCTAAGACTCCAGAAGCATAGTTAGATTTTTCATGTTCCTGTTTTCCAAGATCTGATTGTTTAAACTGTTTGATTCCTAGAATCATGGAATGTTTTAGGTTGGAAGGGACCTCAAAGATCAGCCAGTTCCAAGCCCTCTGTGCCATAGTCAGGGACACCTCCCACTAGAACCTCATCCAACCTGGCCTTGAACACCTCCAGAGAGGGGCAACCTGTTCCAGTGTCTTGCCACCCTCACTGTGAAGAACTTTCCCCTAACATCCCGTTTAGGGATGTAATTATTCATACAGAAATTAATATTCACAATTCATAGCAGATTGTTAATTTCACATCAAACTCATTTCATCTGAACCACCCCCGGCAAATTGTGCAGGACTGTTAGCAGCTTGAGGAAATATAAATAGAACCTGCAGAAGAAAACTACATCCAGTGGAAGCTGTGCAGCCAGGAGCCAAGGCTGCTGTTAATGCACTGTCAAGTACACCAAAGGGTTCCCCTGACCCAGGGAAGGTAATAGATTGGCTAACACTGGGGCCAAAGGCAGCAGAAGACACATTGAAGGGGTAGGTTTTAGCTTTAGGTTATAGAAACATCACTTTAAGCAATCACTAACTTGGGGAAAGCTGTCAAAGAAAGGGGACATAGGTATATTTTTGGTGCTCACATACACCCTGTTCAGATGGCCAGAGGTTTTCTCTAGAGCACCTGTGGTCGTTCCCTGAGAGATAGCTACTCAGTCATGTGCTCAAGTAATGCAACAGATGGAAAACACTGAAAATGGATTAGCAATTCTATAGACCTCAAGCATGTGGGCAAGTAAAGAAATGGACTCACATGGTAAAGAGTATACAGCCAAAAATGCATCACTTAGCATGCAAGGACCAAAAGGGAATCAAGTTAATTTTGGAATATTTTGAGGGTTATCAAGTGAGGAATTCCTGTTTATAATACCATGTTGGTTTGGGGGAAAATAACTGGAGAAAATTAATAGAATCATAGAATCAGTCAGAGTTGGAAGGGACCACGAGGATCAGCCAGTTCCAACCCCAGGGACACCCTACCCTAGAATACCCACAGCCTCTGCCAGCCTGGCTGCAAACACTTCCAGGGATCTGGCCCCAAACACCTCCCTGCAGGGGCAACCCATTCCAGCCTCTCACCACTCTCATGCTGAAGAACTTCCTCCTCATGTCCAGTCTGAATCTCCCCACCAACAGGACTTGGCCTTGTTGGACCTCCTGAGGTTGCCTTGTGCCCACCTCTGCAGCCTGTGCAGCTCCCTCTGGATGCCATCCCTGCCCTCCAGCCTTGCTGCTGCACCACACAGCTTGGGGTGCTCAGCAAACTTGCTGAGGCTGCACTCAATGCCTCTGTCCATGGCACCCACAAAGATGTTGAACAAGACTGGTCCCAGGACTGATCCCTGAGGGACTCTGCTTGTCACGGGTCTCCACTTGGACATGGACCCATACAATAAAATCATGTTGTTCACCCCTTTAGCCCTGGGAACTAAGTTCTGTTAAGAATTTTACAGGTAACCTCGGCTAAGAAATGGAGCAGACCTCAGCAGGTGCTATGAGCAACCTATACTGCAATCAAGGTAAGAACAACCAGCTGGGAGGTATTACCCCTGAACAGAAAGAGCTTCAGGTGCAGAAAGGAGTATTTAGCTAAGGCACTTTAATGGAAGCAGGAAAGAGAGAGGAAAAAGGCTGCCACCTTGGACCCAAAACATCCTGGAGTCCTGGTTTGTTTTCTGGGGCAGTGCAGTGCTCTTCCTCTATAGCTTCAGACCAAGCTTCTTGGAAGAATGGGAGGCTTCTGGCCTTATAGTTGCCATGGTGGTGATGCCAGTGAGTGAGTTTGTGTTCCAGGGGTGTCAAGGCAGGACACAGCCTTTGCATTCACCTCACACCTCACTGCTTCTGCCCTGGTGATGGGATCTGGGGTGGCACAGAGGATAGAGGTGGAGAAGGAAACAGGAGGGAGCAACTTCAACAAAAGGTAGGAGCAATGCTGACTTGAACCTTCAACAACAACCTTAACGTTAACTACCTTGTAACAATTAACAACATTTGGTAATCCAATCTACTTAAAACAGGATTATATTTTCAGGTAGAGGGGCAGGATCAGGGGAAGAAAAGGAACGATTGAAGGAAGATGGGGGCACACTGAGCATAGGTTACATATTAAACATAAATCAGGACATAAACTGGGACCAAAAAAATGGCAACTCCTGAAAAACTTGTAGTAATAAACAACAAAACTGTAGATGGTGGAGTTGCCATTCCTGGAGGTGTTCAGGCAAAGCCTGGAGGGAGCACTTGGTGCCATTGGATAAGGCTGAGTGATAGGTTGGACTGGATGAGCTTGGAGGTCTCTTCCAAGCTGGCTTTATTCTACTCCCTTCTTCTACTCTCTTCTTCATGTAAAATACTGCAACAAGCACATCCATGTCCAGCATTTTAGCCATACCAAGCTGAGTTGGTGTAGCTGGGTGGTTGCAGCCCTCATACTCCACCCAGTCAGCTGCGGTGGCCTGCTGGAATCAGCATCAGCATGGGCAGCAAGAATAACTCCATCCCTCTCTTATAAATATTCAAATTTGATATGCAGAAATAGGAAAATATTAAACTTTACTAACACAGATATCCACACCAAACTAAAAACACCCAGAACAACAAACTATTTGCAACTTACTGAAGGTTTCGATACCCACTTGGGAATTGTCTGCACAAAACGTACCTCAGGGATTTTGCAAGAGCAACTTAGGGAGGGAGAAAGAAATGTAAGCATCTACATTCCTCACGCAATGCAAATCAGAGGGTGAGGAGCAGCAGTTGCCACTGCCAGCCACAAGATGGGTTCCCTTTGCCCTGGAATAGGACTATTAACGGGAAACCCACAGACTCCAGTAAATCAACAGCCAGCTTTACTCACAAAGTAGTATCTGATCAGTCCAAAATGCTGTGTCGAGGCAGTAAGAAGCTCAACATGAGCCGGCAGTATGCACCTCCAGCCCAGAAAGGCAAGCAGAGGCTGGGCTGCAGCAGGAGCAGTGTGGGCAGCAGAACCAGGGAGGTGATTCTCCCCCTCTACTCTTCTCTGGTGAGACTCCAGGGAGTGAGAGGACCTCCACCTCCAGCTTTGCTCCATTCCTCCCAGTCCTGTCACTCTCTCATAGCATCAAAAGTCCCTCCCCAGCTCTTTTGTAGGACCCCTTCAGATCCTGGAAGGCCACCAGAAGGTCACCTGAGAGCCTTCTCTTCTACAAACTGCACAGCCCCAACTCTTTCAGGCTGTGCTCACAGCAGAGGTGCTGCAGCCCTCTCAGCATCCTCGGGGCCCTTCTCTGCACACCTCCAGCATCTCCACATCCCTCTTGTCCCAGGGGCTCCAGCACTGGATGCACTACTCCAGGTGGGCTCTCAGCAGAGCACAGCAGAGGGGCACAATCACCTCCCTGGCCCTGCTGCCCACACTGCTCCTGCTGCAGCCCAGCCTCTGCTTGCCTTTCTGCCCTGCAAGTGCACACTGCTGCCTCATCTTCAGCTTCTCCTCCACCAGCACCCCCAAGTCCCTCTCCTCAGGGCTGCTCTCCAGCCAGTCCCTGCCCAGCCTGGATTGGTGCTTGGCATTGCCTCGACCTAGATGCAGGATGTTGCACTTGGCCTTGGATCCTCATCCATCCTACATCTCTTGCCCTAGAAAATCTCCTTTCTGACAGAGAAGCTTGGAGGCTGAATTGACAAAGAATTGTATCAAGAGTAAAAGCTGAAAGAGTAGGTGTGCTTGACAGCCCTTGCTGAACTAAAGATAGAAGCCTTTGCTTAGGCATTGGCCCAGGAGATCTGAATACATGCAAAGAAGGCATTTTCCACTGGAGGAATTCTGGAGGAAGGGCTGGATGCCAAATATTTTTCTAAGCTTGGTGTGTTAGAAGGGGTCTGGCAAGTGTCTTAAAAACAACAACTCCTGTTTGCACATATCCACCAACCTTTTGGGGAGACAGTTCCTTCAGCCTGCCAGCTGGATTGTGTTTGACACCTGAGACAGCTTACTGGAAAAGACAACATTTTCCTTGCTCCAGAAGGTAGTAAGGTTTACAAAGATCATGTTTTGGTCTGAGGAAAAACGGTAGAAGTGCATGGCTGGGGACTTCAAGTAGAAAGAGCTGACATTTCTGGCTAAATCTAAACGAGCTAAAGCATAAACTCTCTCTGTCTCTCTCACAAAAATAACATAGCTGGGGGAAGAATTAATATAGCAAGTGTGCTGCTTTGAACTGACTGGAGGATTTCAATGAGAAACTAGATTATAGGCTGAGAAAGGAAAACAAAATTATTTCTACTCCACTCATAGGCGTACTGGAGATGTATAAGTGCAAGAATCAAAGCGTAGCTAAGTCAGAGCTGTTTGAGCCCTTAGGGCTGTTTTATCTCTCTCTCTCTCTCTCCCTGCTTTCTAGCTGGATCTGTGTAACTTCACTGACCACTTTTACTACTCCTTAAGCCCTCTGCCTGATCTTCCTCACTTACCTGCTATGTGAGACAAAGAGTGGGATAAGACTGGGTAGTGGGGGGAAGGTGGAAGGGTGGTTGGGAACCCCTCTTGGGAGCTCTGATCTCTGGGAGGGCTGTGGTGTTTCTGTATTACTTTTTTTACTGTGTGCATGTGTATATATATATATATATAAGCTATCAGGTAGTGCCAGGACTAGGGGGAATGGAGCAAAGCTGGAGGTGGGGAGATTCAGATTGGATGTGAGGAGGAAGTTGTTGAGCATGAGAGTGGTGAGAGGCTGGAATGGGTTGCCCCTGCAGGGAGGTGTTTGGGGTCAGATCCCTGGAGGTGTTTTTGGCCAGGCTGGCAGAGGCTGTGGTGAGGCTGCTCTAGGGTAGGGTGTCCCTGGGCATGGCAGGGGGGTTGGGACTGGCTGATCCTTGTGGTCCCTTCCAACCCTGACTGATTCTATGATGCTAAGCTGGGGTCAGCCTGCAAGACCTGCCTTGACACCTGCTCCAACAAGTGCACTGTGAGCCTGGCTGCCACCACTAAAACAGACTCTTCAGTGGGAGGAATGCTTCTTTCCCTGACACACAGCAAACACTCAGAGAGCTCTCCTTCAGCGTTTAAAATATAACACACTGCTCGTACTGAAGTGCCACATTTTCTTTCTTTGCAGGTGGAGATCCCCTGTGCTATTTTCAGGCATGGCCTTTGCTTGCTGTATGAAAGATTTTTGAAGTGTTGCTACGCTTTCCAAAATTAATCTGTGTCTTCTTCACAGGCTCACAGGATGTCAGGGGTTGGAAGGGACCCAAGGAGATCATCAACTCCTCCTGCCAGAGCAGGGCCAGACAATCTAGCTCAGGGCACACAAGAACACATCCAGACAGGCCTGGAAAGGCTCGAGACAAGGAGACTCCACAACCTCTCTGGGCAACCTGTGCCAGTGCTCTGGGACCCACACAGGCAAGAAGTTGCCTCTTGTGTTGAGCTGCAGCCTCCTGTGCTGCAGCTTCCATCCATTGCTGCTTGTTCTATCCTAGGGAGCAGTGAGCAGAGCCTGTCCCTCACTCCAGATATTTAGAAACATTTATTAAATCCCCTCTCAGTCTTCTCTTCTGCAGACTAAGCAGCCCCAGGTCCCTCAGCCTCTCCTCCCCAGGTAGTGATGCAGTCCCTTCAGAATCCTGGTATCTCTCTGCTGGACCCTCTCCAGCAGGTCCCTGTCCCTCTGAAACTGGGGAGCCCAAAACTGAAGGCAGTGCTCAAGATGAGGTCTCAGCAGGGCAGAGCAGAGGGGGAGGAGAACCTCCCTTGATCTGCTGGACACTGCTTAATACACCCCAGGATCCCCTTGTCCCTCTTGTCCCCCAGGGCACATTGCTGTGCCATGGATGTTCTCCCCCAGCACTCTCAGCTCCCTCTCCTTGGGGCTGCTCTCCAGCAGTCCCCTCCCAGCCTGTCCTGCTGCAGTTTATTCTTCCTGCCCAGGTGCAGGACTCTGCACTTGTCCTTGCTGAGCCTCATTTGGTTGCTCTGTGCCCAGCTCTGTCTGTGCAGGTCTCTCTGGATGGCCTCACAGCCTGCAGCTGGCTCAGTCAAGCCTCCCAGTTTGGTGCCATCAGCAAACTTGCTGAGCAGACTCTGTCTGTCTGTCTGTGCCCTCATCAGTGGCATCAATGAAGATGTTGAACAGCACCAGACCCAGCACTGATCCCTGGGGATCCTGTTCTTGGGTTGTTTCCATGCCTTGCAATTCTACTATAAATCTTTTTGTTTGGTTGGTTTTGGATGGATTTGGGGACTGGGCGAGGTGGGGGTGGGAGATGTGCATGTTTGTTTGGGTTGTTTCTTTGTTATGATTGTTTGTTTTGTTGGATTTGTTTGTTTGATTTGTTTTTGTTTGTTTGGTTTCCCTTTATAAGGCTCTTTAGCCATTAATAGGTACCACATGGCTTGCTTGTGAGTAATTATGTAAGGCAGTTTGAAAATCTTGGGACAAACTCTTCCCTGTTAGTAGATGTCAGTAGCAAATTCCTTATGGCGGGTAGCTGCTTATGGCAGGTACATTTCCAGTGTTATGTCCTTCATCTCAGCAGCTTATCTGATTCTGTTTAAGGATGGTGGCACACAGAGAGTGGTGATCAAGGGCACAATGTCCACCTGCAGACCAATGCCAAGTGGCTTCCTCAGGGGTCAGTGCTGGCACCAGTGCTGTGCAACATCTTTGTCAGTGCCATGGGCAGAGGAATCAGTGCAGCCTCAGCAAGTGTGCAGCTGGCACCAAGCTGTGTGGCACAGGAGACTTGCCAGAGGGCAGGGATCCATCCAGAGGGACCTGCACAGGCTGCAGAGCTGTGCCCAGGCCAACCTCAGGGTATTCAACAAAGGCCAAGTGTAAGGTCCTGCAGCTGGGTCAGATCAATCCCAAGCACAGCTCCAGGTTGGGTGGGGAATGGATGAAAGCAGCCCTGAGGAACAGGACCTGGGGATCTGGGCTGATGTAAAGCTCCAGATGAGGCTGCAGTGTGAGTGCAGCCCAGACAGCAACTGTGTGCTGGGCTGCAGCAAGAGCAGCTGTGGGCAGCAGGGCAAGGGAGGGGATTGTGCCCCTTGGCTCTGCTCTCCTCACACCCCACCTGCAGCACTGTCTGCAGCTCTGCAGCCCCCAGCACAAGCAGCACATGCAAGGGTTGGAGCCAGTGCAGAGGAGGCCACCAAGATGCAGCTGAGAGGGCTGCAGCAGCTCTGCTGTGAGGACAGGCTGAGAGAGTTGGGGTTGTGCAGGCTGCAGAAGAGAAGGCTGCCAGGAGACCTTGGAGTGGCCTTCCAGTATCTGAAGGGGGCTACAAGAAGGTTGGGGGGGGACTACTGACAAGGTCTTGTAATGAGAGGACAAGGATGAATGGGTTTGAAGTGTCAGAGGGGAGATTGAAACTGGATGTTAGGAGGAAGTTGTTTACAGTGAGGGTGGTGAGACACTGGCACAGGTTGCCCATGGAGGTTGTGGCTGCTCCCTCCCTGGAGGTGTTCAAGGCCAGGTTGGATGAAGGCTTGAGTGACCTGTTCTAGTGGGAGGTGTCCCTGCCTGTGACACAGGAGTGTTGGAACTGGCTGAGCTTTGAGGTCCCTTCCAACCTAAACCATTCTATGATTTTGTGAATCACAGAGGGGAAAAAAAAAAAAAAAAGGTGTGTGTGGTAAAATCCTGAAACTTTTTGCTTCAAGCAGTAGGTGAGATGTATCGACAGAGAGAGCAGATGGAAAGTTTTCTGTCTCCCTAACATTTTTCCTTATAACACCATAGCAAAAACTTCACACCACTTAGGTCACCGTTTCCCATGGGGCCAAAACACAAGTCCTGAAAATTCTGTGAATCGTGGAGGATATGAAACACTAAGGATAAGATTGCAGCCATTTCAGCTGAGCTTTCCCACAGTGAAAGAGGCTCAGTGAGCCCCAGCTGGCTGCTTTGACTTCAGACACTGACTCAGGGATTGGAAAGTTGGACACCATGGATGGAGTACAGGAATTATTTGGCACTCGAAATGAAAAAAACAATTAACCTTCCTCAGCCCACATGCTGCACACTGCACCTGCCATCCTCTGCAGGGTTTAAAGCCAGATTAGTTTAGAATTATAGAATGGTCTAGGTTGGAAGACACCTCAAAGATCATCCAGTTCTAACCCCCTGCTATAGGCAGGGACACCTCCCACTAGAAGTTTGGGGTTTTTTTTTATACAGAGGAAGCTTCAAAGGCATTATAGAATCATAGAAGGGACCACAAGGATCACCCAGTTCCAATCCCCCTGCCATGGGGAATAAGGAAATTCATTACAGGAAAGAAGAGAACAAAGCAAATGCACTGCACTTGCATTAAGAATTAAATGGTGAAAGAATTGTATTAAGAGTTCCACAGGAATCTACCTATCAGGAATGACAGCCTGTCATCCACAACTAGTTTGGAACTACACCTGGACACATAGAATCATAGACCCAATCAGGGTTGGAAGGGACAACAAGGATCAGCCAGTCCCAACACCCCTGCCATGCCCAGGGACACCCTACCCTAGAGCAGGCTGCCCACAGCCTCTGCCAGCCTGGCCAAAAACACCTCCAGGGATCTGACCCCAAACACCTCCCTGCAGGGGCAACCCATTCCAGCCTCCCACCACTCTTGTGGCTCTCTCTATGTGCTGCAGGTCCTTCATGAACTTCTCTCCTATGGTCTCTTTGCAACTGCAGGGGAACATCCTGCTCCACCACAGTTTCTCTGGGGGAATCTCTGCTTTAGTGCCTGCAGCACCTCCATCCTCTCTGACCCTCAGGTGCTACCATCTCCATAGAATTATAGCATCATAGAATCAGTCAGGGTTGGAAGGGACCACAAGGATCATCCAGTTCCAACCCCCTTGCCATGGGGAATAAGCAAATTCATTACATGAAAGAAGAAAACAAGCAAATGCACTGCATTTGTATTAAGAATTTAATGGTGGAAGAATTGTATTAAGGGTTGCACAGGAATCTACCTATCAGGAAGAACAGCCTGTCCTGCACAATTAGTTTGAAACTACACCTGGACACATAGAATCATAGAATCAGTCAGGGTTGGAAGGGACCACAAGGATCAGCCAGTTCCAACTCCCCTGCCATGCCCCAGGACACCCTACCCTAGAGCAGGCTGCCCACAGCCTCTGCCAGCCTGGCCAAAAACACCTCCAGGGATCTGGCCCCAAACACCTCCCTGGGCAGCTCATTCCAGCCTCTCACTGCTCTCATGCTCAACAACTTCCTCCTCACCTCCAGTCTGCATCTCCCCACCTCCAGCTTTGCATCATTAGCAACATGTTTTCCTTCCTCTTTCTACAGTCTCGCTTTTTGGTTTCTTTCCCCATCCAGTCGCAGGTTAGTGAGTACTGACAACTGCTATCAACACATCTCACCAAAGAATAAAGTTCTGTCTGGAGCCTTCTCACTCCCTCCAACACCTCGGACTAAGAGAGCAAAAAATACGAAGCGGGGATGGGAGAAGAAAGAGCCAAAGGAGAAACATTTCCAAACAAAACATAAAAGGTCTTGCCTTAAGACCATGGATTTCCTTTTAGGTACTTTAAAAGAATGTGCCTTTGGTTCTCTTTGGCTGTGTGACCAGCAGTTGTGGGGTGTGTCTGTGGTTTCCTTCTCTTCACAGTAACTCTTTTGTTCAGCAACTGCAGCCAGTTTATGGAAAGAGGTGGAATGTTTATGTAACTCACTTTGCTTTAGACAAGAAA
>VWZI01005748.1:10405-21426 GCA_013396835.1 Psilopogon haemacephalus | reverse complement strand
ACCCCCGTTCACTTGGGCAAAAAAAAAAAAAAAAAAACAATTAAAAAAAAAATAGGGAACTTGAGAGACACTGAGGAAGCTGACCCTGCCAAAATATTTCAGCCTTGACAGAAAAGTTTCTGGAGGAAGATTCTGTTTCTATAATTATCTGATCCTTTGCCTCGCTGAGCCCCCCACTTTGTTGCGTAAAGCCAATCAAGACTTGCCGGGTGCCAGCAATATCCAAGGACCTTCAGCCTTGCCCAGTGCTCAGGTGGCAGAGGACTCTTAACCTGTTACCCAACTTAGAAGCCATTCAGGAGCTTTGGAAGGTAGGGCTGCACCAGCATGAGGGGAGGCTTCCAGCAACATTATTCAGCCCTAAAGCCCTGCTCGAGCTTGCAGAGAGTTTATGTGACCCAACGGGACAGAGCGAGCTGTGATTGCCTTCCCTCCTTGCCAACTGCAACAGAATTGCACAAGCCTGAGGAGAGCCTGGTCCAAAACAAGTAATTTGCCATATGGAAGCTACTGAGCAGCCATCTGCAGGACACTGCAAGTGTTTTTTTTCCTCTATACAGCCCTGAGTGCTCCAGTTGTGCATTCCACAGGAACTCGGTTTTTGCAAAAGGGATTAAAACAAAAAAAAAAAAAAAAAGGGAAATGTTATTTAGGGGGTTGGTTTCTTGGCCTGGAAAAACCGAAATCTGAAAACAATTAAAACCCCAGTGCCATACCAAATCAGTTATGCAGCCATTCCTGGATTTTCCCATGGAATTTTTACATAAGAATTGGGCTCTGTATCCGATGCGGACTAAGGCGCAGTGCACAAAGAATGGTGCTGGTCACAGGCAGGGCCAGCTCCAGAGATGAGCTTCAGGAGTTTTGGCAAGTGAGTGGAAAAATCAGGCAGGGGCATGCCAAAACATGCAGCTAAAGATTACTAGGAAACTTGGTGGCAGCTCACCCATTAAAAGCTCTCCTGTGCCTCACATCTTGCCCCTGAGAGATGGTTTTGTGCCCCCCACCCCCATGCAGGTAGCTCTCCCTCTCTTTCTACACTGCTTCTCCCTCTCTTTCTACACTGCTTCTCCCTCTCTTTCTACTTCCTCTCTTTCTACACTACTTCTCCCCCTCTTTCTACACTGTTCTCCCTCTCTTTCTACAATGCTTCTCTCTCTCTTTCTACTTCCTCTCTTTCTACACTACTTCTCCCTCTTTCTACACTACTTCTCCCTCTCTACACTGCTTCTCCCTCTCTACACTGCTTCTCCCCCTCTTTCTACACTGTTCTCCCTCTCTTTCTACACTACTTCTCCCTCTTTCTACACTGCTTCTCCCTCTCTTTCTACAGTGTTCTCCCTCTCTTTCTACACTACTTCTCCCCCTCTTTCTACACTGTTCACCCTCACTTTCTACACTACTTCTCCCTCTCTACACTACTTCTCCCTCACTTTCTACACTGCGTGCCACAAATGCACACTGGCAACCCCCTCCCCATTTCTATTCAGGCACCTTTTGGTTATAGCGTTACAGGAGGACAGAGAGAGCCCTGTGCTTTCCCAAGGAATGAGCAACCTTTGATGGTAGCTTGGCCACTCTCCAGGAACACACAACGAAGAGGCTCCCTGCAGCTTTTGCAGCTCTTTGTGTACTGGTGGAGCAGCTGGGCAAAATCTGCCCTCACAATGGTGTGTCTGTAATGACACAACCCAGTCCAGCCCTAGCGTGGAAGGGAAACCTCATCCAACTGCAGGTCAAGCTTTGAATTAGATTGGAGCCCTCCAGACTCCAGATATCTGGATCAGCTGCTTCCCCTGCTCCCCCCCTTCCACTCAGAGCACAGGAGCTAATGTTTCTTTATCCTGTTAAATCAAAGTCTGATTGGCTTGAGAGAGTTCTTCTTCATTGGAAGTGGCCTGGTGCAAACTTCTCCTGAGCACAGCTGGGCAAGAGTAGGTCTCCAATTATCGTCGAGTACCCTGTTGGGGCATTTGACTTTAGCCCATTCAGGAGTACAAAACCCCCTATAAAACTCACTAGATTTAGTGACAGGTGTTAACAGCTTACTTGTAGGGGAGTCCTGGGCTTGCCCAGATCTGGGTGCAGTGGTGTGGAGCACAGAGTCACCATGGTGAGCTGGCAAACCAAAAAAAACAAAAAAAAAAAAAAATAAAAAAAAAAAAAAAAGAAAGAAAGAAAAAAGAGGAGGAAAAAAGGGCTTTCCAGTTTGGGGCTTTTATGGTTAACTCAAAGCTTTTTGTTCATTGAGCCAAATGTTGTCATAATTTTCACTGCATTAATCTCTAGAGTTCAAATCCCTTTTTTTTTTTGGTAATGTGACACCTTGGATGTGAGATGATAAGTGTTAATATTCATTATTCTGCAAAGCTATAAATATCCTAAAGGTACAGCAGCTCACTGGAAAGGACATGACCAAAATGATTTCCCCATCCCTGTGCTTGTATTCAGAATTCATAGAATCATAGAATCAGTCAGGATTGGAAGGCACCACAAGGATCAGCCAGTCCCAACCCCCCTGCCATGCCCAGGGACACCCTACCCTAGAGCAGGCTGCCCACAGCCTCTGCCAGCCTGGCCAAAAACACCTCCAGGGATCTGGCCCCAAACACCTCCCTGCAGGGGCAACCCATTCCAGGGCTTCACCATTCTCATGCTCAGGAACTTCCTCCTCACATCCAATCTGAATCTCCTCACCTCCAGCTTTGCTTCATTCCCCCTAGTCCTGGCACTCCCTCACAGCCTAAAAAGTCCCTCCCCAGCTTTTCTGTAGCCCACTTCAGGTACTGGAAGGTCACTTGGGAGCCTCCTCTTCTCCAGCCTCCACAGCCCCAACTCTTTCAGGCTGTGCTCACAGCAGAGCTGCTGCAGCCCTCTCAGCATCCTTGGGGCCCTTCTCTGCACACCTCCAGCATCTCCACATCCCTCTTGTCCCAGGGGCTCCAGCACTGGATGCACTACTCCAGGTGGGCTCTCAGCAGAGCACAGCAGAGGGGCAGAATCACCTCCCTGGCCCTGCTGCCCACACTGCTCCTGCTGCAGCCCAGCCTCTGCTTGCCTTTCTGCCCTGCAAGTGCACACTGCTGCCTCATCTTCAGCTTCTCCTCCACCAGCACCCCCAAGTCCCTCTCCTCAGAGCTGCTCTCCAACCAGTCCCTGCCCAACCTGGATTGGTGCTTGGCATTGCCTAGACCCAGCTGCAGGACCTTGCAGGGCCAATTTCCTTGGTTGGTGAACCACAACCAAGTACTGAGAGGCCCCAAGAAGGTCACCTGGGAGCTTCCTCTTCTCCAGCCTGAATAGCTCCAACTCCTTCAGTCTGTCCTCATTGGAGACTTCCATCACAGGCACTGTTTCCTAGGTGCTGAAGTGCTCTTGTTATTTGGGCACTGAAGCTCGCTCACATACTTATTGCAAAGGGTACACTTAAAGTGAAATTAAAACATTCAGCCCAAATTTCCAGTTCACAGCAGGCAGCTTGCACGCAGGCACTGCCATTCAGCCTGCAACACCATCGCCCTGCCCGCAACGCCAGAAGGAAGAAGTAGGCACTTCAGGAGCTGCTGGAGTTTCCCTACTGAATTTTTCCTGCAGATCTGTTTTCCAGCAAGATCCGACTCGCAAAGTGTTTTCCCGACAGAGCCTTGCCAGATTTGGGGAGGGGAGGTAACGATGAACAAAGGTCTTACCACCTTTGTAATGCTAAACAGCATTTAGCCTCTTTCATAAACTTGATAGCCTGAGCTGGTTCCACACCCTCTGCATTCCTCTCTTGCATACTAAGAGCCTCTTCTTTAATTGCAAGGTGTGGCATTTCTGGACAAGAGAGAGATAATCCTCCAGACCTGACACTTACCCTAAAATCTCTCCTTTCCCTGAAATTGCTAAGGTTCAACCTCACTGACAAAATCCCTTCTGTTGTGGCCACGCTCCGATACCTTTTATTGTTCTGGCTTACTAAAGATTAAGTGGAAGGGTTCTGAACATACAGGACCGGAGAAGAGGAGGCTCCCAGGTGACCTTCTTATAGCCTTCCAGGATCTGAAGAGGGCCTAAAAGGAAGCTGGAGAGGGACTTCTGAGGCTCTCAGGGAGTGCCAGGAGTAGGGGGAATGGAGCAAAGCTGGAGGTGGGGAGATTGAGATTGGATGTGAGGAGGAAGTTGTTGAGCATGAGAGTGGTGAGAGGCTGGAATGGGTTGCCCCTGCAGGGAGGTGTTTGGGGCCAGATCCCTGGAGGTGTTTTTGGCCAGGCTGGCAGAGGCTGTGGGCAGCCTGCTCTAGGGTAGGGTGTCCCTGGGCATGGCAGGGGGGTTGGAACTGGCTGATCCTTGTGGTCCCTTCCAGTCCTGACTGATTCTATGATTCTGTGATTCCAATCTAAAACCTGGGAGGTATTTGGATCTGGAAGCTGCATTCGTGCTGGTTATCTGTTACAAAACACAACCATCTGCAAAATGAAGACTTCAGGAGGAGCCCCTTATTAGCATGTTACTTTAAACCAGGCTCGACTGCAGCTGTCTTGATGAATTCTTGATTAGAAAGAACAAGAGCTTAAAGCAGTGAGTTTCTTACACAAAGACCCAGCCAGAAGACAGGCTGGCAAACAGGGAGCTCGGCTCCTTCAGCTGCAAGAGCAGTGCTGCCAAGCTGTGCATGCTACCCATGGGCCACCCCAGCATGCCCCAGCAGAAGGCTGGGAGGCCTCAGCTCTTCAGGACAGGCTGCACTGGGCTGCAAATGGGGGATGAGAGAGGTCCACGCTCCTATTGTGAAGAAATGATGGAGGTGTCCCTGCAAAGCTGCCAGAGTTTGGTCCTAGCTTTGCTGGAGCTATTTCAGCCTGCAGAAGATGAGGCTCAGGGTAGACCTCATCACTCTCTACAACTACCTGAAGGGAGGTTGTAGCCGGGTGGGGTTGGGCTCTTCTGGGCTGGGGGTTGGGCTGGTGGTGGGGAGATTGAGATTGGATGTGAGGAGGAAGTTGTTGAGCATGAGAGTGGTGAGAGGCTGGAATGGGTTGCCCCTGCAGGGAGGTGTTTGGAGGTGTTTTTGGAAAGGCTGGCAGAGGCTGTGGGCAGCCTGCTCTAGGGTAGGGTGTCCCTGGGCATGGCAGGGGGGTTGGAACTGGCTGATCCTTGTGGTCCCTTCCAACCCTGACCGATTCTATGATTTTATGCCCATGGCAGGGGGATTGGAAGTGGATGATCCTTGTAGTCCCTTCCAACCTTGACTGATTCTATGATTCTCCCAGGCAACCAGCAACAGAACAAGAGGACACAGCCTCAAGCTGCACCAGGGCAGGTATAGGCTGGACATTAGGAAGAAGTTCTACACAGCAAGAGTGATTGGCATTGGCATGGGCTGCCTGGGGAGCTGGTGGAGTCCCAATCCCTGGAGGTGTTTAAGAGGAGGCTTCATGAGGCACTTAGTGCCATGGGTTAGTTAATAAGAAGGGTTAGGTGATAGGTTGGACTCGAAGATCTTAGAGGTGTTCTCCAACCTGGTTAATTCTGTGATTCTGTGATATTAGCTGAAGCACATCTCACCTGTGACTGCCCAGCACAGGAGAGGACCACTTCTTGCAGAAAGGTGGCCCACACTCCCCCAGTCCAATATGCCCACTGCTCCCTGGCCTGTTTCTTCACCTCACCTCCATTCAAGTCACAACTGCAGTCCTTCCCACATCCCCCAGTTTCAGGAAATCCAAAAAGTCTCAGCACCAGTCTTCCTCCAGCTGCATGTGCTTCCTCCCTGCCTAGCTCTGAAATAGCTCTGCTGCTTTAGGCTTAGCACTTGCCAGATCAGAAGGAAAAAAAAACCAAAACAACAAAACACCCTCACCTCCATCCTCTCATGTCTCAGAAATGCCTGCTGAGCATCACCTTGGGATACAGCAGTGTGGGCAACACTTGGCTAAGGGTTGCTGGTGGAGAGGGACTTATTTTGTGGCCAGTTGTGACCCTGGCAGTGCACACACGTGACAAAGGTCCTCAGTCTGTAACAAAGCATTTAAGAGGAAGAAAAAAATAAAAACAAGCAACCTACAACAAACTAACAACAACAGAAAACCAGGACTGAAGCAGTCTGAGGCCAAGTGGAGGACTTGGCCATGGCTCTCACACATGCATATCTCAGTGTGCCCTGTGCCATGCTTGGTGTCTCTGGCCCCAGGTCTTTCAGGAGCTTGAATTTATGGGTTTGGGAGTTAGTATGCCCTGGTGAGAACCCATCTTGAGCACTGCCTTCAGCTTTGGGCTTCCCAGTTTCAGAGGCACAGGGATCTGCTGGAGAGGGTCGGGCAGAGGGCTCCGAGGATGCTGAGGGGAATGCAGCACTGCCTGGGGAGGAGAGGCTGAGGGACCTGGGGCTGCTTAGTCTGGAGAAGACTGAGAAGGGATTTAATCAATGTTTATAAATATCTGAGGGCTGGGGGTCAGGAAGAGGGGCACAGGCTCTGCTCACTGCTCCCTGGGATAGGCCAAGGAGCAATGGATGGAAGCTGCAGCACAAGAGGTTGCAGCTCAACACAAGAGGCAACTTCTTGCCTGTGTGGGTCTCAGAGCACTGGCACAGGCTGCCCAGAGAGGTTGTGGAGTCTCCTTTTCTGGAGCCTTTCCAGGCCTGTCTGGATGTGTACCTGAGTGACCTGAGCTAGATTTCTGGTCCTGTGTGACAGGGGAGTTGGACTGGATGATCTCTTTGGATCCTTTCTAACCCCTGACATCCTGTGAGCCTATGAATCATAGAATCATAGAATAGTTTAGGTTGGAAGGGACCTCAAAGCTCAGCCAGTTCCAACCTCCCTTGCCATAGGCAAAACACCTCCCACTAGAATAGTCAGCCTTGAACATCTCCAGGGAGGGAGCAGCCACAACCTCCATGGGCAACCTGTGCCAGTGTCTCACCAGCCTCACTATAAATAACTTCCTCCTAACATCCAGTTTCAATCTCCCCTCTGCCACTTCAAACCCATTCCTCCTCCTCCTGTCATTACCAGACCTTGTCAATAGTCCCTCCCCAGCCTTCCTGTAGCCCCTTTCAGATACTGGAAGTCTACTCCAGGGTCTCCTGGCAGCCTTCTCTTCTGCAGGCTGCACAGCCCCAACTCTCTCAGCCTGTCCTCACAGCAGAGCTGCTGCAGCCCTCTCAGCATCTTGGTGGCCTCCTCTGTACTGGCTCCAACAGTTCCATGTCCTGCTTGTGCTGGGGGCTCTGCTCCTGCTCAGGGACAGCATTCTTGAACAGAACAGAATCTTTCCTGAGGCAGTCCAGAAAACATCTACTGAGGGACAGGGTGGTGAAAGAATTGGGTAATCTGAAGCACAACTGGGGAAATGGTGAAAAGAAATCAATTTGGGGGCTGCCAAGGACAAAATATTGTAGTGGGGTTTAGCTCATAGCTTTCTAACTGGTGTATGTATTGGCAGATGCAGTGCTCCTCTGTCTTTTCTACCTAGAACTCCTTTTTGCCTGATTTCATAGAATCATAGAAACAGTCAGGGTTGGAAGGGACCACAAGGATCAGTACTCCAGGTGGGGTCTCAGCAGAGCAGAGCAGAGGAGGAGAATCACCTCCCTGGCCCTGCTGCCCACACTGCTCCTGCTCCAGCCCAGCCTCTGCTTGCCTTTCTGCCCTGCAAGTGCACACTGCTGCCTCATCTTCAGCTTCTCCTCCACCAGCACCCCCAAGTCCCTCTCCTCAGGGCTGCTCTCCAGGCTACTCTCCCACTGCACAGCTTAAGAACACAGGGCAATCACAGAAACCACCTCTGCACCCTGGCTGAAGGCAGCAGAGAAGTTATTACAAAGAGCCAATGCAAAGTGAAGATCCTCTCTGGACATAGCCCATGCAAAATGTGACTTGCCAGAACACAGCCCTGTAAGGCAGTGCCAGAAAAATAACCCTGGCGTGTTACAGCACCCTCCCAACTTGCCTGAAAGCTGCTTTGTTGCTGATGTCAGTTTACACTGCTCCCAGGAATAAATGAATTGTGAGCTGGTTGGGGTTTTTTAATGGGTTGCCTGCATTTCCCAGTACATGTTCTGGGCCATCGTTAGTAATGGGTAAGACAAAGTTCTAAAGCCTACCCTAGAGCAGGCTGCCCACAGCCTCTGCCAGCCTGGCCAAAAACACCTCCAGGGATCTGGCCCCAAACACCTCCCTGCAGGGGCAACCCATTCCAGCCTCTCACCACTCTCATGCTCAACAACTTCCTCCTCACATCCAAACTGAATCTCCCCAGCTCCAGCTTTGCTCCATTCCCCCTAGTCCTGTCACTCCGTCACAGCCTAAAAAGTCCCTCCCCAGCTTTTCTGTAGCCTCCTTCAGAATCTGGAAGGCCACAAGAAGGTCCCCTGGGAGCCTCCTCTTCTCCAGACTGCACAGTGCCAACTCTTGGGCATGGCAGGGGGGTTGGAACTGGCTGATCCTTGTGATCCCTTCCAACTCTGACTGGTTCTGTGATTCTATTTATGCTCAGGAACTGTTTGTGTTACTGATGTCCATAATCTGGATGCAAAATTAAGTCATCAAGACATTAGAGCATTCTTGAACTGTATCTTGTCATATTCATTGCAGTAAGCACAGGGAGGAGAAAGTATGGACTTTTATGCAAAAAGCTGATTTATTTTATCAGTGCTGCATGGAGTGAGCTTGAACTGCTGAATTTGCAAGGGAAGTCAGATTTAGCCAATTTGTTTGTCAAGACCCTCTGGTAATGTAGCAGAAGGAAAGGGAATTATTAATTTAAAAAAAAAAAAAAGTTCAGAATCTTGTGCTTCTGTGGCTGCATGAGGACTAAGCCATACATATGAAAAAGCACCATCAGAGAGAAGGCCACCTTAAAGAAAACCAAAGGAAGAGGGACATGAAACTGCTGGTGAAGTAAAGGAGGGACATGGAAGCTCTAATGCAAAGCTACTTGTGCCTGACTTCAATCAGAGGAGGGAGGAAGCAAATGTCAGAAAAACATATTTGCATTCATGACCTACTTATTGCACACTTCTCTCCTCTGCCTCTGTCCTTCCAGTACTTGGACAGGCTGCACAGATGGGAGCAGTCTAACAGCAGGAGTTTGAACAAGGCCAAGTGCCAGGTTCTGTACTTTGGCCACAAAAACCCCAGGCAGTGCTACAGGCTGGGGACAGAGTGGCTGAGAGCAGCCAGGCACAGAAAGACCTGAGGGTGCTGCTTGACAGCAATTGAACAGGAGCCAGCAGTGTGCCCAGGTGGGCAGCAGAGCCAATGGCATCCTGGGCTGGAGCAGGAGCAGTGTGGCCAGCAGGAGCAGGGAGGTTATTCTGCTCCTGTACTCAGCACTGCTCAGGCCACACCTTGAGTGCTGTGTCCTGTTCTGGTCCACTCAATTCAAGAGAGATGTTGAGGTGCTGGAAGGTGTTGAGAGAAGGGCAGCAAGGCTGGGGAGGGGCCTGGAGCACAGCCCCAAGAGGAGAGGCTGAGGGAGCTGGAGGTGTGCAGCCTGCAGAAGAGGAGGCTCAGGGCAGACCTCATTGCTGTCTGCAGCTACCTGAAGGGAGGTTGTAGCCAGGTGGGGTTGGGCTCTTCTCCCAGGCACCCGGGAGAGAACAAGAGGATTCAGCCTCAAGATGCACCAGGGCAGGTTTAGGTTAGGTATCAGGAGGAAGTTCTTGGCAGCAAGAGTGATTGGCATTGGAATGGGCTGCCCAGGGAGGTGGTGGAGTCCCCACCTCTGGGGGTCTTTAAAAGGTGACTGGATGAGGCACTTAGTGCCATGGTCTAGTTAATGAGAAGGGTAGGTTGGACTTGATGATCCTAGAGGTCTTTTCCAGCCTGTTTAATTCTGTGATTCTGATTCTGTGTGTCAGTTTACTGGTGGTGTCTTTTTGTCATCATCACATTCTCCAATTTACAGAAAACATCCAGCAACAAACCTTCAACAGGCAGGGGAAGGATACACCAGAGCTATTTGCTTTCCTTTGTATCTGCTCAGCAACTGAGAAAGAGCAACAGACCCCAGCTCATCTTCATGGTCATCAAGTTCATTGCTTAGGAATGCACCAGCCCAAACCTGAGTATTATTTCTTTAGGTTTACAACCAGCAGAGTAATGTAGGAGAAATTGCAGAGCTGCTGTGCAAACCTACATTGTGCCAGTGAGTTTCTAACAGTTGCTAACAGCCTTTCAGTGTGACAAAACCAAATTTCTGAATTGCAGCTGTTGCTGCCACTTCAGTGCTTCACAGTCCACGAACCAGAAGAGGCATTTCCTATAGCTCAAAGCAGGCAGCTTTGTCATGCAAATCATCTGGACTCACTTCGGACCACATCTGACTTCATCACCGTCAAGTCCCAGCCTCTGCACTTAGAATCATCCCTGGGTCCCAAGCACAAATCCAGGCTGGGCAGAGACTGGCTGGAGAGCAGCCCTGAGGAGAGGGACTTGGGGGTGCTGGTGGAGGAGAAGCTGAAGATGAGGCAGCAGTGTGCACTTGCAGGGCAGAAAGGCAAGCAGAGGCTGGGCTGGAGCAGGAGCAGTGTGGGCAGCAGGGCCAGGGAGGTGATTGTGCCCCTCTGCTGTGCTCTGCTGAGACCCCACCTGGAGTAGTGCATCCAGTGCTGGAGCCCCTGGGACAAGAGGGATGTGGAGATGCTGGAGGTGTGCAGAGAAGGGCCCCGAGGATGCTGAGAGGGCTGCAGCAGCTCTGCTGTGAGCACAGCCTGAAAGAGTTGAGGCTGTGCAGGCTGGAGAAGAGGAGGCTCCCAGGGGACCTTCTGGTGGCCTTCCAGGATCTGAAGGGGGCTACAGAAAAGCTGGGGAGGGACTTTTTAGGCTGTGAGGGAGTGAGAGGACTAGGGGGAATGGAGCAAAGCTGGAGGTGGGGAGATTCAGACTGTTGTCAGCCTTGAAGGGGGCTTATCTAAGATGCCAATACACTGCTCCACAAGTGTTGGGATACTACACTCAGGTTACTCAGTGGCAAAGGCCTCCTAAATCACCCCCCCCCCCACCAAAACCCGTTTCATGTCACATTGCACTGTT
>VWZI01005747.1:9327-24965 GCA_013396835.1 Psilopogon haemacephalus | reverse complement strand
TTCTCCAGGCTGCACACCCCCAGCTCCCTCAGCCTCTGTTGCTCCTGGTCCTGTCCCAAAGCTGGGGGGGGGGCTGGAAGTTTGGGTAGTGATTTCTTTGGGGGGGGAGGCAGACATTAAAATGCTGTTGGAGCAGCATCCAGTGGGTAAGCAGCACTCAGAGTCGTCTGAGGCAGCCTGACCACAGTCAGATGAATTACAAAGAGATATTAATAGCACAGCCTTGGGCATTTGTTGCTGCTGTTACAAGCTGGCAACAAACAAGCAGTTAAATTGCAGGGGTCTGCAGCACTCCCAAGCCTGCTGCAATCCTCTCTACAGTGCCTGCAGCTGCAAGGTCTGGGGACAGAAGACAGAGGAAGGCACCAACAGCAATTCCTCTTCTGCTCTGCATCCAGGTTGTGATTCAAAGCCAAACAGGAGGCTTTGACTCCTTCACTGCATGACTTTGAGGCAGCAAGGTTGGAGAATTAAGATTGTTAGAGCATCGACTTGGATGGATAAGACTCAAAGCAGGTTTTGGTCTGCCCTCAGAAATCTCACTTCAAATCTCCTAGGTCCACAGGTCAGAGCCTTGAGCCATCAACCACAACCTGAGAGACATTTTCACCCCCCACAGGAAACGACACAGTCCCACAGAAGCTGCTCTGATGTGTGCCCAGGTCACAATTCCTTCTGCCCCAGCTCATTTTTTGGGCCCAGGGTTATTATTATCACCTATTATGATCAAAACTCTTGCAGACACCTCTGAAACTTAGAGGCTGTGAATGCTCCCTGGCAAGAACTTTCTGTCCTCTGTCAAACGCAGTAAAGCAACAGTTCAGAGATTCAGAGAATAGGATGAGTTGGAAGGGACCTGGAAGACCATCCAAGAGCCAGCCCCCTGCCATGGGCAGGGACATCTCCCACCAGTACAGCTTGCTCAAAGACTTCATCCTGCCTGGCCTTGAACACCTCCAGGGAGGGAACATCCACAGCCTCCCTGAGCAACCTGTGTCAGTGTCTCCCCACCCTCACTCTGCTCCACAACCTCCCTGAGCAGCCTGTGTCAGTCTCAATCTGCCCTCTTAATTTCAGTCTATTCCCTCTTATCCTGTCACTCCCAGACTCCTTGTCCAAAGTTCTCTCCCCAGCTCTCCTGGATCCCCTTCAGATCCTGGAGGCTGCTCTGAGCTCTCCCTGGAGCCTTCTCCTCTCCAGGCTGAATAGCCCCAACTCTCCCAGCCTGTCCCCACAGCAGAGCTCCTCCAGCCCTCTGAGCATCTCTGTAGCCTCCTCTGGACCCTCTCCAGCAGCTTCAGGTCCTCCTTGTCCTGAGTTCCCCAGAGCTGGAGGCAGTGCTGCAGGTGAGGTCTGAGCAGGGGGCACCTCCCACCAGCATCCTCACAGACCTCATCCTGCCTGGCCCTGAACAGTTCCAGGGAGGATGCATCCACAGCCTTCCTGAGCAACCTGTGTCAGTCTCTCCCCACCCTCACTCTCAAGAATTTCTTCCTCCTCTCCAGTCTCAATCTGCCCTCCTCATTTCAATCTATTCCCTCTTATCCTGTCACTCCCAGACTCCTTGTCCAAAGTTCTCTCCCCAGCTCTTCTGGATCCCCTTCAGATCCTGGCAGGCTGCTCCGAGCTCTCCCTGGAGCCTTCTCCAGGCTGAACAGCCCCAACTCTCCCAGCCTGTCCCCACAGCAGAGCTTCTCCAGCCCTTTGAGCATCTCTGTAGCCTCCTCTGCACCTGCTCCAGCAGCTTCAGGTCCTTCTTGTGCTGAGTTCCCCAGAGCTGGAGGCAGTGATGCAGGGGAGGTCTGAGCAGGGAGCACCTCCCACCAGCATCCTCATAGACCTCATCCTGAACAGCTCCAGGGAGGAGACATCCACAGCCTCCCTGGGCAGCCCGTGCCAGTGTCTCCCCACCCTCACTGCAACTTCCCTGGTAGCTTTTGATCCTGAGGAGAACTTTGGAGGTCAAATCTGCTGTGCCATCATCTGCACAGAGCTGCCTGCCAGTGCCCAAAGGGGCTCCAAGCAGGCTGCAGAGGGACTGCTCTCAAAGGCTTGCAGGGACAGGGTGAGGGCAATGGTTTGAAATGAGAGCAGAGCAGATTGAGATCGGATGTGAGGAACAAGTTCTGCCCCAGGAGGCTGCTGGAACACTGTCACAGGTTGCCCAGGGAGGTGGCTGAAATGCCTGAAGATCTTCAAGTTGAGGCTGTGAGCAACCTGCTCTAGTGGAGGATGTCCCTGCTAGAGTGCAAAGGGGTTGGACTGGATGAGCTTTGCAGGTCCCTTCCCCCCCAACCCATTCTCTGGTTCTGCATTTCATTCCATATTTGAAGATCAAGCACCTCAGACATCATTACTGTAATTCTTAATTTGTGAACTCTGTTCAATCACTCTTTGATCTGATTCAATCAGTCAGAGGGGGAGAGAATCTTTCCAGAGAAACAAAGCAATCCTCCACTCTGCCTGATTATCCTAAATGATTGGCCCCCAGAGGGTAAGAAGGATGGAATCTGAACTTCCCTGTGCCTCTGTAAGTGCTGGAATGGGCTGAAGCTTCTTGAGCAGGTTAACTGAGCTGCTGATTAAGTCAGCTAAAGGTGTGAGTTTAGAGCAGGTTATTTAAGCTTGGGTACTACCTGCAGCATCATATAAGAATCACAGAATGTCAGGGGCTGGAAGGGACCTCCAAAGCTCATCCAGTCCAACCCCCTTGCCAGAGCAGGAGCACCTACAGCAGGTCACACAGGAACACATCCAGGCAGGGTTTGAATATCTCCAGAGAGGGAGATTCCACAACCCCCCTTGGGCAGCCTGTGCCAGGGTTCTGGCACCCTCACAAGGGAAAAAAAAATCCTTCTCTTGTTCAAATGAACTTCCTCTGCCTCAGCTCCCACCCAGTTCCCCTTGTCCTGCCATCAGGCATCACCCAGCAGAGCCTGGCTCCAGCCTCCTGCCACTCACCTGCACATCTTGAGAACCATTGCTGAGGTCACCTCTCAGGCTCCTCTTCTCCCAGCAGCACAGCCCCAGCTCCCTCAGGCTCTCCTCCTAACAGAGCTCTTCCATTGCCTTCAGCATCTTTGTGGCTCTGTGCTGGACTCTCTCCAGCAGTTCCATATCCCTCTTGAACTGGGGAGGCTCAGCAGCAGCAACCATGCACATGACCATTGCTGAGGTCACCTCTCAGGCTCCTCTTCTCCAAGCTCAACAGCCTCAGCTCTTTCAGGCCATGAGGCCATGCTCATGCAGGGTTTAAACTGAACAAGTGGTTCAGGGCAGTTAACTTCCAAAGGCATTAAGCTGGAAGTTAGATCCTGTAACTGTGGTGAAGGATCAGCAGGCAGAGGTTTGATCTCATTTAACTAGTCCAGACAAAAGGCTCATCCACAGGAGCTTTGGAGCATCCTTGGATCCCCTTGGCAAGGTGACTCGTGCAGAGCCAACTGATTGGTGTCTTCTGCAAGAAATTGGCTCACAGCTCAGAGGGTCATGGAATGCTGCAACTGCCTAGGCTGGAAGGGACCTCAGAGCTCAGCTGCTCCATGCCCAGGGACACCTCTCAGCCAGGCTCAGCTGCTCAAGGTCTCACCCAGCCTGGTCTTCAACACCCCCAGGCAGGAGGCAGCCACAGCCTCCCTGGGCAGCCTGGGCCACACTCTCACCACCCTCACACTCACCACCTTCTTCCTCAGCTCCCCTCTCAGCCTGCTCTGCCTCAGCTCCAAACCATTCCCCCTTGGCCTGCCTCAGACACCCTCAGCACAAGTCCCTCTGCAGCCTTCCTGCAGGATCCCTTCAGGCCCTGGCAGGCAGCTCGGAGGTGCCCCTGGAGCCTTCTTCTCTGCAGGCTGCACACCCCCAGCTCCCTCAGCCTGTGCTCACAGCAGAGCTGCTCCAGCCCTGGGCTCATCTTTGTGGCCTCCTCTGCACCTGCTCCATCAGGTCCATGTCCTTCCTCTGTTGAGGACAGCAGGGCTGGACACAGCACTCCAGCTAAAGCCTTACCAGAGCAGAACTTGGCCACAGAACTTGTAAATCTGGGCTCATCTCTGTGGCCTCCTCTGGGCTCTCTCCAGCAGTTCTGTGTCCTCCTTCTGCTGGGGACAGCAGAGCTGGAGGCAATGTTGGAGGAGAGGTCCCAGCAGAGGAGATCCAAGGGGCACAATCCCCTCTCCTGCCCTGCTGGCCAAGTCTCTCCAGAGTTGCTCACTGCAGATATGTTCCTTACTGAAGAGTTTTCCCCTGATTTATCTTCCTAGAGGGCGAATGCAGCCGAAACAATTATTACTGGGGGTGCTATTAAATATCTTGTGAGCTCACTTAATAAAGGTCAACAAGGTAGGTACCAGGAGAATAAATTGTTCTTTGATGTACTTCCAGAAGAGAATTAAGGGAAGCTGACAAGGCAGGACTCACAAGTGGTGTTTTGCTGATTCATTAAGCTGAATACATTTGTCTAGCAGATGTGCCTCTTGCCCCTTCCTCAGCGCTAATTATTGACACTGACACAAGGAGAAGGGACCCAAAACTTGGGAGGAATTTGGTCGGAATTTGGGACAACAGAGTGGAAGTTCTGCCTGCAGCTCAGCTGGAATGGAAACGTGAGCCTGGCAACAGCACAGGGAACCTCTGAGCCCTGGTGCTGGAGATAGAACAGGCAAATTCTGCAGTTCTTGTGCTGAGGGTGTCTGAGGCAGGCCAAGGAGGAATGGTTTGGAGCTGAGGCAGAGCAGGCTGAGAGTGGAGCTGAGGGAGAAGTTGGTGAGTGTGACGGTGGTGAGAGTGTGGCCCAGGCTGCCCAGGGAGGCTGTGGCTGCCTCCTGCCTGGGGGTGTTGAAGCCTTGAGCAGCTGAGTGTAGCTGAGAGGTGTCCCTAGGCATGGCAGGAGGTTGGAGCAGCTGAGCTCTGAGGTCACTCCAACCAGAGCCATTCTGAGATTCAGTGATTCTACTTCTTTACCACATATAAAATATTCTTTACTATGTCTATAGAATCATAGAATGGTTTAGGTTGGAAGGGAGCTCAAAGCTCAGCCAGGTCCAACCCCACCTGTGACATAGGCAGNTCACAACCTCCCTGGGCAGCCTGTGCCAGTGTCTCACCAAATATATACAACTCCCTGAAGGGAGGTTGTAGCCAGGTGGGGTTGGGCTCTGCTCCCAGGCACCCAGCAACAGAAGGAGGGGACACAGCCTCAAGTTGTGCCAGGGGATGGATGTTAGGAGGAAGTTCTGGGATTGCTAAACTAATTCAATTCCATAGAAGAGAGAGGGAAAGAAAAGCATTTTTTGTTCAAATGAGATCCATCTCTGCGTGCTCCTCCTGAGCTGTCCCCAGGCAGCACACACAGAGGAGCTGCCCCAGAGCACATCCACACCCTAATACCATTTGGGCACCACCAAAAAGTTGCCCCAGGCTTTGTGCTGCTCTGGAAGTGGAAGATTTGGATATTAGGAGGAAGTTGTTGGCAGAGAGAGTGATTGGCATTGGAATGGGCTGCCCAGGGAGGTGGTGGAGTCCCCATCCCTGGAAGTGTTGAAGCAAAGCCTGGATGGAGCACTTAGTGCCATTGGATGGGGCTGGGGGATAGGTTGGACTGGATGAGCTTGGAGGTCTCTTCCAACCTGGCTGATTCTATGCTGCTATATAAATATGGGGGCATTGTTTTGGGTTTTTATTGAGAAGCTGAAATCTCCTCCCAAACCACTTCCCTCTTATTCATCCTTCTGTGTATCATAGGTTAACAGAATGAGCTGGGTTGGAAGGGACCTTGAAGGATCATCCAGTTCAACCCCCTGCCAGCTTGGTGCCATCAGCACACTTAACCTGGGGTGCCTCAATCTCTCTCCTCAGCCTCTTGTTTTCATTTCTTCAGAGCTTGCTGTGTGCTTCCTGCTGCTGCTCCAAGGCCTGCAGGCAGCTGTGTGGTGCCAGAAGCTGGCAGGGCACCGCCGGTAGGATTTCCTGCGTAAAGATCTCACAGCAATCGATTGCAGCAAGCAATGAGATGTGAGCTGCTCCCAGACCCACGGTTTGGAATTGAATGGGCAGCACCTGAAGAACATCAAAAGAAAATACAAGAATGAGGATTTCATTCTTGGGGACCGGAGGAGAAAATAAATCTCCTGCTAAGCAAATGGATGAGCTTGTGCATGGACTAAGAAAGAAAAAAGGAGCAGAAAGACTCCTGGCATGCCTGAGACATCTGGAACAACTCTTTCCACTGAATCATCAAACCACTTTGGTTGGAAGGAACCTCAAAAAAAAAAACAAACTTGTTCCAAAGCCCCTGCACTTCCAGGTAGCACCAATCTTCATCTAACCTGCCCCTGAACACTTCCAGGGAAGGGAGGACTACAAAAAAAGCTGGGGAGGGACTTCTGAGGCTGTCAGGGAGTGCTCCACAACCTCCCTGGGCAACCTGTGCCAGTGTCTCACCTCCCTCACCGTAAAGAACTTCCTCCTAACATCCAGTTTCAATCTCCCCTCTGCCAGTTTGAACCTCTGCTCTTGCTGCAGCACAGCACACAGTTGCCTGAATCACAGAGGTTGGAGGAGACCTTTGAGATTATCGTTAGGCTCTCAGGTAGTGCCAGGACTAGGGGGAATGGAGCAAAGCTGGAGGTGGGGAGATTGAGAGTGGAGGTGAGGAGGAAGTTGCTGAGCATGAGAGTGGTGAGAGGCTGGAATGGGTTGCCCCTGCAAGGAGGTNTGAGGCTTTGAGCGACCTGTTCCAGTGGCAGGTGTACCTCCCACAGGGGGCTTGGAACTGGCTGAGCTTTGGAGGTCCCTTCCAACCTAAACCATTCTCTGATGCTATGAACCCAGCAAGGAAAAGGCTTTGTACAATCTCTCCAAATGCAAGAGCCCAGGAGCAGAGCACTTCCCTTCAGCACTGCCTTCAAGCCTGGATGGAAATTCAGAAACATTGATCTGTGCTTAAGGACTCTGCAGAGACCATTTGAGAGAAAGTTGCAGCCCAAGTTTGGCAGCAAATGAATCTCCTGGCAGACAGCTCTGTTTAAAATGTTTGAGGAAGCAGAGCTTTGGTTGTTGTGGTTGTTATTATTATTATTATTATTATTACTACTGCTACAATAATTTTGTGCTTTGTATCAAGCAACATTTCCAGAGCAAGAGGCCAGGCAGCTTTTCACAGCAAGGCATCAAGTCTCCCCTGCTGAATTGCCCCTTCAGGACACACTCCTGTCTAAATCATTCACTCTCAGCCCCTCCTTTCCCCCTCCTGCAGGTAACTGAGCCTTCTGGTGGCTGCAGAATGCAAAAGAGCATCCCTCAAACCAGAGAGAGAGAGAGAATGGGCTGGGTTGGAAAGGACCTTGAAGCTCATCCAGTTCTAACCCCCAGCCACAGGCAGGGACACCTCCCACCAGCACAGCTTGCCCAAAGCCTCATCCAGCCTGACCTTGAACCCCTCCAGAGAGAGGACATCCACAGCCTCCCTGGGCAGCCTGTGCCAGTGTCTCCCCACTCTCCCTTTCAAGAATTTCTCCCTCATCTCCAGTCTCAATCTGCCCTCCTCCAGCTCCAATCCATTCCCTCTCATCCTATCACTACAAGCCCTTCTAAAAAGTCCCTCCCCAGCCTTCTTGTAGGCCCTTTTCAGGTACTGAAAGAGTGCTCAAAGTCACTGGCACCCTCACTCTTAAGAATTTCTTTCTCCTCTCATCGCAGCAGTACAAGCCCTTGTCCAAAGCCCCTCCCTACCCTACCTGCTGGTGGCCAAGCTGGTGGCCAGTATGTGGCACAAGGAGTCTCAGACACTACTCACCCCAGAATTATCCACTGCTCTGGGATCATTCCTTTGCAGGATCCCCTCTGCTCTGGGATCATTCCTTTGCAGGATCCCCTCTGCTCTGGGATCATTCCTTTGCAGGATCCCCTCTGCTCTGGGATCATTCCTTTGCAGGATCCCCTCTGCTCTGGGTTCATTCCTTTGCAGGATCCCCTCTGCTCTGGGATCATTCCTTTGCAGGATCCCCTCTGCTCTGGGATCATTCCTTTGCAGGATCCTCTCTGCTCTGGTTTCATTCCTTTGCAGGATCCTCTCTGCTCTGGGTTCATTCCTTTGCAGAATCCCCTTTTCTCCATCTCTATCCATGCTGTTTTGGAGGCAGCCCAGGCTGCCCTTGGCCTTCTGTGCTCCACAACCTCCCTAGGCAACCTTGTGCCAGTGTCTCACCATCCTCACTGCAAAGAAATTCTTCCTAACATCCAGTTTCCATCTCCCCTCTGCCACTTTAAACCCATTCCTCTTTATCCTGTCATTACAAGCCCTCATCGATAGCCCCTCCCCAACCTGTGCCAGTGTCTCACCACCCTCACTGCAAAGAACTTCCTCCTAGCATCCACTTTCAATCTCTCCTTTGCCAAACCCATTCCTCCTCACCCTGTCCTTACAAGCCTTTGCCAACAGTCCCTCCCCAGCCTTCCTGAAACGCTCCAGGTCCAGCTGCCCGCTGGCAATGCTCACAGAGTGGGGTGGCCAGGCCAGCTCTCTGAAAAAACTGCTCCACTGAACATTGCTGCTGCAATCCTCTCCTCCAAGGCAGCCTTGGCCAGGCCAGGGAATGCAGCTGCTTGTGCTGGGTGCTGGTGGTGCTCCTTGGCAGCAGCTGCAGCGCATCAGCCGGCACCTGAGGGTGGTGGGTGTGAGGTGCAGCAGCTGCAGCAGGCTGAGGGCACCCCAGAGGGTGCCTGTGCCCGAGGCAGCTGAGTGCTGTGTGAGCCAGGCTTGGCCAGCAGTCGGCATTAGCTGCTCCTCCATCTCTGCCCTTACGTAAGCTGCATTAGGGGTCACAAAGTCACCTCGGGCAGCTCGCCAAGCCTGGGGGATTCATTGGGATTCTAAAGCTCCTAATGACCTTAGCTGAGAGCACTGCCAAACGTTTGTGCAAGTGCCTTTGGTTTGCTGCTCTTCGAAGGAGAAGAGAAGCAGCTGAGAGGGTCTCCTTTCTGAAGCACTCATTCCCTAAACTGACCCAGCAAGTAGGGGCTGGGGAGGGAGTCATAGCAAGAGCTGGGAGTGAGAGGACAACAGGGAAAGGACTGGAGCTTGAGGAGGGCAGATTAAGTCTGGAGATTAGGGGGAAAAAAAACCCACAACTTTTTCCAGTGAGGGTGGGGAGACACTGGAACAGGTTGCCCAGGGAGGTTGTGGATGTCCCACATTGACCACCACAGGAACCCACTCAGGAGGTAGGAGCTGAAGGCCCTGGGAGGTTGTCATGCTGCAGTATGCAAGATGAGGTCTCAGCAGGGCAGAGCATCCACAACTACATCAAGTGGCTTTGGTTTGCTGCTCTTTGAAGGAGAAGAGAAGCAGCTGAGAGGGTCTCCTTTCTGAAGCACTCATTCCCTAAACTGACCCAGCAAGTAGGGGCTGGGGAGGGAGTCATGGCAAGAGCTGGGAGTGAGAGGACAACAGGGAAGGGATTGGAGATTGAGGAGGGCAGATTAAGACTGGAGATTAGGGGGGAAAAAAAACTCACAACTCTTTCCAGTGAGGATGGGGAGACACTGGAACAGGTTGCCCAGGGAGGTTGTGGATGCCCCACATCGACCACCACAGGAACCCACTCAGAAGATAGAAGCTGAAGGCCCTGGGAGGTTGTCATGATGCAGTATGCAAGATGAGGTCTCACCAGGGCAGAGTAGAAGGGGAGGAGAACCTCCTTTGATCTGCTGGACACACTCTTCCTAATACACCCCAGGATCCCCTTGGCCCTCTTGGCCACAAGGGCACATTGCTGTGCCATGGATCTTCTCCACCAGCACTCCCAGGTCCCTCTGCAGTATTCAAGATGGGCTCTCAGCAGGGCTGCTGCTGGTGCCCTCAGTCCCACTGCCTGTCACTGATCAAATCATGTCTGTCTTTTACTGCTCTGGCCCTGGGAATTCAGCTAGATTCTACCAAACTGCTGTGTTGGGTGAGACTGAAAAGAACTTGGGGAAGTCCAAACCAAATCAGCTAAATCTGATGCAAACTGCAACTAACTTAAAAGTCTTACTGAAGTTGGAAGGGTTCAGGGTTTAATGCCTTGTTTAATTTCATGCTCTGACTGCCTTTTTTTTTTTTCCCCAGATAATAAAAAACCATAAGTGGTGCAGAAGAGGAGAAAGAAAACATTTTTAATTGCTTTTTTCTAGTCCAAAAGCAAGAGAGCATCAAAGAAGCTAAAGCCAGCATGTCCAGGCACCACGCTCAGAGGACTTGTGGAACTCCTTGCCACAAAACTTTCCCAATGGTTAAAAAAAGAAAAAGAGGCACAAATCCAGACTGGGTGAGGAGTGGCTGGAGAGCAGCCTGGAGGAGAAGGCCTTGGGGGTGTCAATTGGTGACAAACCCCCCAGGAGCCAGCACTGGTCGCTGACAGCCCAGAGACAGCTGTGTGCTGGCTGCAGGCAGAGCAGGGAGAGCAGCAGCAGAGGGAAGGGATTCTGCCCCTCTGCTCACACCTCACCTGCAGCACTGCCTCCAGCTCTGCCCTAGCTGGGAAGGGACCTTAGAAATCATCTACTCTGTAGGCAGGGACACCTCCACCAGCACTGCTTGCTCAAAGCTTGCTCCAACCTGAACCTCGAACACCTCCAGGGAGGAAGCATCCACAACCTCCCTGGGCAACCTGTGCCACTGCCTCCCCAGGCAACCTGTGCCAGTGCCTCCCCACCCTCTCTGCCAAGAATTTCTTCCTCCTCTCCAGTCTCAATCTGCCCTCCTCAAGCTTCATTCCCTGGGCAACCCTTTGCAGAGCCTCTTTACCCTCCCTACTGAAGAACATCTTCCTCAGATCCAGATGCAGACTTTGCTCTAACAACAGCAGCAGGAGTCATTGATATATTCAAAATTCAAACCACACCATTCTTCCTTGGTTGTGGGTTGTTTTGGGTTTTTTTTCCTTTTCCTTCCATGAGCCTCCCTTCCCCATCAATATTTCATTTGCAAATTGAATTTATGGGCCGAATAAACTCAAGACGCAGCAGGCAGCAGTGACAGCAAGTGAAAAATCACCCCTTTGGGGCTGGAAAGTGGGGGGAGAGGAGAGGAGGGTGTGCTCTGCACATGCAAATGGCAGCTGAAGGAGAAGCATGGGCTGGGATAGTTCCAGCCTCAGGTTGCCCTTATTAAGTTAAGATTTCAGTGGGGCTCACACAACGCAACCCAGCGCTCGCTGCGTGGCTGCTGAGCCTGATCCACTGCAGCTTCAGCACAGAATCATCCTAGAATCAGTGAGGGTTGGAAGGGAGCACAAGGATCAGGCAGTTCTAACCCCCCTGTCATGCCCGGGGACACCCTACCCTAGAGCAGGCTGCCCACAGCCTCTGCCAGCCTGGCCAAAAACACCTCCAGGGATCTGGCCCCAAACACCTCCCTGCAGGGGCAACCCATTCCAGCCTCTCACNGGGGGGGGGGGGGGGGGGTCCCTCCCAGGCCAGTGCAGTCTGTGAAGCTGTAGCTTGAGTTAGATGTCCTAACTGTGGTGTATCTTCAGGAGCATCAAACAGGGCTGCTCAGATCAGCTCAGCAGCACTGAGGACGCAGTCCCCATGCTTCTTTTTCTGCAGGCAAGAAGTGTGTGTGGGAAGGAGGCTGCCAACCCTCTGCAAAACCCAAAGTAATTAACTAAGGGCCAGGAGCTTAATCTCTTCAAAATGACAAAACCAATACACCATAACCTTACTGTTAATTAAGACATAAAAGTCGTTACCAGGAGGTGTGATGTTGATTGTTGCACTTAATGGTTTGCCTCTGAGAGAACTCCAGCAGACTGGAGACAACCTGCAGCCAAAGAGCCATGGAGCAGAGGGGCAGGATCCCCTCTCTCTCCAGCTCTGCCCACGCTGCCCTTGACCTTCTGGGGCTGGCAGTGCCTTGTGAGATTCGATTCACTTTTGCTCTTGGCTCGGGCAGGTGATTTGCTCTCCCTGCATTCCCACCCCAAAAAGAGTGGACCAGTTGGTGGTGTTCATTCTTTCACCCCTTGCAGCACCTTGCCTGGTGGGCAGGGGAAAGTGCTGGCAGCTCCTCCTGCTCTGCCCAGCTTCTCACCCAGCAGCACCCCAAGTCCTCCTCTGCGGGGCTGCTCTCAGCCTCCTCACTCCCAGCCTGTGCTGACACTGACAACTCTCCTGCTGCAGGAGAGGAACCTGTTGGCTTTGTGGTTTCTGCTTCAAACTGTGCTTTTGAAAAACCTGGGTTAGAATCAGAGCAACCTGCCTAAAATATGACTACCAATAAGATCAGTGCAGGGAAAAGGTAAAAAAAGGGAGTAGTAAACCACTCCTACAGCTAACAGCAACATATCCTGTAGGGCTCCTGATATCCATTTGCCATTCATCTATTGACAGAGCTATAAATATTCCATGATAAGAAGGGTCCAAGCAGCTCTCTCTGAACCCCAGCTGCCTGCCTGCCAGATGATGATTTGCTTCTGGAGCTGCCAGCACTTTCCCCTGCCCACCAGGCAAGGTGCTGCAAGGGGTCAAAGAATGAACACCACCAACTGGTCCATTCTTTTTGGGGTGGGAATGCAGGGGGAGCAAATCACCTGCCCAAGCCAAGAGCAAAAGTGAATCGAATCCAGCAGCACCCCAAGTCCTCCTCTGCAGGGCTGCTCTCAGCCTCCTCACTCCCAGCCTGTGCTGACACTGACAACTCTCCTGCTGCAGGAGAGGAACCTGTTGGCTTTGTGGTTTCTGCTTCAAACTGTGCTTTTGAAAAACCTGGGTTAGAATCAGAGCAACCTGCCTAAAATATGACTACCAATAAGATCAGTGCAGGGAAAAGGTAAAAAAAGGGAGTAGTAAACCACTCCTACAGCTAACAGCAACATATCCTGTAGGGCTCCTGATATCCATTTGCCATTCATCTATTGACAGAGCTATAAATATTCCATGATAAGAAGGGTCCAAGCAGCTCTCTCTGAACCCCAGCTGCCTGCCTGCCAGATGATGATTTGCTTCTGGAGCTGCCAGCACTTTCCCCTGCCCACCAGGCAAGATGCTGCAAGGTCTGAGTGGCCCAGACCTGAATACAATAATGCAGATTAGGCCTCAGCAGGGCATAGCAGAGGGCCAGAAGAACCTCTGAGGTCTTTTCCAACCTGGCTGATTGTATTATTCCATTCTACTCCATTCCATTCTATTTTCAGTATCAATTGTAGCTTCTCTTCACCCTTTTCTGTAGCTCTTCACCCCTAACAGCCCTGAGGAGAGGGACTTGGGGGTGCTGGTGGAGGAGAAGCTGAAGATGAGGCAGCAGTGTGCACTTGCAGGGCAGAAAGGCAAGCAGAGGCTGGGCTGCAGCAGGAGCAGTGTGGGCAGCAGGGCCAGGGAGGTGATTCTGCCCCTCTGCTATGCTCTGCTGAGAGCCCACCTGGAGTAGTGCATCCAGTGCTGGAGCCCCTGGGACAAGAGGGATGTGGAGATGCTGCTGGAGGTGTGCAGAGAAGGGCCCCGAGGATGCTCAGAGGGCTGCAGCAGCTCTGCTGTGAGCACAGCCTGAAAGAGTTGGGGCTGTGCAGGCTGGAGAACAGGAGGCTCCCAGGGGACCTTCTTGTGGCCTTCCAGGATCTGAAGGGGGCTACAAACAAGCTGGGGAGGGACTTTTGAGACTATGAGGTAGTGCCAGGACTGGGGGGAATGGAGCAAAGCTGGAGGTGGGGAGACTGAGAGTGGAGGTGAGGAGGAAGTTGTTGAGCATGAGAGTGGTGAGAGGCTGGAATGGGTTGCCCCTGCAGGGAGGTGTTTGGGGCCAGATCCCTGGAGGTGTTTTTGTCCAGGCTGGCAGAGGCTCCTCTGCTCTCCGTGGGGCAGGCAGGTCCCAGTGAGTGTGTGCAGAATGGATCATTCCCTCCTGCTGCCTGCAGATCTCAGTAGGTGTTCACCTTGCAAGCTGTTTTGCTCCACCAAGCACGTCAAGAACTCACTTGTCTGGAACTATGAGGTCTAAATGAAGGGAAATGTAATCTTCATCACCTCTGATCTTCTCCCTAGGTGCACATCCTGTCTGGCTCTGTTTTGCATCTCTGAACTAGAAGCCAACACAAAAAAAGAAAACATGCAGGCTTCCAGCTTGCTGGATTTTTCTCTTGTCAAACTCAGCAATCATTTTTCCCATTGCCCCTTGCACTGCATATCTCTACCCATCACATCTCCAGCAAGCTCCCTTCACAGCCCTCTTCACTCACTGCTCCAGCCTCAGCAATCCCACTGCTTCCTGCTCCAGCCACAGCAATCCCACTGCTTCCTGCTCCAGCCTCAGCAATCCCACTGCTTCCTGCTCCAGCCACAGCAATCCCACTGCTTCCTGCTCCAGCCACAGCAATCCCACTGCTTCCTGCTCCCGGCCTAAACCTTTCACTGNCCTGCTCCAGCCACAGCAATCCCACTGCTTCCTGCTCCAGCCACAGCAATCCCACTGCTTCCTGCTCCAGCCACAGCAATCCCACTGCTTCCTGCTCCAGCCTCAGCAATCCCACTGCTTCCTGCTCCAGCCTCAGCAATCCCACTGCTTCCTGCTCCAGCCTTGGACTCTGTGCTTCTGTGCTCCACCCTCAGTGCCAAGAATTTCTTCCTAATCTCCAGCCTAAACCTTTGGAGGTCTCTTCCAACCCAACCCATTCTGTGATTCTGTGAACTATTTGTCTGGCTAACTCTGCAGGTTGAGCCCAACCACTCTGCTGAAACCACTCTGGAGTGCCCATGGCCCTGCCAAGCTGTGCACACCAGTCCCAGCCAGCTGCCTGCAGCTCTGCTCCCTCTCTGCTGCTGAATCCACTCTGCCATAAATGGAGACAGCAACAGGTAGGAAGTTCTGCTCTTCCCTGATGTGATATCTTCATCCTGCCTGACAACTGCTTCTCTTCTCCTCTCCTCCTCCCAGGCTATCAGGAAAATAGATGCTGAGAAAAGTTTAGGCTCATCCTGCTTCTGTCAGGCTGAACAAGTGGCTCCTGGCTTTGCCCTTCACCATACATCCACCCTAACTGCTCTCCTGCTCATTTCCCTGCCTGCACTGATGCCATTACTGCCTTGAAGTCATCTAAAAGGCCCAGGTGAGCAGCAGCCCAGACCTGCATTTATCACCTGTCCAGATGCTGAGCATCTCACTCTCGCTCCTGGCAGCCTCTCTTAAAGGCAAGCAGGGCTTAATTGCTGTTAATTGAATTGACTTTGAGTGTGTTTCACACCAATATTTGCCCTCTGATGCCTGAACAGCTGAGCTGCAGCTCCCAGTGTTGCATCTGCTTCTGGAAGGAGAGTTCTGCCTGGGGGTGGCGGCTACTGGACCTGTGTGCTTAACATCCAGACACCACCTCGGGCTGCTGCTCCTAGAATCATAGAATCAGAAGGGAGCACAAGGATCAGGCAGTCCCAACCCCCCTGCCATGCCCAGGGACACCCTACCCTAGAGCAGGCTGCCCACAGCCTCTGCCAGCCTGGCCAAAAACACCTCCAGGGATCTGGCCCCAAACATCTCCCTGCAGGGGCAACCCATTCCAGCCTCTCACCACTCTCATGCTCAACAACTTCCTCCTCACCTCCACTCTCAATCTCCCCACCTCCAGCTTTGCTCCATTCCCCCCAGTCCTGGCACTCCCTGAGAGCCTCAAAAG
>VWZI01005746.1:418636-446153 GCA_013396835.1 Psilopogon haemacephalus | reverse complement strand
GTAACATCACCCTCCTCTGTCTTCCCTTTAATTTTAACCCATACAATCTCAACCAGCACATCATCCTTCCGCAGGTGGAGTTCCACTGATTCTAGCTGATTACTGATACAGAGAGCAACACCTCCTCCTCTCCTTTCCTGCCTATACTTCCTAAAGACCTTGTACCTGTACCCATCTATCCCTACATTCCACTTGTGGGAATCATCCCACCAAGTTTCAGTAATAGCCACTATGTCCTGGCATTCCAGCAGCACAGTGGCCCTTAGCTTGTCCTGTTTGTTGCCCAAGCTCTGTGCATTTGCATAGAGGTTCTTCAGCTGGGCTGGCCCTGTCCTCCTGGTGTGCCAGTTCCCCTTGATTTCCTCAGCTTGTCCTGGTACATCATCCCTGGCTTGCCTCAGGGCAGCAAGTTCAGGGCACTCCTTAGCTCTCAGTCCCTCTGCCTCTGCTGAGCGGCCTCACTGTTTGCCACCAGCCAGCAGGAGACTGTTAACCCCTTCCCCCTTCAAATCTAGTTTAAAGCCCTATCAATGAGCCCTGACAATTCCTGTCCCAGGATCCTTTTCCCCCTCTGGGACCAGTGCCTCCCATTAGTTATTTGCAGCTCTGGTGCCATGATTGTAGAATCCAAATCCCTGTTGATGACACCAGCCCTGGAGCCATGAACTGATCTATTGGCTCTTCTTAAATGTTCCCTCGTTCATCGCTGATGTTAGAGGGATAGAGGAGAACACAACCTGAGCTCCTGATCCCTTTAGCTGTTGCTCTAAGGTCCTGAAGTCTCTGTTAATTGATTGTGAGCCTCATTTTTTCACAAATTTTTGTGTCAGTACTAGGTCAGAGGTTGGACTGGATGACCCTTGAGGTCTCTTCCAACCAGATATATGCTGTGATTTCCCACCAGCTTCACTACAACACACCAACAGCACACATCTTGGCTGTACTCTCGTCAGTGATGGCATTCCCATCAACTTAACAGGACAATGACTTCTACCTAAATCCTTAGAATAGAGAATAAGACAGATTATTGATAAGGCAGATAAAATCATATGTTTTCTTTTCAATGTTGAAAACAAAGATCAGGGCTATATATTAGTAAAATTACTAATTGATACTGGAAATACCAATTTATTTTTGCATGTGAAACAATTATTTTTCATAGAATCACAGAATTATACCATAGTAGAGGTTGGAAGAGACTTCCAGAGACCATCAAGTCCAAACCCCTACTTCAAAGCAGGTCCATCTAGGGCAGTATTGTGTCCAAGTGGGTCTTTAAAGTCCCTAGAGAAGGAGACTCCACAACCTCTCTGGGCAGCCTGTTCCAGTACTCCATCACCCTTACAGTAAAAAAGTTTTCTTCATTTTGAGATCAAATTTCCTGTGTGCCACTTTGTGTTCATTGCCCCTCATTCTATCACAGAGCACCAGTGAAAAGCAGTGTGGCTGGAGAGCTTCCTGGCAGAAAGGGATCTGGGGGTTGTAATGTACAGGCAGCTGAATATGAGTCAGCTGTGTGCCCAGGCAGCCAAGAAGGCCAATGGCATCCTGGCTTGTATTACAAATGCTGTGGCCAGCAGGAGTAAGGAGGTGATTGTCCCCTTGTACTCGGCTCTGATGAGGCCACATCCTGGGTGTTGTGTTCAGTTTTGGGCACTGCAATGCAAGAGAGATGTGGAGGTGCTGGAGTGAGTGCAGAGGAGGGCAACAAAGCTGGTGAAGAGCCTAGAGAATATATCTTATGAGGGAGCTGGGGATGGTTAGTTTGAAAAAAGAGGAGGCTGAGGGGAGACCTCATTGCTGTCTACAACTACTTGACAGGACATTATGGAGAGCTTTAAGATGTGCTCTTCTCATGGGTAATTTGAAACAGAACAAGGGAGAATGGCCTCAAGCTAAGACTGAGTAGATTTAGACTGGACATTAGGAAAAAGTTTTTCACAGAGAGAATGGTCAGGCACTGGAATGAGCTGCACAGGGAGGTGGCTGAGTCACTAACCCGGGATGTGTTTAGGGGTCGTTTGGATGTGGTGCTTAGGGATATGGTTTAAGGTGAATCTTGTAGAGTAGGGTTATAGGTTGCACTTGGTGATCCTGAGGGGCTTTTCCAACCTGGATGATTCTGTGATGGCTGTGCTGCCTTTCCTATGCCACATACACCTTGACACCCACCCTTCAGATATTTGCAAATATTAGTAAGATCCCCTCTTTTGATTCAGAAGTGTAAGGATATAACACCAAGATTCACAGCATGAAAGCTTAGCAGAAGAACACAAGCAGAAAGTAGGACACTTCTTGGTAAATCTTTCTATGTTCTGTACCAACAGAGCAGCAAGCCTCCTTGCTTCCTCCCAGCCCTCCCCAAACCTCTTCACAATCATCTTAATTACATTCCTGTATTTCAAAGTTGAGCATTTTATCTCTGGCCTGAATTAGCATGGCATCCAAGCCACTCATGGGTGAAATGGAGATGGAGACAAAGCATGTGCTAAAAGCTTGTGTAGGTTCACATTAGCTAGATGGAATCACAGAAGTATGGGCTGTTAAATACAACCAGACTCCCTGGCTCAGGAAAGCTGCAGGCTACTGACAGTCACAAAACTACTCTGTCGAGGTATCACTATACTTCCCAGGTAGGGAGGATTTGGATCAAATGGACCTCTTGCCCCATCTGCACGGATTTTCTTCTATTTAGAGTTCATCCTCTTTTGTATTCAGATCTCTGGTTAAAATCCACTTCTTCCAGAGACTTTTTTCTTCCTTCTTTTTATGTTCTTCTCATCTCACATGGCCTTTGCAAGGTTAGTGTCATCTTTTATGAATCTGAAGCATGATGTAAGTGTTTCTGATTATTAAAAATGGTTCAAGGTATCTGACAAACGGGGGAATAGCTGCTGAAGTGAAAACAATTTGTGGAGATCTGTTTACAAATTTAGGCTTTTCTATTTTCTTGTGTGATTTCAGTGACTCCAACTTAAACAGTTAGAGAACTTTGATCACCAGGTAATGTAGTGGTTAACAGAAGATTGGATTTCCTTCAAGAAGCAATTATCTTGATTGCTAAGAAAACTCAAGAAAATTCATTCAAGACTTAATGAGAGCAACAAGGTCATGGTTGAGCCAGGCATCTACCTCAAATAGATAAGGTTATGTGTTTAGAAGAAATAATCCAAAGACAGTAAGCTCCTCAAAAAATGGATCATTTTTATCTGTGCTGAGATGATGAATGAAAACATTAGACTTGTGCCTGTGACAGAGAGTTTGGAGTGCGAAGATCATGAGAGATTCTTCACAAAGTCATTTATAGCACTGGTATTGCTGCTGTCTCCTTTTTATACCATTAGAAAGAATATAAAAATGGCTTCCAGAATCTTTGTGGCCTCAAAAATCATCCCAGACCTTTATCTAACAACTCTGTGAGGTGTTTTGTCTGTCAAGAAAACTAGAGGTCATAAGAGAAGCCATATCACTCCTGACTGCATGCTCATCTCCTGCTATCTGCCGTAGGGTCCCTTAGGGCTGTCAGCAGAGCCAAAAATGCTTTTTAAATTCATGAATCCTGGACGCTTCCTTAGCCTGGCTGAAAAAAAAAAAAATACTATGGCTAAGATAACTAAATAAGACATTAATAGGAGATAGAAATAGATGAAAAGAGGAGATGATTTATGGCTTCAAACATGCTAGAGGTCATTTATGGAAAAATATATTTACACAAATGTGAAGTGGTACAGTGGATTTCATTATTTTGTTTTCTGTTACAAGTGATAAGAAATGCACATGGCTACTAGGGAAGGTAACAAATTCTTCTTAGTGTACTTTAAATATGAGTTTTTGACAGCAGATGAAAAGCAAACCCTGTGCTTTAGTCCTTATCCCACATCCATGGTGTTCTATATGGCACTCTTACTGCCTATTTTTTTCTTGATGTGTCATAACTATTGGAACCAACTAATTTAGAAATATCTATCAGTAGCTCATCATAACTCTTGACTTACTTTCAGTATATTTTAAATATCATGCATAGTAGTTGCAACCTATAGTATCTCATTAATTGCATATGGCTTCCCTTTTGAAGTCAGTCTGGCATAGGAACCTCTTAAAATGCAGAAAGGAAAAAAAAAAAAAAAAACCACTGCAAACTTAATTTGGAAGAGTTGTATCATTCTGTCTCAGAAAATGATTATGTCCCTGTACTTGGCACTGCCAACTTCAGTTTTGGACCCTTCACAAGAAGGACATTGAGTTGCTGCACTGTGTCCAGAGAAGGCCAACAAAGCTGGCAAAGGGTCTAGAGAACAAGTCTTATGAGGAGCAACTGAGGGAATATGGATTGTTTAGTCTGGAGAGAAGGAGCCTGAGGGGAGACATTGCTCTCTACAACTTCTTGAAAGGAGGTGTCAGTGAGGTGGGGCTTGGTCTCTTCTCCCTGGCATCAAGTGACAGAGGGGGAGGAAACAGCCTGAAATTGCACCAGGAGAGGTCTAGATTAGTTATTAGGAAAGACATTTACTGAATGGTCAGACATTGGAATAGGTTGCCCAGGGAGGTGATGGAATTACCATCCCTGGAGATGTTGAAGAATGTGTAGACTTGGCACTTGAGGACATGATTTAATAGCAATGTTGGTTTTAGGTCAGTGGTTGGGTTTGATGATCTTAGAGGTCTTTTCCAAATGATATAATTCCATGATTCTATATTTGCTTATAACATATTTTTAAATAATTTTCTTGCAGTGGGGGTAAATATGTGAAGGTGAAAGTACTTGAAAGTAGAGTAGCAGACAGTTGGATGTATTCATCATGTGCTCTTTGGACTGTAAGTACTTCTCTCTATACTTCATTCAGTTTTTCATTTAATAGATCACCCCAAAATGACTGCAAGGAAGGTAAGCATGCATCCATTCTTGTGTGGAGTTTATAAAAGCATGGACAGAAACCTGCAGCTCCTGATCCACAGCAGGTAGACTAATTCTGCTTTCACTGAGCCAGTGCCCCTTAATTTTCTGTTCATGTTGATGTTTTTACAATTATATGGAGTAAAAAAGTTCTCTGCTTACCACAGCATGATTTCTAAAGAACATTATGCTTTTACTGAAGACTTTTAATTTAATTTCTGATAAATTCTGCAGAAGTCTCCTAAAAAGCCTAAACTGTACCTTTGGCGAGGCAGTGGTTCTATTTTCAGGTTTCAGTAAATAACATACTGAAACTACTCATACTTTATAGGATTTGTTTATATTGTTATCAGTAACACTGCATGAAAACACACTTGAAATGCTAATAGATCATCCTACGCATAGTCTGGAAGGATCCTACTGCACTCTTAATGTTATTAAGAAGATTAAATGACGAGTAGTTCTACAGTCAATTGACAGAATTCTAACCTAATTTAATGGCTTTAGTACCAGGGCACAAGACATAATGCAGACAGAAAAATTAAAACTATGTGGAACTGCTTCTGATGAAAATAACCCTTTTTTAACATCTGACTCTTAGTTTTGCATTTCTAATGGAGTGGTTTTTCGGCAGTAAGAGTGAAGAGGTGTCCTCAGTGACAGGTAAGTTGCCTCAGCAGGACAGTTTTGAAAGGAGACTCACGTGAGATCAGTGAGTTGGACAGATACAGAACAGGTGGCCAGGCTTCTTGATTCTGCTTAAACTTCTTCCTTGCCTCAACATCCATATAATTTCTCCTTTTGTCTTTCTTCTTTGTCAGACTGTGGAAATTGTACTCCCTTCTCTTACACACATTGTTGTTCTAGTCGACTTTGTTACACAGTCCAGCAAATCTCTGTTTCTTTTCTGTGACTTCCCTAACTGGAAGTCATTAGAGACATAGAAGCCTTTAGCATTGTCACTGTGTTTCCCTAATGGCAAACGTGGAACTGAATTATGGGCATATTGCAGGATCTTAAAGACTTGACATGATGACTTAAATGATCTTAAAGACTTGATATGTCCACCTGGAGACCAGTGACAAGTGGCGTCCCTCAGGGGTCAGTGCTGGGACCAGTGCTGTTTAACATCTTTGTCAGCGACATGGACAGAGGAATTGAGTGCACCCTCAGCAAGTTTGTAGATGACACCAAACTGTGTGGCACAGTCGACTTGCTGGAGGGCAGGGATGCCATCCAGAGGGACCTGGACAGGCTGGAGAGGTGGGCCCAGGCCAACCTCATGAAATTCAACAAGGCCAAGTGTAAGGTCCTGCACCTGGGCCAGTGCAATCCCAAGCACAAATCCAGGCTGGGTGGTGAGTGGCTGGAGAGCAGCCCTGAGGAAAAGGACCTGGGGGTCTGGGTTCATGAAAAGCTCAACATGAGCCAACAGTGTGCACACACGGCTCAGACAGCAACTGTGTCCTGGGCTGTATTAAGAGAAGTGTGGCCAGCAGGGCAAGGGAGGGGATTCTCCCCCTTTACTCTGCTCTTGTCATACCTCACCTGGAGTACTGTGTGCAGCTCTGGAGGCCCCACCACAAGATTGACATGGAACTGTTGGAGAGAGTCCAAGAGGAGGGCCACGAAGATGATCAGAGGGCTGGAGCACCTCTGCTATGAGGACAGGCTACAAGAGTTGGGGCTTCTCAGCCTGGAGAAGAGAAGGCTTCGAGGAGACCTTATAGCAGCCTTCCAGTATCTGAAGGGGGCCTACAGGAAAGCTGGGGAGGGACAATGCACAAGTCTTGTAATGACAGGATGAGGGGTAATGGGTTCAAACTGGCAGAGGGGAGATTTAAACGGGATGTTAGGAGGAAGTTCCTCACAGCGAGGGTGGCGAGACACTGCAACAGGTTGCCCAGGGAGGTTGTGGCTGCTCCCTTCCTGGAGGTGTTGAAGGCCAGGCTGGATGAAGTCTTGAGCGACCTGATCTAGTGGGAGGTGTCCCTGCCTATGGCCGGGAGTTGGAACTGGATGATCTTTAAGGTCTCTTCCAACCTAAACCATTCTGTGATTCTATGATACTTCCTATGTATTTTTAGTGGAGCTAAAAAACAGGTATTTCCTTAGATTTTTTCCTGAATTATTAAGGTACTATTAATAATTATGTCTTTTGCCTCTTGCTGGATGAATGACTGCAATTAGAGTGCAATGCTTATATATATCATGGTGTTTCCCATCCCAGTGCAAATTTACTCAGAAGCTTACTTCTGAACCTGAAACCTTACTGAGATATCATGTACTGACACTTCCATCCACTAAGATTTAATTTTCCAATGTTTGCCAGTTTTAAGCAAAATATTTCTTACAACTTTCAGCTGGAATAGAGGGTATTAAGGTCTTCCAACAAGCATTCCTATACTGTTGGCTCTTCCACTGGGGCTGTGGTTTCTGGTTATTTTTTTTCTGTGAGAGTTTAATGCTGAGGGTGCTTAGAGACTAGGTAAGCACTTTCATCCATCTGGATCATGCATAATAACCCAGCACTTTCTTGCTCAAATTTAGAAGTATATTGCAGAGGTCATTCATTTCTATGCAGTAAGGAGTTGTGATTCCTGATGCATTTATTAGGGAAAGCAACTGGGATAAAAATTTCAGACACAAGCAAGTCAATTTGTCTTCCTTTATTGATGACAAAACCATGAATCTCCTTGAGCTGGAGAACTGTCTTGGATTGATGCCATGTTGAACCTGAGCTCTCTGAGAAAAGCTTCATTTCCTCTTCGTGTTGAAAGACAGTAACTCTGTGTCATTCCTCTTATTGTATGGCCTTTCCTCTGCAGAAGTCGAAAACAGGTTAAGCTGATGATAGATGTGAAGTCATAAGATCTCCAGAACATTGTCACCCAGTCACTCAGCTACGTGTGATGCAAATTCAGAGAAGACATAAATCAAGTGTTGGGTTGCATACCAGTGAGTCGCTACATTGATAAAAGAGAGAGAGAGAGTGGCAGCCTGTCAGGGAAGCAATTAATAACAGAGCCAGAGCAATAATAATAAGTAATCTGTCCTCCTGATCTATCTCAGTGGCGTGAGGAACATGCTTAACTTTTCACATATGGATCGCTTCTTGGAAGCCATTCCTGCACTGAAAGCTGATGAGAATATTCAATAGCAAAAAAATATATATCTTTAACTATGTTATAATAAAATATTTCCTCCTCCCTCTATCTGGTCTTGTCTGTCTTTCTGAACCTGTGATCATTATCCCTGGTGTCTGGCAATTCACACATGGATAAAAGCATAAAATGGTTTGTTTTGGAAGGGCCATTAAAGATCATCTAGCCCAATCTCTCTGCCTTGGGCTGGGACAACTTCCACAAGAGCGGGTTGCTCAAAACACCATCCAGCCTGGCCTTGACTACTTCCAGCCAAGAGGCATCTACAACTTCTTAGGGCAAGCTGTTCCACTGTCTCACCTCCCTCATGGTGAAGAATTTCTTCTTTCTATCTGTCCTCAATCTCATTTCTTTAAGTTTGAAATAATTACTTGAAGAAGGAATTGTGTGTGCCCTCAGTAGGCTTGCAGATGACACTAAATTAAGTCAGAGTGTTTATCTGCTTGACAGTAGGAAGGCTCTACAAAGAGATCTGAACAGGCTGGATTAAGGGACCATGGTCAGTTGTATGAGGTTTAACAAAGGCAAGTGCTGGGTTCTGCACTTGGGTCACAACAACCTCATACAATGCTACAGACTTGAGACAGTCACTGGAAAGTTGCTGGTGCAAAAGGACCTAGGTATGCTGGTTGAAAACTGTCTGAACAAGTGTGCCCAACTGGCAAAGAAGGCCAGGAGCATCCTGGCTTGGATCAGGGGTAGAGTGGCAAATGGAAGAAGGGAAGCAATCCATATCCCTGTACTTGGCACTGGTGAGGCCGCACTTTTATACCATGTTCAGTTTTGGGCCCTTCACTACAAACAGGACACTCTGTTGCTGGAACATGTCCAGAGAAGGCCAGAAAAGTTGGTGAAGAGTCTGGAGAACAGGTCTGGTGAAGAGCGTCTGAGGAAACCTGGGTTTTTTAGCTTGGGGAAGAGGAGGCTGAGTAGAGACCTCATTGAGCTCTACAACTACCTGAAACGAGGTTATAGTAAGGTGGGGGTTGGTCTCTCCTCTCTAGCTGTAGTGATAGAATGAGAGGAAATGGCCTGAAATTGTGCCGGGGTTGGGGGGGGTTAGTTTGGATATTAGGAAAAATTTCTTTGTAGAAAGAGTGGTCAATTACTGGAAGAGGTTGCGCAAGGAGGTGATGTAGTCACCACCCCTGGAGGTGTTCGAGAAATGTGTAGATGTGGTTTAATGGCTGTGGTAGTCTTAAGGTGATGGTTGGACTAGATGATCTTAGAGGTTTTTTTCCCCAACTGAAACAATTCTATGATTCTACCCCACCCCCCTATCCTGTCACTATCAGCTTTCATGAAAGGTCACTCTCAAGATATCCTGTAGGTGCTCTTTAAATATTGGAAAGCTTCTATAAGGTCTCCTCAGAGCCTTTTCAAGGCTGAACAGCCCAAAAACTTCTAGCCTGTCTTCAAAAGTGAAGTGCTTCAGCACTCTGATCATCTTTGTGCCCTCCTCTGGAGCTGCTTCAACAGGTCCCTCTCATCTTATGTTGAAGACAGTTCCTGTGTTGGGGCATAAAGAAGTCATTTGTTTTTCTTCCTTTGTGAAGGAGAGCTTATAATGCTACAATGAAAACACCAGTACAGAGGAACGTTCCATCTTCCCAAAGAGAAGAGCATGTAATTAGCCTCAGTCCTTCTGCTTGAGAGAAGAGAGAGATAACTTCCAGGTTTTATGGGGTAAAAAGAACTCAGGAGATCTGTATATGATTTTATCCAGCATGTGGTAAACCGAAGTATGTTGATAAAATAGGAGGAAATTGCTTTGGATTGGAAATTGTTTGTTCTGACAGATTGACAAAGGGAAACAAGATATTTTCCTTGTGTTCAGGTATATAAAGGATTGTCCAATGAGGACAATGCCTTCTCTCTCTCTCTCTTCTATCAAGTGGCTGATATTTAAGATAGTTGAAATCTTCCATCACATAATGTTCAAGTTTTGTAGAGTTCCTATTTTCTTGATCTTCCTCCTCCTCCTTTTCCATCTATGTTTCCACCAGCTGTCAGCTACCACATTAAATCTGGCCTCCAACTAGTTTAGCTGGTTTGGTTTTAATTGGTTTGGGGTTTGGAAGAGGGTAAGACAGAGGTTAATCAAATTGTGTTTCCGCTGCTTGTTTAACCTTTAAAATCAGAACATTATAGGCTGTGAGGGATTTGAAATGAAAGTTCCACTGACATTACAGTGACAGCTTCAACTAGACTTTGCTTCACAAGGTTTTAAAATCAGAAGAGTTTTCCCTTTTTCAGACATCATTCAGTGCCCTTTTTTTTTTTTTTTTTTGCTTAAACACCAGAGATAATTTTTTATTATTCTTGGTAGGAACTGTTTAGCCACTGTCAGCCTCACCAAGTTAGCATTCATCCAGGCTTTCTAGTTCATGTTTTCCTTACTACCCAGACTTGCTGCAGTTCAAATTAACCTTTTGGAGGGTCTGTCACAACGCACCATCAGAGCAACTAAAAAGGCATCAAACTAATCTCCTCAATCTGGTGTGATGGGTTGTCTATTGACTGGAAACACCTATTGTTACCTGACATTATGCTGTATCGTTGTGCTGGTATGGTTCTTGTTCAAACTATTCCTATTAAAACCATTTCTGGACAAAGTCTTTCATATTATGTTTTAGTTATCACAGTCACAAAATATTCTGGGCATGTTAGTGTCCTCTCTCTCTTTTTTTCCCCTACTGAGTATTTCTATGATCTATTTTTGTAAAGTGAACCATTTAGCTGAAATGAAAATTGAGCTTAATTTGGACATTTGTAGGAACACAGAAACTGTCAGAGCACATCAGAGCAATGGTTCATCTGGAGTTGCTAAGGTGTCTTGCTTTGACAGAAGCCAAGACCAGATGCTAGAGAAAATGGTTTTAAAACCCTTTAATGGGTAATTGAACAATAACATGATGGGGAGAGGTGTGTGGTTCTGGCCAACCTCAAGCAGGAAGCAACTGCCTTATGTCCTGAAGTATGAGGGCTGAAATCCCTTAAACACTATAACAGCACATTTGCCAACCTCATAGAAACTTAGTGGGACATTTAAATGTCACACGTCTCATTTCAGTGAGCACACAAATTTCTGTTGCTTTCTCCAAAGGTTCATTTTCCCAGCATTGCACTTTCTTAATTATTTACCCTGTACACCTCTTCCCAGCCCACATTTTTCTCTCTGTCTCCACATGGGGAGTTTATGTCCATTTGAGTAAGAACTAGTCTTCTGTCTTGCAGCTTCCTGAGATGCTTTTGAGCACTTGACAAGTCTCTCCAGTGACACAACAGAAAGGCAGTCTGATCCATCCCCAGTGCTGTAGATCCTGTCAGCAACAGCAGGGTCTGCTGCCAGGATACTACAGAACATAAATCTGTTTGTAAAGAGAGCTCTTCCACAGCCTCTCCAGTCTGCAGCTATCAGAAACCCAGCTTTGGACAGCAGCCATTCTTTCATTTAATATTTGGATGGGTTGATTTCTATCTACCTGGAGTAATAGTAGTTCTAAATTGCCTGGAAAACCTCCCTCTCTTTCAGTGTAGACATGACATTTCAAATAGCATCTTGAAAAGAGAATTTGGGTTGTATTTTCAAAGTGTCCTTACAAAGAAATGTGTGGCACCCAACTGGGTTTTATTCTGCTACCTAAAAGAATATGCATTGAGGATGCCTGGGCAAAATTGTGTTGAAACCTGTCTGTGTTTCAAATGCACAAGTTAATAGGAATTCTGCATGCAAAAGGACCTTGAGATGAGAACTGTGAGCAAATCTGCCTTCCAGTCATTTTTTCTCAACTGTTCTGCAGCTGACTTTATACTCTGATACAAAGTTACTTAATGTAAATGAATGAGCTAGCTTAATCTGTTCCTTTTATCTTCTCCTTGGCTTCCCGTGCTTGTAAGGAGTATTTAATGGCAAAGCACTAGTATGCATCAATATTCCACCTATTTTCTCTCAGAAGGAAACCCTTGGCTTTCTGTTTCATGTCTGGGAGTTTCCAGATGACAGCTGAGATGCATAAAAGAGTGAGAGATCAGGTCTCTATTCTCCACCTTGTTACAGTGGTGCTACACTGATCTGAGTCTTCTACATATCAGCACAAAGGTACTGACAGAAGAACTGGATATGTCTATATGTAGACATAGCATGGGCTGACATCTTTGCATCACTGAAACCCTGAGCTGAGGTCCTAAGCTCAGGGATCCTTCTGGTACAACATGAGACATCTTGTCACGCTGCCGTGGGACTTCCCCCTCCATCCTCCTCTGCCTGATCCTCAGTTTCTAGTGCCCCGTATCTGTTATGCAAGGGCAGCTGGTAAAACCAAGAAGACTGGGAAGATTGAGAGGGTGGGTCTCCTGCCTCTGGGGGGGGAGGGGGGGGGAGAGGGGACCTGCCTCCACTCCCCCTCATCTCCTGAGTCTTATCCTTTACCCATTTTAGCAGGTGAATAAGAGGAAAGTGAATCCTCTGCCACCTGTGTAGTCCTCAGCTGCTGCCTCTCCCTCGGGGTAGGTATAGTCTGGCTCCAGAATGGCATATTCTGGCTCCACTTCTTGTTTCTCAGTAATTACTTACAATTAAAATAACATATTATGCAAAAGCTGTAGTAGAGTCATAGATAGAGCTTCTCTAAAGCACCGTTTTGGGCACTGCAATACAAGAGATGCAGAGGTGCTGGTGCAGGTCCAGAGGAGGGCAACAAAGCTGGTGAAGGGACTAGAGAATAAATCTTATGATGAGTGACTGAGGGAGGTGGGGATGGCTAATTTAAAAAAAGAGGAGGCTGAGGGGAGACCTCATTGCTGTCTACAACTACATGAAGGGATGTTGTGGTGAGCCTCAAGCTGGTCTCTTCTCACAGGTAATTGGAGACAGAATAAGGGAGAATGGCCTCAAGCTAAGACTGGGTAGGTTTAGATTGGACATTAGGAAAAAGTTTTTCTCAGAGAGAATGGTCAGGCACTGGAATGAGCTGCACAGGGCGGTGGTTAAGGGTCGGCTGGATGTGGTGCTTAGAGATATGGTTTGAGGTGAATCTTGTAGAGTAGGGTTATAGGCTGCACTTGGCAATCCTGAGAGTTTTTTCCAACCTGGATGTTTCTGTGATTCTGTGATAGTTGCACTGCCCTTCCTATGCCACATGCACCTTGCTCATTTTGTGCTCTTTCCGGGGTCAAGTGTATGCAGTGAATAGTTTCTGTACCGAGACAGAGGGAGTTTTCTCACAGTAAGTGTTACTACCTAGCTTTTTCTTTAGAAATTAGTAACATAGTGTAAGTCAAGAAAAGATCAATCTTTTAAGTGCTATCTGCTGCAAGTCATGGCAGGATCTCATGCAATGTAAATAGCTCACTTTTGTGTACTGTACTTGACCCTAAAGTGACGCTTTTCTCCTACCATCATAAATAAACACTGGAAAATATTTTTATTTGTGTTGTTTACATGAGAAGGGGAAAAAGATTGGTCACCTTTGTTCGTGATCACTTTCGAAGACTCTCTTTCTTTTACTTAAGAAAAGTTTGGCATTCACCTCTTGCTATTGTAAAGTCTTTAAGGCTAGTTCTAAGAAGAGCCAAAGCAGATGCAAATCCAGTTATCAGATTGCAATACTGCACCTGAAGATTTCTATAAAGACACAATTTTTAGCATGATTAGAACCTCATTGCAAACATAAAGTGAAATACATTTTGTGTATTTAGCAGACTGTAAAATAGAGAATTGAGAAATGTTTCTATTCAGAGATAGATTATAATTTCCATTTAGAATGGAAAGAGAATATCAGTCCATTATATTGGATGAACTGAAGATCTAACTAGTCTGCCAGCAAAGACACCTTTGATGGCACTTGACCTGTCAGTGAAATTCAGTCCCGCACATGTCTTTCTCCTGCATTGTTCTTGCAGAAATGCCCAGAGCAATCATCAAGCACCAAGTCAGCTGAGTTCTGCTGAATTATGAAAAAAATAAGCCATTTTGCAGCTTGCTCTGGGTGGGTTTGCTATTTTTTTCTAGCTGATTCTTTGACATTTTAAACAGCAGAAGCAAAAAATCTGTAGTTGCCATCTTAGCCTTACTTTGGCTGACTAACATATCTCTTTAGAATGAAAAAAAAAAAAAAAAAAAGGCAGGCTGAAATTGCAAAAGAAAAGTAAATTAATTAAAATGTTAACCCCAGCACTGCAGTTACATCAAAGGTTGAGGGAGAGAGCAGACCTGGTATCTCCTGGCACAACAGTTTGGGGCTATGCAGATGCCTGGCACCCTGGACAAACATTAAATCAAAATTAACAGAGACTAGCCTGTTACAAGCAGACAAAATACCTCAAAGTGGGTTCCCTTCTCTGAAGGGTTCCAAACCTTCTCATTCTGATTTGCTGTACTGATATAACAGGCAACTCCCACCAAACTTTATTGTAATGAAGATGAACTATAATTCATAAAGATGAACTATATACTACTGCTTAGAATAATATCTTGTCCCTGTGGAATCACCACACTTTACAAAGGCTCATATCAAGAGCATTCTTAAGGGCCAGTAAGAAACTGATCTGTTCTTCTAAAAGTTCTGCCTTTTCATTAAGCACTAGTCAGGAAAGCTAAATTCAGTGCTGATCATTGCCTACTAATATCTTTCGCCCATCACAGATGGCAGGAGACACATTTAGGACCATTAAATAACAAAAGCTGTCAGCAATTCCTTTAATGATATAACCACACTGCCTCCTCTAAACAGAAAATAGTGTGATTTGTGTAGCAAAAACTACTGCTCAGTGATAGGGACATCGTCACCTGTCATCTCTCTCTGTGTTATTTCTAAAGGAGCTAATGAGAAAACTGACAGCACTTTAAGCTACTACCAACTACTGGTCATCTCCTCAATTTCAAACACTGCATAAAGCCAGTGTTCAGGTTTCCTTTCACTGACCAGTTCTTCTGAAATACATACAAGCTTCGTCTCTGCATTCAACCACTGGGATCCACCATTCAATACTCTTGTTTTTCCAAAAAGATGCTTCTAGATCTACTTGGTGTAATTCAGCCATGTTCTGAGAGATTTAAAATTTCTTAGTTGAGGTTGCAATTGGCTTCTTCTCCTTAGCTGAGGGACACTGTAGGCTCAGATTTGAGATATTTGTTTTAACATCATGGTAGATATTCCCATTTCACTTGCAAGACTATGGGTTGGATTTGGCCCTTTCATGGCAAGTCTCCCATATAATTCTGGATTCTTGGATTGCTCATTAATTTCTTACCTATTTTCTGATTCTTCATCATCATTCTAGCTTCAGGGGAACTGATGTTCTCTGTAGAGTGTTAATATTTCCTTGGACGCATGCAGATCAGTGGCACAAACATCTAAGTACTTACGTATTTTCTGTTTTAATTACATCGGTCATTGTCTTTCAGCTTGCTCTGTACCTTGAACTTCCTTAGAAGTACCACAAAGTGAAGCTTCTCCTCTTCAGTAAGTCATAAAATGGTATACTTTTCTCTCTGAAATGGTGTTCACCTTGTGGTTTCTACTGATGGTCTATAATTTATATATAGCTCTGCACACAACTGTGAAACTGTGTATAAGGTTCTGGCAGGGAGAAGAACATCAATAATGGCATTTTGCTGCTTATTTTAAAGTTGAAACTACTGAATTTGTTTCATTCTGTTTCCTTTATCCCAATTTATTTTTTTTCTAGCATGTTTACTTTTTCTATTGACATAATATTTTCTTGATTCATATTCCTAAATTCTTTATTGTTTTCCTCTTAGCTACATTCCTGTTTTCCCTTTATTTGTTCTCTTTTCTTCCCTCCTCATATTATCTTGCCTTAGTTTAATTCCCTAACTACTTTCTCTGTTTTCCATCCTTTGAGAGATACCAGCCACTCTTTTCCTGTGATCAAATAACATAATTGTTCTTCCTCTGACACTAAGGAGATAACTCCTTCGTGTGCCTCCCTTTCTTGCTAAGTGATACAGACAACTCTCAAATGATGACAAAAGCCAGCTAAGCAATGATGAAATATAAACATTTTCTGGCATGCTGCTGAAAGGCTGCATTGAAGAGAGGTGGTGCCATTTTGATTGATTTGCTGGTGGGATCCAAGGGGAGGGATGGAGCTGTCCAAGTGTTAAAAGTCTTTACTAGCAGTACAGATGACAGACTTAAGACAAGCCCTAAGGAGTATGTCTTTGAAATTTAATAACATCAGAAGAAAAATATTCCACACTTCACTAGCAAATCTAATGCTACATAGTAAAAGCATTATGGAATTTTTTTATTTTTTTTTTAAGAAGAAGGAAGAGAGATGGTTTAGGTAAGTTGATTAAGAATGTGGTTTCCACACTGCTTCGTTTTAGAAAACCATGCTGATGGCTGATGTATGTTTTCAAGCACATTATAACTTTTGAAGTGTATTAATTTTCTCTGCTGGGGAAAAAGTCGTTCAGAAAGATTGGGGGAGGAGGGAGGGGGCCTGACATTCTTATTATGCTGTCACATGAAGACTCCTTCTTCAGACTCTTCAAGGTCTGTGTCTCTGGAAGACTGACAGACTAATAGATTCTATTCTTAAATTCTAAGTTTCCTTGATAGTATACCAAGCAATTTATCTTTAAAATAAAAAGTAAAAAAAAAGTTCTGCTGAGACATAGTTGCAGAAAATCACTGAGAGATAGCTGAATAAAATTGAATTTCTCCTATCTTCCAAAAATATAAACACAGAATATTGACACTCCTGCCTCTGAGCACCTGTATCTTCACTGTATAGGACCCAATGTAATTACCAACTTACTGTGAATTTCATTCCCATCACAGGATCTTGAATTGGAAGTATCACAGGCTCCTAAGCCTGCAAGCAACTGCAAAATTTCCAATGGGAATAATGACTTTGGATTACATGATCCATTGTGGCATGAAATAAGTTCACACTGTTACATGTACCTGGGTGAAGCTCAAACAAGATTTAATAATATAGAAATAAATCAAATGCAAAACATATTCATTCTCTGTGAGGTCCCTAAGATCAGAAATCTGGAGCTTAACAGTAGAGAAATTACTATTGGGGTAGATGACGCTGATACTTTTGCCTCTGATGTCATAATTTTTGAATCAAGCTGTAGGTTTCTAGCTGTGAGAATGCAGTAAAAGATTCTAGGTGTGCATTTCAAAGGATAATAGATAAGCTTCATAAACATAGGGAGCAAAAGTGTTGCTAGTGCAGAGAATTTGCCTAAACAATTCAGATAGTGAATTACCTGTTCCTGCTAAATGAATAACTCTTATTTCAAAATGCCTGGGTTGGCCCCAGACTGTACAAACCAGGCAATATAAATACAGCTCATAAAGTTCAGCCACATACGAACAGGATGAGAAAAATCTTGGTGATTTAAGCTAACCATATTTATTCATAATGTTGTCTTTCTTTTTTCTTGTGATCACAATAGGAATGTTGACTAGTGAAGTGATAGCAAGAACGTGCAAGTAAAATGATTCATGGGTCATCTTAGGATATTACAGAATCACAGAATGGTGGGGTTGGAAAGGACATCAGGTGATATTGTAGTCCAACCCCCCTGTTAGAGCAGGATCACCTGCAGTAAACCCCACAGGAACATATCAAAGTGGGTTTGGAATGCTTCCAGAGATAGAGACTCCACAACCTCTCTGCGCAGCCTGTTCCAGTGCTCTGTGACCCTCCAAGTTGAATGTGGAACCTCCTGTATTCCAGTCTGTGTTCATTGTCCCTTGCCCTGTCCCAAAACACCACAGAGAACAGTCTCACACTTACTAGGGAAGTAATTTTTCCTAACTTCCCAGACACTACTTAGTTACTTTTTCTAAAGGCTGTTATCAGTCAGCAAAAGTGCAGTTTCTCATTGCATTCTAGGGATCTAATACAGTGGCAATGATCTCTCATCTCTGGGGAATGCCCAGCCCACCCCACCACAGTCCCCCATAGATGATCTGGAGTGACTGCCACTCCAATTTTTCTTTGTCTGTGACATGTTCCAGGTACCATCACAGCTTTCTTTAGTTCATCTTTACTCCCTGAATCCAATGATTCAGAGTTGCTATACTTGCCCTCACTTAAAAAAAAAAATCACAGTGAGCTGAAATTTTAGAAGCAATTTTTAGTGTACACCAACAAATCTACTCAGACTTGCTTTCTTTTAATTATTGAGGACAGTGTTTTACCTAACTGAGATACAGGTAAAGAATTTCAATGCTTGAGCATGCCTGAACTTAAAATTCACTCTGAGAGGTATTCTGCAAGGCAGAGAGTATAACGTCCTCAGTGAGGGAATTATACTTCCCCATTTGCAAGCTTTTCATCTTTGCCATATATAATGATACTCTTTTTCACTGAATTATTAATCCAAACACAGTACAAGTTACTAATGAAAATAAGATGGAAATATAGTTGTGCAGAAGACAAATGGGTACATGAATTGTGTATAGAGGCACTAGAGGTTGCTAACCATTTGTAATATGCCCAAGCCTTTCAGAGGAATTAAATTCAGTCTTCATCCTATTGAGGCAGCTAGTGTGATGAGAACTGATCCATGTAATACTAAGACAATTTCAAAAGGAGGTTTCTTGACATAGAATCACAGAATGGTTTAGGTTGGAAGGGTCTTCAAAGATCATCCGGTTCCAACCCCCTGTCATAGGCAGGGAAACCTCCCAATAGAACAGGTCACCCATCCAACCTGGCCTTGAACACCTCCAGGAAGGGAGCAGCCACAATGTCTCCAGGCAATCTGTTCCAGTGTCTCACCACCCTCCCTCTAAAGAACTTCTTTCTAACATCCCATTTCAATCTGCCCTCTGCCAGTTTAAACCCATTACCCCTTATCCTGTCATCACAAGACCTTGTAAATAGTCTCTCCGCAGCCTTCCTTTAGGCCCCTTTCAGATACTGGAAGACTACTACAAGGTCTTCTCGAAGCCTTCTCTTCTCCATGCTGAGGAGCCCCAACTCTCTCAGCCTGTTCTCATAGCAGTGCTTCTCCAGCCCTCTGATCATCTTTGTGGCCCTTCTCTGGACTTGCTCCAACAGTTCCACGTCCTTCTTGCCCTGCTGGCCACACTGCTCTTGATGCAGCCCAGGACACAGTTGCTGTCTGGGCTGCACTCACACACTGCCAGCTCATGTTGAGCTTCTCATCACCCCAGACCCCCAGGTCCTTTTCCTCAGGGCTGCTCTCCAGCCATTTGCCACCCAGCCTGGATTTGTGCTTGGAATTGTGCCAGCTCCGGTATAGGACCTTATACTTGGCCTTGTTGGCTCAGCTCTGCAGCCTGTCCAGGTCCTTCTGGATGGCATCCGTGCCCTCTAGCAAGTTGACTCTGCCACACAGCTTGGTGTCATCTGCAAACTTGCTGAGGGTGCACTCGATTCCTCTGTCCATGTTGCTGACAAAGATGTTAAACAACACTGGTCCCAGCACTGACCCCTGAGGGACATCATTTGTCACTGGTCTCCAGGTGGACATTGTGCCCTTAATCACCACTCTGTGTGTGACCATCCAGCCAATTCCTTATCCAGTAGTGCTCCACCCACCAAGTCTGTGTTTTTCCAGTTTGGTGACTAGGGTGTCATGTGGGACAGAGTCAAAGGCCTTACTCAGGTCCAGGTAGATGACATCAGTTGCCCTTCCCTTGTTCACTGTTGCTGTGGCTTCATCATAAAAAGCCAACAAATTTGTTCAGGCATGATTTGCCCTTGGTGAAGCCATGCTGGTTACCACCAATCACCTCTGCTTTGTTTTCCATCTGCCACAGCAGAGCCTTCAGGAGGATCTGCTCCATGATCTTGACAGGCACAAAGGTGACTGGTCTGTAGTTCCCAGGGTCATCCTTTTTTGCCTTCTTGAAGATGGGTGTTATGTTCCCCTTTTCCAGTCAGCAGGAACTTCACCAATCTGCCATGACCTTTCAAATATGATGGACAGTGGTTTAGCAACTTCATCTGCCAGTTCCCTCAGGACCCATGTGTGGATCTTGTCAGGCCCTGTGGACTTGTGCACATTCAGATTCTTTAGGTGCTCACAAACATGATGTTGAATCATAGTGGGCAATTCTTCCTTCTCCCAGCCCTTACTTTTGCCCTCTGGGACTTGGACATTGTGGTTGGAGCACCGGCTGCTGAAGACTGAGGCAAAGAAATTATTGAGTACCTCAGCCTTATCCATATCCTTTGTCACCAGCTCTCTATTTCCCTTCTGCAAATGATTTAATATTATGAGAAACAGATTCAGATTCTTATTCTCTTAATACAGATCCAATATTGAAGAGTTTTCACTAACTTTGAATTACGGATATTCAGGTACTAAGGGAAAATGTGACTTTAATTCTTGAGGAGAATCTCTCTTTAGCATCCAAAATGATGGAATTTGGTCTGTGTGGTCTTCTTTTCTTCTCCCCTAATTTCTTTAATTTAAAGAGGATTCTACAATTTTGTCTAGAACTTTAGACTTAATGATTCTGAATTTCCTGAAAAGTGTCAGTGTGTATCACACAGGCCAGTAGACACTTACAGAAGCTTTGTTGGTATTGCGCAGAGGATGATTTGGTTGCTATTTATTCTTCCAACATCTCAGTTTATGAATTCCACTAAAAGTCCATCTGGACAGCCTTTATCAAGACTGCTGCTGCATATAACCAATTCACCACCACAAGACCATCTTTGCAAATGAAGGTAAGCATATCTGCATGACAGCAAGCATTGTGGTGGGTGTTCACAAGCCAGCACGTTTTCAATATTCAACAACTTTGTGAATTTCATTAGCAAATTAAATCTCAGTGCATTAAATAATTAAGTGGATTAACTGGTGCCCTCCCCAGTTGTTCAGTCACCTCCACACGAATGTGTTCTAATAAAGTCCTGGATATGTTGTGTCTCTGGGATGTGCAAGTAATTCCTAGTTAATGCACTCTTGTCATAATTGCTTTTTAATACAGTGGATTAGAAGATTACCTTTAAATTAAACTGTATTTATAACAACAAAAATAATCACACAAATTATATGTTAATCAGTAGAATCAAAGAGTTAAGCGATTTTCTGATACTAGTTATTACAATTACTTGATGTCTTTAGAACCTCAGATTTAATCAGTAAATTACCCATGATTTATCATAGTGCAAAAACAAAACTGTAAGGAATAAAATATTCCACTGTTAGAGATAGAGAAACAGATAATACCAAATTAATTCTAGTCATTATCATATATCTGCTGGAATTCTCATTCTTGTTATCCCAGTTACCTTAGATCAGGAACAGCTGCAACAAATGCAGGAACTAAATTTTACCATAGGCTGGATCCCTTTGGAAACTTCTATTTCTTTGCTAAATGATTGTTAGTGGCAAATCTCCCAAATCTTCATTCTGCTTGATGTCTATGGCCAGGCCAGTGGTACATCTTTCAGAGACGGCAGCTGAAGAAGTTAATTCTTACTGTACCAGGGGTATTAACCAGAAATATAATCAAGAGTTGGATGTCAAATCAAAATAACTTCCATCAGAGGCTGAGAGTTTGGTCCTGTAGGTCATTCTGAAAACCCAGGTTATACACTGATAATTAGAATGGACAAAAGGTAAAAGAGTTGGTGTGGTTGCTGTCTATAGGTGTGGTTTTGATGTTGGGGTAAGCCAAGAATAAACAGGAAGACAGAATATAAGAAGTCATTTTCTCCTTTCTCCTGCCATCTTGGTTTATTGCTGACACATTTCTACCTCTGAAGTCATCCTCAGTGCCTGCCTCTGTTCAGACTTCTGAATTTACAGTGAGGCTTTTGGAAGGCTGTTCTCTCAACAACCCTCACCAAAAGCATGAAGAATGCTAAAGAAAAGGTGCCTTTGCTGAAGCAGAAGGAACTTGTCTCAACAGCTTTCTGATTGAGGTAATTTGACATCAGTGGTTTCAATTATCTTATTCAAGATCTCTGTGCTTTTGAAGAAAGTGTCAGTAAGTTATTTGAATTGTGGGACTTCTTGGCATAAAGACTGCTGGGTGAACCAGGCAAATGAGACACTGAACGCTGAAAAGGCGAAGTTTTGTGAACGAGATCTTTGGATATAAGTCTAGTTGTAGATGAGGAATGGAGGCCACTGACAATAGTTAACAATGATGATCTCAAAAGCAGTGTTTTGCTCTGGGGAAGGTGGAATGACTGGTAGGTGTTAGGAAGGACATTGTGAGAAGCAGCTACAGGTGATTCACTGGAGCTGTCAGGGAAGAAGTATGTATCTGGGATGTTTTGATGGAAGGAATTAAAGCTATTGCTGAAGCTCCCTACCTATTTGTTGCTCATAAAGACTAAGAGACTCCAGAGAAGGCTGCATTAGAAGCACTTTCAGTTATGGTAAGATTAAGGCAGACTAGAATCCTGGGTTGGATAGGGTTCTCATGATGAGTTTTCCCAATGAATATTTCATCTGAGCTCTTCATTAAACGCACTCCTTGGTTTTACATGCAAAAATGAGAAAAAAAAGAAACACATGCATTAAAAACAAGCCTATCTGGCCAGAATTAGTATTGGCAGTATTGGCATCTGCTACCGTATTTATATCTGAAGTGAAAATCTTGGCCCTTAGCCTGTGAGCAGCAGTTTATGACCACTCTGGATATAGTTCAGAGCTATGCTAAGTGGTTCCATTTGAAAGACATTTTTCAATTACAGAAAAACAATTTTGGGAAGAGGTTCTGTTCAAAAGTACTTGTTGGAATTCCGTTTATGCAGCCTGGCATGATTGCTTTGGTTATGTTGTTAAAGGTCCTGTGAAACCAAACTAACTCCCTGGCAATTGTGTTAGTACTGCATAAGGAAAACAGAAGCTGAATCTGAATCAAACCATTGGAGACATACAAAGAGGATGTGTTTGAATGTGAAAGTGGAGCCTCATTCTTGCCTTCTGTAGTTGTGATCAAAACCTCAACCCTGAGCATCTCAAGCTTTTGAGAAATTATAGAACCATGTGTGTAAACTGTTTTAAAACAAATGGCATTTAATGAAGCTACATGAATTTGCAGCTTTAACTCAAAGGTAGAAGATCTGAGGACTTAATCAGAGTGGGAAGAAAGAATAAACATAATAAAGCATTGTCTAATGGAAATCAGACTAATTTTATCATGAAGGCTCTTAAAATTTAATAACAAACGGGAACTGCATTATGGAATCATTCACCTGGAGAATCCCAAAGAAAGAGATCTTCATCCCTGGGAATGGAATCATGGCAGTACAGTGGAGTATTTAAAGCAAAAGCTCTTCCAATGGAGCAACACAACCTAGCCCACAAATTGCTTGCACATAAAATAAATTCCTGGGATTCTGCCCTAGACACATTCTCTATTGTTTACGAGAGGAGAACCTTTAGAGGTCTTGTGTATAAATGAATTAAAAAGACAAAGGTAGGTGGTTTCTTTGGCTGGGCATGGCAGATTCACTCTCTTCCGCTGTATAGCCTAGGCTTTTCTTTTACTGGTACCTGGGTCTATGTTCCATCCCATGGCATTGCAAGAATAAGACCTGTGCTTTGACAATGAAACCTGGGCATTTTAATAGCTCTGCTTCCACAAAGAACTATGTCAGTGCAATATTAATAAACACTTTCCCAATTAAGAATAACATAAAGGCATTTAAAGCAGCATTTAACATTTGGACAGAGCAGCAAAATTTATAAGTGATTTTCTGTAGGTAATTTTTTTGTTCTATCAGAATAGTCAATTAGATGATTTAGTAATTCGTGAGGTTACAGAAGCTTAGCTGGTTGGCAAGCTAAATGAACATCTAACAAGAAACTGATGATTCAAGTGGGAAGTGTGACGGAAAAAGAGAAGGTTTTGTGGAGGAGCCAAAAGAGCGGGAAAGGATGTATTTCAGCCCGATGAATGGAATGATGGGTAGGTAACTGCAAACCCTGACTTGCAATTGGACAAGTTTAGGCATAGGTGAGAAGATAAAGAATAAGGAGTATGGAGCAAAGAACTGGACTCATATGGAAGATGATGAGGACATAGAAAAATCAAGACACACTGAGGACAACACCAGCTATAGAATAATTATTGCTGGGAAAGGGAGTGAGCTATTAGAGCAGAGCAGGTATTTTCAAAGAAAGGGAAAACAGTGAGGTATTCACCAGGACCCCTTTATGGGTAAACTGGAAGGACAGGAAGGTTACAGAAAATTGCATATTTACATATAAAAGATATAGACTGGGACTTGCATTCAGTTCTTCAAAGATCTCATGAGCTAGAATTACGTCCTATCACTGCAAGTTTGCCAGAATAAAAAGTAGAAAAAGCAACGAGAAAATACAATAGTGGATCTTCCCCTATTTTGGAGACCATGACAGCCTAAATATTAGCTGAAGCCATCCAGTAAATGAAAGGTGGATGTATCTATTTGACAGGGTTGCTTAGGAAACCTGGATTTAATGAAATAATTTGAACTACCCATCCTTATTCAGCCACAGGAAAGGGATGGATTGGATTTACAAAGCCCTACCTCCATATTTTTAGCTCTGCAAGTAATTAACATCTCCAAGCAATCAGTAATATTGAAAGTTCAAGAAATAGGAACACAGTTTAAGGCACATCTTATGTCTTAACTTGATATATAAGAGTTTACTTGGGTCTAGTAGGGCACTTTCACTTTGGAAACCATCACACATCATGGAAGTAGATTGGAAAGAGAAGTTTGCAGAGTCTGAAACGAAGTCATTCAGACTTGACCTACACTGGATTCTCAGGTAAAGGTTAAATAATCCATTAATGTCTGGGGAGAAGCAACTGCGGGAAAAAGGACAAAAGACCTGCAGCCATGGAGTCTGAGTACTCTGGCTTACCCAACATGTTTTTCTCCTGTTTGCATCCTGTGGTAAACAAGGTGCATGTGCTTGCCTGTGCCAAGCTTGTGCTAGGCCTATGATCTCCCCAAATATGGGCATAGCAGACCTGTAGTTTCACCCAAATATGGCAAAGCTTGGCTTACTGCCATGCCAATTGGATATTATGTCCAAAGGCCCAACCAATCTCAGGCATTGATACAAAAACAGATAAGCAGGTAACACAACATGCTTTGCTGTTCTTCTCTGCTTAACCATTATTCTCTGCTCTATTGATGTATCCATGCCTGTTGCCTATGGGCGATGCTAATGCATTATTATATATAGCTATATAAGGTATATGCCAGCCTGGAACTGCTTTGAGTTTACCAGGAACAACTCTAATTGCTTTCACGCAACAGCTGCATACAACAGCCAGCATGGCACACCTGCTGAGACACATTGCAAGACATCTGGCCTATGGCTGCCTGCACCTGCTGAAGCAGCCCTGCACCTCCTGAGATGAGCAAACCCTGGAGGCACACAGATCTTCCAAAGCTGGGACCAGCTCAGTGATCTCTGCCCCTTCTCCCAGCAGCCTGTGGAGCCGGGAAAGGAACTCCAAAGTTTCAGCAGCAGCCAGACCTGCCAGAAAGCCAAAAGACAGTATTCTCTACAGTTTGAGTATGGTCTCAATTTATTGCTAGCCTCACAAGTCGAGAAACAATATTTGTGAGTAAATACCTTAAGCTTTTGTCATTACCTAGCTTCTGCCTAAGCAGAAAAGCCCTGAGTCCATCTAGTGGCCAAGCAGTAATTAACTGCAAGAAACATTCTCTTCCACTTTCTTGATTTCAATTAGATTCAATTGCGTATATATATATATACACACACACATATATAGATACATAGATAGATAGTTAATACTAGATCTAGTTGTGTTCCATGACTGTTACAATTGAACTGGTTTATTATCAAAATTAGTGATTGAGGGTGGAGAAGTTTGAATATAAAAATTAATAAACAATATTAATTTTGAAAAGTCATCTTACATTAATTAATCAAACTCTGTACCATCACAGCTGCATCCAAAGTACCATAAATCTACAAAATGTCTAATGTATCCTGCAGTGAGCTTTTCTGTTTTTTAAACTCTCATTTAGCTGTATTTAGCTTGTATTACAATATATTCTGTGTATACCCGAAACTATAAGAACTATATTAACTCAGGATTCTTCTTCAACACTCTCCAGCTATGCCCCATTACTTCATCAGAGATTTTTGTTGGATGCTATCCAGTGGTTCAGTACGGGTGTCATAAATGAAGTTATGACATAAAACATTTGTTATACTTGACAGCAACAGCAGCCAGACTGTATTTGCTTACAGTATTTAGCCACTGCATAATGAGAGGTAAGAGTAATTTGGCAGCCAGTAGGAGCAGAGAGGCTCAAATAAGTGACACTGAGTCTTATCTCCCATGGTTCAATGACACTTTGTGTGCACATGTAACTACGAGACCTGCTGTTGAACAGTGAACACTTTTGGTTTGGTTATCATTTATCTTTTTTTTTTCCCCCCCTTTTTTTTGTTTTTAATAATGCCTACACGCTCCACTGGCTGAGCTGTAAGAGCTCCCTCCCCAGCTATCTAAGGAGATAAGCTGAACAAAGTAGTGTTACTGCTTCCTATTGCAGATGGGAAAATAAATGACATGTACTGTCAGGGAGCAGAGCAACACAGTTATTGGAACTGATCTCCAAACATGTCCTGTCTGCTGATCCTCCACTAATGTTCTTGTAGTGTGTTCATGGATCTCTGCATAGAAAAATTATTAGGTTCCTGCATTGAATGTTCTTTGGAAACTAAAGTACTAAAGATCTAAATTTTTGTTCCCTTCTCTGTAAACAAAAATTCTTGGAGCATCAATACAGATATGTAAAGCTGCATAACAATCCACATATGATTTCTGGCAGCTTACCTCACTCATACCATGCTTTGTCTATCCATGCCGAGTTCTTGCAATAGGCTCTCCAAAATCCTGGCTTCTATGGAGCCATGCCACACTGTGCAATTAATTTGACTGTTAGTAATAGAAGAGACTGCTTTCATCTCAGGGCAGCACCTTGATCTGAGGGCTATAAAATCTTTCTTATCAGATTTTAAATTTTTTTTTTTGTTTTATAGGCCGTGGTATGCTAAAACAAGAGAGATTAAAAAAGGCCTATATGCCAGAATAAATATTAGCTCAGGAACTAGTTTATTCAGTGTCACTAGGGGGAAATGGCAGAGCAGGAGCAGGAATACAGATGCTCTCCTTGTGAAGTGAGTGCCATAAACACCTAAAGGACATGGATCCTTCTGATCTCATTTGCTCTTATTCTTCTCTCAGTTTCATTTCAATATCAAATAAAAGGAGGTTTGTACATTATGGAAAACTTACTGCCCACCAAGCTCATTTGCTTTATTGGTATACCTAAAGACAAAATGGTCCTGGTGTACAGAGGTCTATTTTAAACAGCTGAGTTTCACCTACGCCTGTCACTGAATAATTGTTACACCTACTACACCTCCTTCCTAACAAAAAAAAAAAAAAAAAAAAAAAGAAAAAAAAAAAAGTTAAAAAAAAAGTAA
>VWZI01005746.1:326857-418627 GCA_013396835.1 Psilopogon haemacephalus | reverse complement strand
AAAAAAAAAAAAAAAAAAAAAAAAAAAAAGTCACAGAAGAAAGTTTAAGAAAAAGTATATAAGCTTCATACAGTGTAAATGCCTCATCTCACATGTAGAGGTCCATGGACAAGTAAGCCAGATAACCCCTACGATAGATTTATGCCAGCAGCATTTTCTAACATGGGACTAGAAGGGCATAAAAGTTAGGATTTCACAGTACTATAAGGCTAATGATTAAAGTATGTGTGGTGGTAGTCACAGTAACAGCACTGAACAGGGAGGCACCCGCCTTTCTCTTAGGTGTTCTGACAGCCTGATATTAAAGACCTGCAAGTGTCAGAAGATGTAGGAAATCAGCTAGCCCCTTTGACAGATTTTACAGCACAGTGTTTGTGCTGTCAAGGCAGTGAATATGACAACTCTGAAAAATGACAGTAATAGGAATGTTTAGGTAAGGGAACAAGCCCAGTAGAGATGCCACTGTTGACAATAACATGCTTACGTTAAAAGTGGACTGTTTTTTGAGCTTTAACTTGGAGATGATTTTATTAAGCTACTTCATACACCTCTGGGTTAGTTTGTTTGGTTTGGTTTGTTTCAGTTTTAGAGTCTTCCTGTGTGTCTTTTTGGTTTTACTGCCAGGGTAAAATACTATTTAACTGTAATATGGATGAAGGATATAAATCATTCTGTACATTCTGTAACTGTTTCGCCATGGTACTGTAGGTAACATTCGAAGGCTGCATTGAGCAGGATTTAAAACTTTTTTTTTTTTTTTTTTTTTTTTTAATCCTGATAAGTTTATGAACAGACAAAAGAAACAAAACAGATAAAAGAAAACGACTTAAGAGTTGGGAGAGCTGAAGTTTGAGAAGATTAAAGACTGAACCCACCCTGGCTACCTAGAATTGAGGTAATTTGTTCAAGCGAGTCAGGGGGTTACCTCTGGAGTGAAGGGAAGGTGGGGACCTGCAGACCACATTTTATTCTGCTCACCTCTTTCCAGTCATTGTTGAAAATGCCCAGACAGCTACAACAGACTGGGCATGGAACAGTCAGGAGGGTAACCTCAGGCTAAGCTGAAGGCACATACAGCACAAACCAGGCTCAGCTTTTCCAGCTGTCTCAGCAGTGCTTTAACCAGCTCTGCATCAACCTTCCTCTCCAGGGAGTATCATGCAGGGAAGGATTTTGCTTGACAAAAAAACAGTATCCACATACACCAGATCATCCTATAAGCTTGAAATAGTAATGAAAACAGCAAACTAGCTTTAAGGACAAAGCAGAAGTGTTTCCTGATCTTGTTTGCTAGAAAAGACTGATGAGTGCAAGAAGCATTAGGAAGCAACAGTGTTTACCCAGAGCTTCTGCTCTGATCAGGACTCATAAGGACACTGAACTTGTCTTTAATGAGCATGTTCAGACATAAAACATTTAGGCAGAACATTGTGAGGTAAAGCAAGAGAAATGCTACTTTTCCTCCAAAGTTTGGTTTCTTGTTTTTTTTTTTTTTTTTCCCAAAGTAGTAGTTTTCATGACTCCTTGAACTCCAGAAATAAACTGAAGTTTGGCTTTCAGGTCTGTATGGGCAAATGCTTTTGTCTGAGTCCATCTTCATCTCAGGCTTTGATCACCTGCAATGGTTATTAGCTTTGGGGTAAGAGCTGGCTCTTGGGGTCAAGAGACTTGTATAAAAAAGAAATCGCTAATTACTGTCCATTTCAATAAGCTTAGAAATACAGCAGAGACAAGTCCATTATGTCAGTTAATAAGGTTAGAAGATGTTGTTGATGCACAAGATCTGCTTTGTTACCAAATGATACTTAAAGGATGGATTGTTGCCATAGCATGAGAGTTGCACCGAATGATTAAGACTTTGGCTTAATAGAGGTCATTGCCTATGTAGGTCTGACTTTCAATGGTGTTTCAGCACCTGAAGATGTATTCAGGTACCTAGTTGCATTTTCATCTCTGATACACAGGAATTTGCCAGCAGCACAAATTAGGGAATTTCTTCTAAAAATTTCTTTGAGATGCCTGTTTGGAAGTTTTGAGTGGGATTTAACCTTAACCTGCTGCAGCTGTCTGAAAATGAGCTATGTAGAGTCACTCTGTAGTCAGTGCACAGAGACAATCACCTGCAGTAGCTGTCTGAACGAGGCAGGGTGAGTGCCTTTTGAAAAGGAAGCTTTTCTCACTGGTAGCTGCAGAAGAAGCCCAGATGAACTAACTACTCGTCTCAGGACAGCAAGGTTAGATGAGATGAATCCCAGTCTGTGTCAAAAAACAATTGCACATCTGGTCATTCCTTTAGAGTTAATGGAAAGGATGATGCATATGCTGTCCAAGGGAAAAATAAATCATCGTTCACATCCTGGTCTCATCTTCTGCAACACAAGCATATCCATCTTCTTGCTTGAGAAAGGATGGAATATCAAAGAGGCATTACCTGAATGACTGCAGACACCTGAAAATAGAGAGTGGGGAAAAGACCAGAATATTAATAATAAGGTTATCTTTTATTCTCTGAATGCTTTTTAAATGGTGTTTCCATTAGTCAGAGCTGTGTTACTGCATACCTGGATTTTTTCTTGACTTTCTACATTGCTCGACTCCAGAGAATTCTTAAAAGGAGACACACTGATGCCTAAAATACATACAGCTCTGACCAAGTAGGAGCTGCAGAGACATGTTTGTGCACCTAAATCTATATTCAGAGACCCCCTTTGTAGCAGAAACAAGAAGAAATTTCTGTTTGTAGTGTTGCAGTTTTGGTGTGACTTAGAAAAATTAAGTTAACACATCAGTAGGTTGTTTTTCTTCCTTAATGAAAATTGTTGTTTAAAATGAGTGCATTTTTCCCCCTCTCAGACTCTTAAAACATGATGAAAACAGGCAACTTATTATGGAGCTAATATTACATGCAGTACAGTACTTGACATGCTGCTTCCAATATATAAGTTTATAAAAGAAAATACCTTGTTCTTCAGAATAAATTTGTAGTGTGAACCTTAACCATGCTCTGGAGAATTTGCCATCACATAGAAAATCCCTCAGAAAGTTTCTCTGTACACAGAGCTTCAGCTTGGCAACTTCTGCAGATAATCTTATGTTGATTTATTCCTTTTTCAAGATCATCAGATTATATTGATCTTTACTTTTTTCCTCTATTGCTCTTTTCCTCATGCAGCATTTTAAAATTTGACATTTTTGTCATGTTGTTCCCTGGGCAGCACAAGCACAACTACAACAACATTACTGATGTCATCCTCTCTGAAGTTTCTCAGCCAACAAGTGTTGGAGAGGTTATTGCTCTGCCAAGGCTCCAGGCAGCTCCCTCTTGATGTAGTGTCACTGAACACATTCTCCTTTAGTAGCAATACAAAAACTCTTGGGATTTTTGATTTCAGAAAAGATCAATGGGACTGAGGTTCCACATTGGCTAGCAATGCGAAGATTTTTGCCAGAATGCCATCTGCCTTGTTCCTCCTCAGTCTTTTTCTCAAGGTAGATTCATTTGGAAACGTAGACTTACATGTGTTACCCACAGGTAGATACTCTAGGTAACATTCAAAGCTAGACAAATGTGTCCCTATTATATTCACAAAAATATTCCTTTTGTGTAGAAATTTTCATAAAAATAAAGAAAAGAAAAAAAAAAACAAAACACACACACAGAGAAAAGAAACCAAACCCAAACAACACCAACAAAAACAAACAAATAAACCCCACATCTCAGTCCTGAACGGAAGATAGAGATTGTTATCCTTCTGCTCCCAATATATTAATTTTGAGTATGTTCTGGATACATTCAAGCATGCTTCATTAGCACATCCAGAAAGGTTTTGCCACCTTGAGGACTCTGCCCCAAAAGTTTCTGCTTCAATACTTTCTGATTTGTTTGAACCTGTTCTGAAAATCCCAGCTGCTACTAAAAGGCCAACCAAAATCTACTATAAACAAGCTCAAGTCCAGTCAAAAGGTAGCTTTATACTAATGGCCTGAGTCTAGAAATCCTTTATATAAAGGATTTTCTTCTATCAGATAAATGCTTTCTTTGCTCTGACTAACTTTCTGGTGAATTTTCTGGTTGCAATAGGATTTGCCAAGTTCTGAGATCTGTTCATGCTCTGGAAATACTGCCCCTTCAGCTAGGTCACATTTTCTACGCTGTAAGAAGAGAAGGCCAACCACTACTCCACACCCTTACTCTTTTGAGGGAAATGCATATGGCCGTATCCTGACACACACACACTTCTCATTCAGGACAAGTCTAGATATGCAGATTTTTGAAAATAATAATTGAACTAAAAATAAACACTGCCTAGGTGCTTAGAGTTTTCCTGTGTTCCTGCAGAATCACTTTCCACTTTATAAATGTCTATGGAGTAATCTGTCTAAACAATTTTTCTGAAGTTACTTTTCTATTACTACCTTTAATATTTGTGTCTAGGAACCTGCATTATATGCCCCTACTCAGTCTAGGAAACTGCCTTTCTCTTTAAATGATCTGTTAGTGTACTGCTAAAAGCAAATAAAAGTGCATTTGTTCATTATAATACCTTGTGCTGTAACTCATTATTGCAATAATGAATCTGTTTGTGATGTCCTGATCCTGCCATCATTTAAGCACACAATTACACTGAATTGAATGACTTCACATGCATTAAGGTGAGTCACGAATTTAAGTGCATACTGAGATGAGCTAATTTTCCCTAATAATCTTTGCCAGATCTTTGTCTATTTAAATACTTCTTGGGGGGAGGGAAGGGGGAAGTGATTATATTAGATAGTGACAAAAAGATTTTATTTTGGTACCAAGGTATTAAAAACCTGTATCAGCAGAATGTTGGACCTCTTCTTTCTTTCGCATCTTGCCTTTTGCTCTCCATTACTGGGAATATTTAGTAAATTGCTGCAAATGAGTTGTAACTTTCTCAAGATTATTCTTCTATGCCCTTTCCCATTGAAGGATCTAAATAAATGCAATGAGAATGCAAAGGGTAGGAAAGGATTGTCATAATTTCCAAGAGAATAGTGTTTAGGATTTTTTATTTACATCGAGGATTATAAATCACATTTGGACTTTGAATAACATAAAACCCCCTACATTCCTAAGTAAAAGAAAGTGTGCATGTAGAAGATGATAAATAATTGCAGTGGTTTTTGAAAGGTGTTTACAGAACAACAAAAAATTGTACAAGATAATTGTATAGTTGAATAGGTTGTCTGGTAAATAATGTGCCGCTGGGTGTCACAGTAATGAAGAATTTTATCTAGAGCCATTGCAGCCACAGTTGCCTCATCTGTAAGCATTTTATTTAGTCATTATTTACTTAGTATTTTTATTCTTTGTTATTATTTATTTTTACTTATGCAAGCATGCTACGATTCACACAAAGAGTCTTTAAAGTGTTTGATAACCTTCGCATCTTCCTCATTCCAGAAAGTTTCCTCATAAATTTTGTCTAATTTCATACTAAGTAAAAAATTGTGAGTTGGTGTAAAGCACTTCAGGGCTTTCTTCCCATTTCCCAGATCAGTATTCAAGCCCATCCAGTTCATCTTTCTTTGCAGCACAAGCGATGTCAGCTCAGAAGCTGAAGGTCACACAGTCACTGTCATGCCATGCTGTGTCCAGGCTGAGAAGTAAGTTTTATTGGCTCATGGAATGAATCCCAACCAGTTATGATGCCCCTTGTGTGGCTGTATCTCTGAACCACCTTTGTAAACTGAGTGGTGCCTGTTACCTCTACATAGTACAGTGCACACACAAGGCTTCAGAACCAAGTCCTCTCCTGCTGCTAGGATACTCTGATAACATTTAACTATGGAAAGACAATGTGATCATGGCTAATTAAGTTTATTTCACCTAGCCTGAGAGGTGCCATGTTCCTAGGAGAGTCTCTAGGCTGAATGATCATCATGATGATACAAACAGTTGCAGCTCCAATAACAAAAATCTTAATTCAAAGGGAATGTAATTCATTAGGGCTGTGTGATTTATAGTATCACAAAGAGAGATTCCTTTCAAAAGGGAACAGGAAAGAAAATATGTTTGATACAATGTGTCATGCAAGGAATCAGTACCCTTTGGTAAAGTAAGCTTTAAAAAAAACACCTGGTCTTAGAATATATCTATTGACTACCAATCATGTGCCAAAATTAAGCTAAATTCTATTTTGCCAATTCTTGAGTCCTGTGTAATGACATTGGTTGAGTCATTAGTGTTAAGCCCTTAAAATATAAGTAGTTTCCTGATACTTTCCACTCTGGGGCCTCTTTCTTTTAAAAAAAAATGGCACTGCAAAACTAGATGTTGTTCTGTGTGCATAGTAGAAATCAATGGATGAGATCAATATTCCCTCCATAGGTAATAAATGCTGAGAAGCATTTCTGTCTATCTAAATTGATCCTAGAGAATTCTTTAAATTGGTTCTGATGTGTACAAAAATCATTATCTTATTGATCAAAGCTATTCTTTCTTTTTTTCTTTGATATGTTATTTCACCTCTGCCATGGTTAATGGTCTCAGACCTCTTCTTGCAGTTATGATAAACAGAATTTCTTAAATCCACAGAAGATTGCAATTTTAACGAAACAAGAAATAACTGAGTTTGTGTCTTTGAAGATGAATGCTTTGCTTACAGTTGGTGCAAGTACTTTTAAACTGTGAAGTTACTACATCTGAATTATTTACAATAACTGCCATCATTTTGTTTGAAGCAGTTGTCCAAACCCAAGGCCATTTGCTCTAGGAGTAAGAGCTTGCTGGAATGGAGAGTTTTCAGTCTTCACTTGTCCTTGCTCTGCTCTGTAGCCAAGTAAAGGAGTTCATGTTAGCTGCTGAGTCTATGGAAAAAACTTACTGTGAGATAGGGAATAGTGCTAGTTATCAGTACAAATGTCTCAGCCTAACATGCTACACTAAGTTGTGGACTTTGCAACTTCCGTTACAACTGTTACAACTGTTTTATTAACATTTAAACTACCAAACTACTCTAGAAAGATTAAGTATTTCTCTGCTAAACCAGATTTTTTTCAGAGTATTCAATAACTGAATTTGTAAATTAATTTGCCTGAAGAACAGTTTAATGTTTCAACATCGGTGGTGTGGTTTGCAGAGACACAGCAGCGTGTGTTCGTAGCAGTCTGCAACATGAGCAGGAAGTGTGGGACAAAGAAGGCAGGGGAGCTCTGGTGGAGTGCTGGCTCTGAAGAGGGTTTTGTTCCCAACTGTTTGAGGTGTCAGCTGCCTGACAGCCTTAACAGCTACGGTTTGTTCTAGGGTGAAATCTTCAGGCTTTAGCTAACGCTATTCATTGACCATCAGAGCCTGGTATCACTGAAAACTGGCCTGCTTTTTCAGGCTTTTCCAGTTCAAAGAGGTGTCTGGCTGTTTAAATGAATAAGCTGGCAAAACAGTGCTTAATGTGGGCTTGGTAAGGTTTTGCTCAAAACTCATTTTACAAAGAAGACAGCAGTCATGGCTCTGATTTCTGTTAGGCTCTTACAGAATATAAATTGTCAAATTGTCTTTTGACAAGTACAGGTTTTGTTTCCGCTACCCCAAGTAATTTGGTTTCATCAAACCAGCAAATCGGTCTTGTCCAGTTTTGTCTTCTCAGGAAATGTAGTAAAAACTTAGATTGCTTCAATACCAGCACTATTTTAAATTTAACTAACAGCTCAAATTAGGAGATGGATTTAATACTGTATTCACATGAGTGGCTCTGATTTCATTAGCATTTACATAGCCATGCAGGTATGCAAAGATGCTTGCCACTGAGAAAAGGCACATTGCTTACTTATATGCAACATAACTGAGCATCACTGAACACAAAAAATTTTGATCATATGTCTATGACCTTTCTTAGGCCCGTAACATTATGTACATTTGGAAAATCTGCATGGTTAGATTTCTGTACAAGATAACTAATTTTAATAGCCTAGTTCTTCAAAGTAGGGAACATGTTTTAAAATAATTGAGTCTTTTGAGGTACTAATTGGATGTAGGGTTCAGTACTGGTCTCAAAACAATGTAGAGATATGGGTTTAATATCAATAGTAGTTTTTCCAGAAGCACATGAGTGATTTTTATTGTTTTGTTAAGTACAGGTGCATTTCCAGCCCAAACAACAGTACTGCATTTGTAATTAACCAATGACTAAGGCTAAGAGCATTCCCAGTCTGGAAATGTCAGCCTGGCAAGGTAGAACACATTAGCTAAGGAACATTTTTTTCTCTGTAAGACACGAGGAGTGAAAACCTCAGATGCTGGGGAAAGAAGGGAGCATAAGTGCACTGATCTCTCAGAGAAAGTTCCATTCCACCCAAAAACGAAAGGTGATTGTTCAGAAATACCATGCCCCATTCTGCACTGCTTCTGACAGCTTCTCCAGCTGCCTTGCAGCTCCCAGGTTAGCTGGGATTTGGACTAACACTTTGGTGGAAACTCTGTGTTTCACCTACACTACCTGGGTGCTAGTTTGGAGTCTGGCTCAGCTCTGGATTTCTTTCTGAGGCTTCAAGTAAGGAAACAGCTGTGATATCATAGACTGACTGAAGCTTGAGTTTTGCATATGGCAAAAACATGACCACCCACATATATTTTAGTATGCAAATAGTTTTGTATTGGGTAAGCTGTCATCCCTCTAACGGTTCCTTGAACAGAAGTTGTTTATACCTTTCATTGCCTTTGCTGCCTTTCTCTCACTTCCTTTTCTAACTCACTGCATCCTTCCTGAAGCAAGTGACCAGATGGTCAGAGCTTATGTTATTCTAAGGACATAATAGGGGTACATCAGAAAAAATTAGTACCTATGCTCTAGCAATGGGCAGCAGCAAATCAGCTGTAATTAGTACAAAGGCTGCAACTGTAGCTTCTCTTTGTCATGGCAATGTGCTTTGTCTTCACTCTGACCTGACAGTTTGAGGAAGAAGGATGAGCTCAGGACTGGCATGGAGCCAGCCACAGCAAAGCTTCATTTTTGTTCTCCATGTTGCCCATTCAGGAGGTGCCCCAGCAGATACAGAACAGGTCTTTTGGAAGCCTCATGAGCTGGAGATCTAGAGGCTGTGAGATCCAGAGGTCATAGTCTCCAATGCATTGCATCTTCTAAGCAGAAACTGTTCATTTAAACGCAGATCATCGTAACTGCTGAGTTCAGTGAGTTTGCATAGATCAGCCACACTTGACAGCTTGGTCAAAGGGATGAAGAGAAATTTATCTTTGGGCTTTTATCTTCCTCTGAGTGTTGTATCAAAGTGCTTTGTCAGTGCATAAGTATCCTTCAGAAAAACAGAGCTTTGCATGACGATTATGTAATAGTTTCTGTTTGCTTTCCTAATTGGAGAACACTTTGACAGAGCAATCAAACACAATTTGTTCCCCCTTTCCAAAAGGAAGGACGGAGGGGGTAAATTTACATTAAAATGAGCAAATTGTTACCAGCGAGTAGATCGATGTTGACATAAAGGGTGAAGGAAACAAGATCTTCTCATTTTGTGTTTCACTCCCATTTCATTCCCTCTCACGTGCATTTGCCTGTGCATCCTGCTGCATCCATCCAAGCATGGAAGCAGCCGTGCTTATAGTCAGCGGCTTTAACACATCATAACTCAGCTAGCAACAACTTACATGAAATGAACTCTTCTTCACCAGGGCTGCATCATACACCTAAACTCTTTCCCCAGCCAGTACTAGCAATGAAGGCACATGTAGTTTACTACTGCACCATCTAACTAGTCATTTTTTATTGTCCCTCTCTATATACCTATTGGTTTTGTCATTTCCCAATACTCCTGGAATATCGGCATGGCATACAGGGCTGGGAGTGCTGTTGTTCTCCTTCAGGTGTATGACTTATCTAGCAAAAGGTTTGGAGAAACACAGTGTTTGGGTCTGTTCGAGCCCGGCTGCCAAGCCAGGAAGGCAGATTAGACATTGAAGCTGTTGTCTCAGTTGTCGGTCTGTCCTGTCCTTACTTTCTGGAAGCGAACTATAGTTGTCCAAATCTTTTATCCTTCCCGTCCATCTCTCTCTGTAATGAGCGGGTTTGTTACTGGTTTTGAGAAGCTGAAAGTGACATTAACCCCCTGCCCAGCTGTTGCAATGTCAGGGCTGCAGGCAAAATGGCATTTGTTTGGCTCCTATAGAAGTCAGCCCAGCGACTGCCTGGAGAGTCTGGCTGCAAGAGAAATCCATATGCAATGCTTCTGTCAGCAACGACTTGCTGGAAGGGAGTTTATAATAAATATTCACATCTGCTGCTTTGGACACTCTAATCCATCCTACAGATCTTTGCTGTGTCAGGCTTTGTTCTAGATGAAGGACTGGGAAGTTATAAAGGTTTGCAAATAGGGCATATTTATCATGGTTAGCTCTAGTTTCTAGTTCCCTTCTTGCACAAATATCCATGACCACGCTAAGCATAACCTGTGATTAAATATACTCAGTGTATTTGTAAGCTGGTGTAGATTATGTGTTTCCTTTGATAAATGGAGAAAATGGCAGTTTCTGGGCTGTCAAACGAAGCTATTGGATGTCAATGAGCAAAGCAGAGAAAGCATCATTGTTAGCAACGTTCAATTCGACTGAACTTATTTCCAGGGATGAGGCATCTACCACTTATCTGAGCAACCTGTGCCAGTATTTTACCATCCTCACTATACAATTTTTTCCCACATTTTATTCTAAATCTTATGTCTCTTAGTTTAAAACCACAGCCCCCTGCCCTGCTGCAACAGGCTCTGCTAAAAAGTTTGTCCTTATCTTTCTTGTAGGCCCCTTTTAAGTACTGAAAGGCTGCAATAAGAGCTCCTCTTCAGGCTGAACAACCTCAGGTCTCTCAAACTTTCTTCGCAGGAGAGGTGTTCCAGCCCTCTGATCATTTTTGTGGCCTCTTCTGGACCCACTCCAAAAAGTTCTTGTGCTTTCCACTCCTCGTGTCTTTTTTGCGCTAAGTAGCTCATTGGCTACTTGGTGAATAAGCTGAATGAATAAAAATAGCTGAGTATATCCTGTTTTTCATAATCTTCCCCCAAATTATGACCTTGCTGCCAGATTGACTTTGTTAGTGTCAATATTAATTATTCCTCTGCTGCTGATGTCTTTGCTTTCAGAGAGAAAATTGTGGTACATAGAGCTGCAATCATTTGGAGGGTATATTGAACTTGCTCCTAATAGAAAAAGGTGTTTGACCAAGATTATGACTGGCAGTGCAGTGATCCTGTTGTTGGGAGGACCACATCAGCTTTGCAATGAATGTATTGATCCTCTTTTGTGTGTCTGTGTGTGCATGTGAAAGTCATTATTATAGCTGATTTCTAAAAAGAGAGAGTCTTTATATTCTGACTCTGTAAACACAAGGTGCTTCAAACTTATCACCTATTTAAGCAGGAATAAACTTATAAACACATTCCGCCTCCTTGAAAGTGAGAAAAACTGAATCCATTTGGTTTGTAAATAAACACACGGAACCTGGGCACTCTTAGAATCTTTTTGAAGTTTTCTTTTTTTTTCTACCATTAGACTCAATTCTATACCAACAATATAATTATTGTTCTATTTTCCACAGTGATATAAGGGAGCAAGGCACTGTTCAGTTAGATGTGTGCTCTCCTTGAAATTCAGTTGAAACCTCTGATTTTCACCTCTTACAAAAAAAACCAGTGTTAAGACTGTGTATTGATGCTGATACCTCTAGGTATCAAAAGGGCTTCTACTTCTCCAGTGCTGAGTCAGGGTGCCAGAATATGCCTCTGAATAGTAAAATAGCTGTGCTCATCATGAGTAACACACCAGGACCTCCAAATTCTCTTTAATCACTTCAAAATTCAATCTCATTATTATTGATCTGTCCAACCTCCTGATAATTTATCTCAGAAAACATGGGTATGCATGTTTAAATGTTAATCTTTACAGCAGCAATCTCAAAACTCCTGGCACCACTCTTTTTACCCCTGCAAACCTCAATAACTTTCCTCTCAGTTCCAGGTTGTATGGTGGCTCTGATGAACAGTGATGGATCCCTTCAGGTTCTGCCACTGGAGCGTGGGCACCTCTCCAGACTGCAGGGCCACAGCGGCCAAGTGCACAGCCTTCTCTTCCATCACCAGACTGCTCTCCAGGGTTGTTGAGGGTACCACTCGTCTTCAAACCTGAGGAATAACCTTAATCTCCAAGGTGTTAAGGGAAAAGTCATGGTTTGATAGCACAGCGATGAGGGCTTAGTATTTTCATTGTTAATGTCCGCAGTGGGAATGATCATCCCAAAGGATTGTTGTTCTGCGTTTATCCAAGTAACATCCCAAATTTCTCCCTCTTCATCTTACCATGGTGTTTCTCCGAACATCCAGAACCTTTTTTTTTTTTTTTTTTTTTTTTTTTTTTTTTTTTTTCTGGAGAAATAGCTTTACAATGACGCCTAATGACAGAGCAGCCGAATTGCAAGGAGATTGATATTTAATGTAGCACAAGAGGAGGCACGGGAGCTGGGCAGCCCCCTCCCTAGTGCCAGCCTGTGGCAAGATGAGAAGTTTTCACAATGCAGCGGTGGGGGCCGTTTCTCTGCAGCAAAGGCTCCGCACGGCGCCCGGGCAGCGGCGGGAATGAGCAGCGAGAGCTGGGCAGCGCGGCGCTGAGGGAGGGAGGGAGGCAGGCAGGCAGGCAAAAGTCAGAGATTCAGATTGAACTCTGTTGGAAGGGAGCCCTCAAAGGTAATTTTGTCCAACTTCCCTGCAATCAGCANTTTTTTTTTTTTCCCTTTTCTTTTTCCCTCCCCAGAATTAATTCTAGTAATAAGAGGTGGAGAGCGCGCAGCTCCGCGGGCATGCCCAGCGCGGGGCGTCCCGCCGCGGGGGCTGCCCGCTCGCCCGGCCGCGGGGCTCCTCCGCCCTCCCTCTCCCGCTTGCTTACAGCCTAACCAGCCCCCTTTTCCCCTCCTTCCCCAGCTTGACTCGCAAGAGATCCACTGGGCATAGGGAGGGGATATAGATGGGTATTTTTCCCTTTCCGCCCTCTCCCCGCCTGAAGACCTGAGGAAATCCAGCCCAAGTTCGGCGCGATGACTGTGCTGCTGGCGGCATCGAGGCTTCTCCGCGGCATCCCTGCCTCCGGACCGCCTCGCTGCTGCTCGCTTTGAATCCTCAGCGCCGGGCTAAAGCTTAATTCTCATGCGGTCGCACGGCTGCTTCTTTCCTCTGTTTTGCGATGGGAGGTGGACGAAAAGGGATAATTGTCCGTGAGTCAACACTGAAAATATGATTAGGAGGAACTGCTTTCACTAATCTGTTTCTAACCTTTTAGTCCATGTTGGCCTGTGACCCCTTTCAGCTTTCCGATCGAGCCTGATTAGGTAAGTGTGAATTATCCACTCGGGGTGAGGGAAGGCGGAAGGAAACGCTTTACTCAGACTTACCTACGGTCCTGGCCTCTCTGGTGTTGAGAAATGATGGGAAAGTTCAGCTGTAAACTAATTCTGAGCCGAGCACCGTTTGTTTACTTGTTGAAATCTGCCCGTGCAAGACGTCTGCAGTCTGTCTGATTTCCATCTGAGCCGAGCACTTCTGAGTTGCTGTGGGATATCTCAGATGCTGGAGCAAATGATAGTGGTCTTATTTCTCACCTTTGGAGAACTTTTAAATTTTATAATTTGGAGGGCTTCCACATCAAACTTCATCAGATCCCCTCGGTTGTCTCGTATTTCCTCAGACGAGAATTACTTAATTTGCTTCTGCTTTGTTTTCCTGCCCCCCGCTAAATGCCCACCAATTTGCAATATTGCAACCTACCTGTAGCGTTTCGGTGGGTGAGATGCTCTGCTCTGTAGAACCGTAAAGCAGCCGGAGCTGCATGAATCACTTGATTTCCAAACAACATGTTACAAGAGATACTGCTGATAGTAGTAGCGAAGTGCATAGTCCGTGTGATGGAAACGTAGCTAGTACTTCAATTAAGACGATATCTTTCTGAATTTGATAAAGCTTGTGTAATATCCGGTGTCTCCCTCTGTTGTGGCTTTGGAAAAACTGCTTTGTCAACAGGATCCCTTAGCTGCTTCTCTAGAGTTAAAACTTGTCCGGCTGCTGGGCGGTTTTTGGTTTTGGTTGTTTGGTTGTTGTTTTATCTTTTGGTGTGTGTCGTTTTGTTTGGGGTTTTGTGTGTGGGGTTTTTTTTTTTTTTTTTTCCCTCTTCAAATACGGAAGAATTAATTGCTGAACATCTGCAGTCCACCAAAAATCCCGATATATAAAAAGTAGCTCCCAGAGAGATGGAGAGGGAATGCGTTTGCCTCTGTGTGTAGGTTAATGCATGTTTGTATATGCTTTATGTGTGTGTGCACTGTGGAAACGGAGAAAGAGAAGGAATGCACACAGATCCCAACCAGTCTGTCTTTGGTTGCTGCCAGCAACCACCTCCCTCGTTCCTCAATCCCTAAATGCAAATATTTAATCTCATTTAAAAGTTCCCTGTCGCGCTTTGCCTCGGTTCTCTTAAGAGAGGTCAGAAACCATCTTGGTGCTGGGGTGTCGCTGGCTGTTAGCAGGTGTTCAGGCAGGACGGTGTGTTGGTGGCAGTGAGGTGGCACAGCCGGCAGCCAATAGCACACCCACAGCACTCGCACAGAGCTTTAGCCGGGTGCTGGTTCTCTCGGGGGGTACTGCAAAGCTCCTCTTGTCACTGGGTCAGTCTTCAGCTAGACCACTTCAGCAGAGCTCTCCAAAGGTTGGGTCGTGCTGCATAGCTCCTAAAGTTTTAGAAAGACTCGTGCTTAATCAGCCAGACACACTTCAGCAGCTCCATGCATTACACAGGCAGTTAACATCCTGCTCTCTGCGTTTCACTCTGGGAATTACTGAAATGCTGAATAATGAAGAAGGTGAATTACATCTCTGCTGCTGCTGGGATTTTATGTACCTGCTGCTGGCTGGGTTGTATTGGTAGCCCAAGTAGTCTCTCCTCCTCTTCAGATATGCTGTATATAACATTCTGTGCTATCCCACCTCTGGCAGACCAAGTATAACACAGCACCATCTTTCATATTGGACACTAATCTACCTACAGATTATGTTTATCTCATTTTTCAACTCAGATTTTCTGTCTTGTTTTAATGAAGTGGTCTGTGCACCAGACATAGCACAGAAGGATAGTGGTGGGAGGTTAAGACTGGGTTTAAAGACTGAACTTAAACTTGGGTTCAAATCCCTTCTGAGCTGCCCATCCCCATGTGATTTCAGGCACCTTCTTTAATTTCTGGTGCTTCAGAAAATGCAACTGCACAAATGAGAGAAGTGAAAATGAGATGATTCTGTGAACCACCATTTCTGTAGAGATATTTTGTGGACATATGCTTAGAGGCGTGTTGTGTCAAAGTTATTTATTTTACGTGCTTTATTTTCTTCAGTAACTGAGAAGAGACTTAATGCAAATGGAACTGTGATAGTGCATTTTGAAAGCACTGATTTATTCTTGGGTGCTGGTTGAAACTATGGCCTCTGTAAGTCAGTATTCCTTAGAACTTTGAGTTTGCTCTCACTTAAAAATATTTATTTTCAGACCACAACACTGGTCTCCCTATGGAAGCAGCTGTTTCAATCTGGTATTGAGATCTCATGGAGAACCTGAGGAGGGGGATGGCTCTTCAAATCCACGAAGCCTGGATACTTCTGTTTGTAATCCCTGCTTTGGTCACTCCAGCTGCCATCACTCATGAAGACTACCCTGCCGATGAAGGCGACCAAACTTCTAGTAATGACAATCTGATCTTTGATGACTACCGAGGGAAGGGCTGTGTGGATGACAGTGGCTTTGTGTACAAACTAGGAGAACGTTTTTTTCCGGGACATTCCAACTGTCCTTGTGTCTGTACTGAGGATGGGCCTGTTTGCGATCAACCAGAATGCCCTAAAATCCACCCAAAGTGTACGAAAGTGGAACACAATGGATGCTGTCCAGAATGCAAAGAAGTGAAAAACTTTTGTGAATATCATGGGAAAAATTACAAAATCTTGGAGGAATTTAAGGTATGAAAGCCTTTCTTCAGTATTTAGTACTCGTATACTATAGGAATTTTATTTCTGTTGGTGACTCTCAAAGGCACTCAGTATTTGGTTACTGCTGTTATTTGATGCTGAAGCTGAAGTCCTTTCTAGCTGTGATGCAGGTCTGGCAAATGTTAAGAGCTGACACCTCCCTTATATGTGCTTACTGAGAGGAGGTGGCCAGTCAAAAGCCCCAGTGTGAAATGCCAGTCCTCAGGACCTGCTGCTCTGGACAACCTTCTCCTTTGCTCACAGCACGAATCAAGCTGGACTACAAATGGCATCTTTGAAAATTGTGGAAAACCAGTACCGAGTGCTTTATAAGAACCTCATTCCCAATTTGGGTAGCAAAAATTGGTGGCATGGTACTGAGAGCTGGTACTCAGAGAATGCATGAGAATGCATGTAAGGAGATTGCAAGCTGTATTTAATAGTTTAATTTCAGCTGTGACAAGGCTGTCTAGCATGGCAGAAGGTGAATTCTTAGGCAGAGGACCATCTCAAGGAATGAGAAGTGTGGGGTTTAATTGTCATGGTTGAGTTCCTATTAGGAATGTCATAAAGAAACCCTTCTGGAATATATCTTAAAAGTACAACCAGATTTTCAAAACCCATTACCCTTTACACAACCTGCATCTCTCATTCTGATGAGTTTCATTGCATGTTTTCAATTCTGCGAAGGAAAATAGCATTTCACAATGAAGAACAGGGTCTGTGAAGGCAGGAGGTATATGTGGGTTTTTTCTCTCAGGTCACATGGCTTTAAGATTCATACCTCCATAATTAACCACAGCCTATATAACTCTTCATGCTTGTATGCCTGATCTCATTATGCACTTTGTCAACTGATTTTTCTTTTCTGACACTGAAAATACTTCCATATAGGTCCATGTACTTCACAAGTTCTCTGTAACATAGATCACAATTTCCTCTTTCCCAGACACTTTTCATTTTCAGTGAAGCTAGTATTTAGTTCCTTTCTTCTATCCTTTATGGTTTATGTTCATCTTCTTCTGTCCATCTGTAACCGCAATCACTCAATATGGGTAGACAGTTTAATGTCACAGGCTCAAGGCAAACCAGATATATGAGGAACATCTCCTTGAGGACCTCCTGATCGACTTGTTCTCTGTTTTACCTTCCTGAGCAATGTGAAAACCCTGGTCTTATGAACTACTTAAATAGCAGTTTCATCTTTCCCTGGGAAGGCCTAGCCCAACTTCATCCCCCCATTATGCTTCAGTGGTCCCATTTTAACCACCGTACTGTTAGGTGGTGAAATGTTCCATCTAGGTATAATTTTGACACATGGTCAAGTTCTTACATGAGAGTTATAAGGACTCTTCTTGGAGAGATTCTAAGGAGACTTTTTTAAAGGACCGTTTCTGGAGGTATCTTAGTGTGAGAACAATGAGATTGATCTTCTCACTAACATGTCTTTTGTATGTGAGTGATGTACAAATGTACTAATTGCCTTTCCTAAAAGAAATGATTGTACTCTCGTAATAGATTAGAGAATAGAGAAACAGAATTTGAGGGGAAAAGGCTGTTAGAGAGAGTTGGAACAGTCTGGTTCATTGTGTGCTCAATTCAAAATCTGTGAGGTGTTGTGAGGCAAGTGAAGTTCCAGTATCCTCTGAGAAAAATAAGGTAGAAGGTGGCACACCACTCTCGCACATGGTAACCTTCAGTCCAGGACTAATGTGAGATCCTTCAAACTTAATTTAGTTGTCAGTTTAGCTTTTGACCTGTACCTATGTTTTGCTGAGAGCTCAATAGCTTGTGGAGTAGGATGGAAACTCTTTTTTTGGAGTTCTGTGTGTTCATTTAGAAAAAGTAGTGAAATTCTTTCCTCTAAGTAGTGAAAGAGATTCAGGGAATGGAAGATTAGTGTGCACTTCCTGGGTGTTTAAGAGGGAAAAAAGAAGCACCTGTGAACTATGACTTATAAATGCTACTAGAAAGACAGAACTTAAGATTCAGGCAAGTGCTGCTACAAAGTGAAATCTTTGCTTCATTGAAGCATCCAAGCATTTTCCAAGCATTTTGCTGTTCACTTCAACAGAACAAAGACTTGACCTGCTATCTCCACAGATGAAATTCTGAGCACTTCGTAGGTTTTACTGGCTCTGAGCTGCACTCTTCCTTTGTCCTGTTCAATTTATGAGGTCTGTAAACTCCTCAAGTCCATTTCTCACACTCTGAAGTTAAAAAAGGGAGTCTTTCTCCAGTCATTCTGACTCAAAACCAGTACTTCTGGTGGAACGTGTTCTGTGTGAACTTGTAACCCTTTCACTCACTTGATTTACTTATTGATAATATGAAAGTTTGAAATCATCATCCATTGAAGTGTTTGCCAGTGCTTAGTTACTGCTGAAATTAGGTTCCATTTTAAAACCTTTTGCAAGTCTCGCTGTGTGTGTGTTCCAGGACTGATTCATACTGTAGAAATTTCAGCTACCTGATCTTTCACAAATTAGGACTATTTGTTGTTGTTTTGTTTTTGGTTTTTTTCCTTTAGGATGTCAATATCTGTGAGAGGTTTCCATTTGGGAGTATTTTCATGTCTTGTTTCTGAATTGGGGTAAGAAATCTAGGTGCAACTTAATCTCTTTTTTTTTTCTTACCACTGACAGTGAATGTCTCAGGGTAAAGGAGTATCTACAAAGACCCATTTCTTGAATATTTACCTTTCTTCTAGTAGATTCATCTCCTGTTTCTCATTTTCTTGACTCGTAACAATCATGAGTGCGACATATAAACATACTAATAAGCCACCTAGCTTAGACAGCTGTCCAAATGTTTATGCTTGTGCCCCTAAAATGTTAAGATGTGCAAATGAAATGCTGAGCTGAAGTTCAACTGCAAACCTAAACTCATTAATAGTTTTTATTGTATCATTTTGTAAAATTTTATGGCCCTGACAGATGGTTTAGTAACCCCTAGGTAGCATCTTCATAACTCTGTTGGGGATCCTGGATATCTTTGTGGGTTTTGTGCCCCAGCTGCCCATACATAGCTGTCTCAGCCCCATGATTTGACTGACTGTTTCACTGAGGCTAAGGTTCAACCTGGAAACTGTCACAGAAAAGGTCAGAATGATACCTCTGATGTGAACCAAGTTCTGACTCAGACCTGTTTAATATGTAGATTGCTGCCTGGTGTTCAGGATTTTGAGTCCTATGGAGCAATCCACAGGAGAATAGGGAGCTCTGATGCCTTTTACTGGAATCCATCTATCTCTTTCCCATCTCATTTTCCATTTCTCTCCTTGGCCTCAAATCTGGTTTCCTGATTCTCCTCTCACCCATCTCAGAGGTAGATGTGGGGTGATAGGCAGCTGCGGTGTCTTCAGAGAAGGTGTGGAGGATGCTGCAAATCTCAGGCAGACTATTTTCTCTGGAGAGATCTGATGGGGACTACCCGGGTCACTTAGCAGCTTGCTTTTTCTCCCACACATCAGACATGTTTTGATTTCAGTCCTGGATGTTAAGGTCTAAGTCGTAAGTGCGCTGTGCTCATCTGAACCTATTAGAGATGTTTCAGGGAGGTTATTAACCCTCCCCTTTTTTTCCCAGAGAGCGAAAACAAGCAAAAAACTGCTCAGAGAGCTGTCTCCCTTGTTCTGAGTGCACATGGTTGTGTTTTAAATGAATGTTTCCAGACAGGAGCTTATGTAAACTTCAGGAGACAGTGTACCACCAGCATGATGGATGTTCATTGGCAGCTTATGGAGAAATTGTGCAAATGTCACTGAGACAACTTCTCCTAAGTGCTGATTAGTTTTTACTCTTCTGCATAACTTGCTGACAAGAAAGCACATGCCTACCCATATTTGAAAAATGCAGTTTACAGTGCTGGCAAAGTCTGTTTGTAGCCACAGTTAGGAGGTATTTGGAGAAGATTAAGTTGTCAGGTTGAAAAGTCCTTAATCACTTCTGAACTTCCTAGACCTTTCACCAAACAATACAGCCATATTGAGACTAACCTATGGACCTGTATGAATATGTGGAAAAATACCCTTGCTGGGAAATGAACGGTCAGTTCACAAGAAATTGTCAAGCTGACATCTTGAAACATTCTCTGCCCCTGCAAGACAGTTAAGTCCCAGTGGCATGGACTTTGGTCTGGTGGTGCCATCCTTCTCAAAGTGAATGGCAGAAATCTTCTGGCCAACAGACATTAAAATATCTCCATTTGTGTGGCAGGTCGTTGAGTGAGTTATTCTTTGGGGTAGGAACATGATAGGTTTTAGAATCACAGCTTGGCCTTCCTGTTAATATTCATGTCAGAAAAGTAGCTTTTACCTGCAATTGTGATCTTGTGCTTGGAAACAGGTCTGAGTACCAAGGACATTTTTTGGGTGCTCTTCGGTGGCTGCCCTTTCTGCCAAGCACAGAACTGCCATTTCTTCTAGCTATTGGCTCTCCCAGTGCTTAACCTCTGCCTGCCCTTCCCAGTGACTTCACCTCTTTGTTTTTTCCCCTTTCATCTTCACTGCTCCCAAATCCATTCTTGCTCAAAAAGTCCCTAGAAGATGCCCAAATGTTTGCCCCTTACATCAGGTACAGTTGTGGAGGGTTGGGAGAACAACCTTTGGCCTTGTGCAGGCCTCCACACTGAAAAAGAAAGGAAAGGGGAAATTTTTGTTTCATACAGGGCAAACTCTGTTTTTCTTCCCCGTGTTTCCTCCCATTCTATCATAAGTTCATTGCTTTGTTTGTCCACAAATCATCTGTAATGCTTCAGCGACAGCTTCTGTATCTCGCTGACTTTGTGTCTTCTTGAGCAGCACTTGGCACAGCAGGGATCACAGATCTAACAGGGATCTTCAGGTTATAATCAGAATCCAAAATAAATCAGGGACCATATAAGCATAACATTATCATGTACTAGCTCTCAGCTCATTATGGAAACCTTTCTTCTGAATAGTGGCGCTTTCTTCTCTTTTGTTAATGCTCTTTAAAAATGTTTTATTAATGCAATTATCACAATATAACTTAACAAAATAAGACTTCTCATCAAAAGGCATTAGCACATGCAAGACTGTCTTCAGCTGCTATCCCAGCATCTCCCAGTCCCTGAAATGCAGTGTGTCCATTCTGCTGCTGGAGAAAAGGAGGCAGTGAAACCAAAAAGTGATTCCCCACCCCCAGAACCATGCCAGAAATAGAAATTAAGTGGTGTGATCTACAGCCTTGCTCTGATCACCCAGCCTGGGAGTGCAACCTTGTCAAATATGGATGAACCACTTGGGACCTTCCCAGAGCATTACTGCTGGATTGATGCTGTTTGGTGAAGAGCAAAGACTTACTGCAGCTCTGGGTTGAAAGGGAATATGAGGAGAAGCAGCATGCAACTATGCATTGCATGGGGTGGTACAGTGGCCTGCTCTGAGGTTCCCCCAGCCCCGCTCAGGGGCATTGAACTGCATGTTTGGGCTGCAGATACTGTTTTTGTCAACATGAGAACAGAGATGTGACACCTTAGATTTGAAGAGCTTCATTAAGCCATGAGAACAACAAAGCATGGATAAAAGGACGGTTCTTTACTGAATTTTCTTGTCTATTATGTGACTCTTCACTTTCCTGGTGAATCTTGGAAGTGCTCAAATCGTAGCAAGCTAATCGTTGCAAGAGCAAGCAATATCAAACCCTTTTGGTAGTGTACTAGTCTGACATCCAAATCACTACTAATTTTTAAATCCTCACTGATGAATTCCAAGAAACTGATTACTAACCCAAGCTAGCATGGGCCCCTGATTTTAATACTGCCATTTTTCTCAGAGAGATGTGTGCAGCAGGTTGTTTTTTCTATTATGATTCAAACAAATGGGGCTTTTTTTTTTTTTTTCCCTTTTTTTCTCTTGTGTGTTCTGCAATTTCACGTACGGATAGAAAATCATAATACAACAGAAATTTCAATAACATGCCTGTGCTTTAATAAAAAGGAGGCATGAACAATGCCAGCTCTGAAGATAGCATATAGTCATTGAAATCAGACAGGAGAAACAGAACATCAGTCAGATAGAAAAGTATGATTTATTATCTCCCTCCTGGCAAAATTACAGTGACAATGTCTATGTGAAGGAATCTGAAATTACTGACTTACTGTATTTCTGTCATAATTTTTACCAAGAAAACACACTAAAATAGATAGGCATGTCACATACTGATCTATAGTAAAACCTATTTCAAAATTATGTTACGTACTTAGCCACTGACTCTATAACATATATATAACATCATGCACATGTATATTATTGCAGTAGGTGAAGGAAGATGGGCTGTGTTCAGAATTTGGCCACAAAAACTCCATGCGGCTGTTTCCCCAAAATCACAGTAATACCTGGAGGCCTCGAAATCTCGGAGCTCAGTGACACTGCCTGCACTGCAAACATGCTCTCTCGGATCTCCTCACTGAGATATAAGTGAGGCCTAAAATTTGAGCCGTCAGCATGATTCAAAACCAGCAGGAGTTAAGCACAAGCCCTCATGCTTTAATCACAGTATAGGATGCAGGAGCACAGCGCACGATTTGGAGTGGATGTGGAAGGCCAAGGGATTCGTTTTTTTCTAGTAAATGTGACACAGGAATTAATGTGCCAAACATTGGTAGCACCACAGCCATGGCTGGGCTTTCAGGCATTTGATCTTGGAAGTAGCCCATCAGCTCTGCTTGCTTCCAGAATTGAAGGCTGTCCAGAGTGCTACCAAAAGAGAGGAGATAGCTCTGCACAAAGAGGCTCTGGCCGCACAACTGCTGGAGTCATGCTCTGAAGAAAATGTAATGTGTAGTACACGCAACTGTTACCAGCTCCTTCTGGGAGTGGTAAAATTAAGTCCAAAGCTTTGTTATCCTGCCAGCATTCAGTGGGGCCAAGAAGACAAATGCTCACTCTTTGGCTCTCCCAAGCTATGTCTGTGTCTGTCACCAACAATGTTTCTGTAGAGCTGGTGACTGAGGTGCTCAGGTCATCGGTTTGTGAAGAAGGATGTCATCTGTGCAAATGTTGACAGATTGTTGGTGAGAAGTTTCTTGGGCAGTCATTTCCTATCAGAATGAGGGGAAGCACAGCTGTGTACTTGTTGTTGCTGGAATGTGCCTTATGCAGATTTGTGTTCATTAAAAATAATGCTCAATTAGCTAATTTTCTTAGTTATTGTTTTCAAGACTGTAATTAGGTAAGCCATGTAGTGACAACGCTTAGTCTAGTTGCAAAATAAAAATATGTGTTGCGTGAAGCTTCTCTACTCTTTCTTCTGTGGTACAATCCAGAGGTAATTCTTTGGGAAGGACAATAAAACTGGTGTGCTTGGAGGGGTGTTTGGAGCAGCTTCTCAAAGCAGGAAATCTGTCTTGTTAACCATGGCCATTCCAGGTAGGAAATTCCTTCCGAGCACAGTGTATTCTCTCATTGCAGATAACCTACTCAAACCTGTTTTAAGTTTACATCCTTCCTAGCTTGTACCCAAATGTGGTGACAACCCTCTGAGGGTCAGAAACTTTCCGCATTCTGCTGGCTTTTCTCCTGAGGGTTTAAGTGATAGCAGCTGAATATAAGTGGCTCATCTTTTTTATGTGACTGATGAGGGAAGCAGCAGATTCAGGTATGGGGAATGTAAATACAAAGGGATCACCTTTCTGATCAGGTCCTTGGTTCCCTTCTCCCTGCCTCTGGAGGCTTTCTCCTAGATGAGGGTCTTTCATTTCAAAAGCTGATAGGGAGAGAATGGAGAGCAGGAAGCTGCCAGCTGAGTTCATCTTGCCTCTTAATATTAAAAGGAGCTTAACAAATGGAATGCATACACAAACAATTTGTCTGTGTCTGAGCAGGGCTGTGCATCACATGTTGGAGCCATGCTCCCATCTGTAACCTTTCAGAAGTAATCCTGTTCCCTGTGCATTGGGCATGTCTGAACTGAAAAAAACTATTGAAACAGAGTCATAAAAATTATTGCCGAACTAATAGAGAGCTCTAGTCCTCTCGGCCCCAAGGTAGATGAGGGACAACTATGGTAAGGAATAAATTGAGATATATATCAAACCAAGAAAGCATCTTTACAAATGCAAAGTCAGGTTGTTATGGAAAACCCTCTGGAGAGAAGGGCTGGACTGCAGATCTGCAGTCACTCTCCAGGTCCAGACATAGTTCTAGGAGCCTTTTAAACTCTATCAAGTTGTGTGGCATGTAGCAGATATATGAGTACAAAGCTTCTAATACCACCATAATCTTAAGTCATCAAATGAGGGCCCAGGATACCAATGGTAAAGTACATCTGTGCTTTGCTCCTGCATCTTACTTGATGATCTCTAGTAGCTCTCTAGAAATTTTTGCAAAAGGATGGTAAGGATAATGTTGTTTCCATGTGTGGATAAGCATGGTCTGGGGCTGAGGAGAGATACATATTGCCTGGGAGAATTACAGTGTCTTTATGCCTTTACATCTCCAGAATCCACATCTCATCATAAGTGTGCTGAAAATGCTCTCGTAACTCTGAACAGAAACATAGAAGTTGACCAGAGGGCTGGAGCACGTTTCCTATGAAGGCAGGCTGAAAGAACTGGAGCCGTTCATCCTGGAGATGAGAAGGCTTTGGTGAGACCTTAGAACTACATTGCAATATCTGAAGGAGACCTACAGGAAGGCTGGGGAAGGGCTGTTTAGAAGGGCTTGTAGTGATAGGATGAGGGGCAGTGGTTTGAAACTGGAGCAGGGGAGATTGGGCAGGTTGGACATTAGGAGGAAGTTCTTTATACAATTTCCCTTTGCACTGAGTGAGAAATTTGTCATTAATTCTAGCCTTACCTTAGTAATGCTTCTAAGGGGCTCCCCTAGAAATACAGCATCTCTGGATCCACTTCTGCTGCTTCTTGGAAGGCAGTTCCTTGTTTTAGCTAATCTGCAGTATGGTGCAAACATTTTCCAGCTTTTGGACGGCACAGTTCTTTTGTGTTGCTCATCCTCCATAGAAGTAGGATACAGCTCCATTTTTTCACTGCAAATAAATTATCTAATGACTTGGTAGGTTTTTCGTGTTGCAAAATTATTTGCAACCTGATGGCATTTTCAGTGCAAGTCATTACCATTTCTGTAGCATAATCAATACTGTGTATCCACTGACTGGATGGATGACTTTTGTATTTTTAAATAAGTGACCAAAATGAGTGATTTTTTTTTTTTTGCCCCATGAGAGTTCTTGTATTGCTGCACATACACACACAGAAAAAAAAAAAAGAGCAAGGGGGTTATTTGTGCACTGATGAATAGTAAAGACAAAGTCAGCGGTCCAGAAGAGAAATGGGCTGATTTCAGTCTTACCTGCAGGTGGGACTGTCTAGCTAGCCCATTTTCCACAGTTTGGCATTTGCAAAATTACTCAGTTGAAAGTGTTCTCTGAACTTTCCTTCAATCTCCTGCTAATCTGCCTGACATTACAGGTAATTCCAATAACAATGAAAATTATTCTGATTTCAACTCCAGGAGTATCTTTGATGAATGCTATCCCAGTTTCTTTTTTATTCACCTCTCCTGGTTTATGGCATCCCACCTCAGACATAATGTGGAAGCTGGTCTTGCCTGATTTTATTCATTGGTTCCTTTTTGACTTTTGTCTGTTTCTTGTTTCCTGGCAATAAATCCACCACCCAAAAATCTAGCTACAAAAGTCTCTTCCTCCAGAATTGCCATTGTACTTATTAAAAGACACAGCTACTCTTAAGATGTAAGTGGCCAATTTGACAGGCTTTACTTTGCATTGCTCTGCTTTTCCTCCTGTTTTATCTCCCTAAAGCAGGATAGTATCAGTCAAGCTGTCTGAGGGAGAAGGCTATATGTGATTATCCATAAGAGCACTGACACATCATCTCTCAAAAACTAAAAGATGGAGAGATTCACAAAATCACAGATGACATTTTCAGTGCTTGAGGTTAGCAGCATTGATGGTTTTCAGCCTTCCTTCACGTGGACATTCAGCACTCATAGGGATGGGACACATACAGTCTTCCCTGGGAACCTGTGAGCTGAAGGTGCATGTGGATCTGAATCTAAGGCAAGGTACTAAACAGTGTTTGAAGAAGTGCAAGGTTAGATCCATTGCTTTAAAAACTGCCTTGACATTAGTACAAATGGATATCCTGGCATCTCCTTTTCAGGAGTTTGCACTTCTTTTCCTAACATTCTCAAGGAAGGAGAGAGCATTGCAAGTCCATATTCAGGAAAACTACCAGGAAAAGTACTTTTTCCCTTTGCAATATAATCTAGAAAAGTTATATACATATGCACCATTTCCGTTCTGGCGTTTAAAGGAGGTAGAAACTAACACAACTAAAGTCTGCAGTGATGCCAAGAGTCCTGCCATCTGCTCTGCTTTTGCACTGGTGTGATGGATCCTTGGGTTTCCCATGGGGCTCAGAGAGCAAGCCCAATGGTGTAAATTCTTGGTTGCATAGCTCTTCCAGTCAACGAAGCAGGTTTCTCCAATCATTCTACCCCTTTTGTAAATATACATACTTGACTATGAAAAGGATCACAGGCCCACCCTCACAGCAGGTCAGTTCAATCCTGTGAAATACTTCGTCTTGTGCTAACTGCAGCAGCCCCTGCACAATCTGTGTGTGTCTACTGTAACATGATCAGGTGGTTGTAGACACAAGAATCATTTCTGTTTCCTTCCTCAAAACAATTGTCATGTATTTGTGGTGTGGTAGTTGCAAAGTTTGCTTTGCCCTGTAGTTGTTTCCAAGTAGCAGTGTATGATTGAAGAAGGTGTGCAGCACAGCATGAAGCATGAGGTCCTTGTGTGACAACTTCACAGAACCTTGTCAATGAGATGGAGTCTTTGGCTGTGGGATTATGGTTATTGTGCAAATACCCTCTTCAACTTTAGCTGGACAGTATAGGAAGGAGAGAGAAGAGAGGAGCCAAGTAAAGCCTAATGAATGGATCTCAGAACAGATGACTAGAGGGCAATGACAAGAAACTGTGACAGCTTTGATAAATCTGTATGCTAGCAAAGATGTAAACCTTCTTCCATGAGACCGAAAACTCAGGTGTGAAGAAAGTATTGTGCATTTCAGAGTCTTTTCTTGAAGAAGTGAGAAGTCCAAAGTCTCAAGAAGTGGCTGTGCTAAACGTACCTAGAGGTAAACAGGGGGTGGCATCTAAATTAATAGAGTAGGAAGTCTAAAGGAGTAACAAGTCTGTATATAACCTGTTTTAATGATATAAGATCCACTGGCTCTTGAAATACTGATGTGCCAAATAAGACAGCATTTTCCCACCACCTGGAGGTGTATGATTGAGTAAAGCTAGCTGGATTGATCACAGCTGATCACAGGAGACTTCAGTGTTAAAATCTGGTCCAAGATTTCTGCTGAGCTGGGTGACAACCCACATATAGCAGTGAAAGGAGTGTGCAGAAACCACAGTTGGGCTGGTGAATATGACAGCAGAGCAAAAACAGAGGAAAATTGTTTCCGATTGACAGAATAAACAGGTAAAGAAAAAGTCTCAGGCAGATGCTATCCTCAGAGTTTATCTTTTGTCTTAGATAAATTGCTGTCTTTTCACCTCTAGAGATGTTTGTGTGGAAGCAAATAGGGGTGATTGACAAGCAGATATGTAGACAGAGAAATCCTTATTGGAAACAAGGAAAAGAAGGACTGCATCATAATGTTTCATATATTATGCATATGCTTCCTCCATTCACTCAAGGAGAATATTTAAGACTCAACATTAAGCTTCTGCAGGGCAACCTACATGTTACAGAAAAGTCTTTCATGTGTTTGGGGCAGCAGCGAGCTGGCTTAGAGTGCTGTTGTGGATAAGGCATGAGCTAAGGGTGAAATATGGGTGAGGTTCAGTAAGTATTCAGGATATGAGAATTTCTGTTAATCAGTGAGGTGGCTCAGGTGCAGTAAAGCTCAGGTCTTGCAGAAGCTTCTTGGAAGATCTTTCCTAAAAAACTTGGAAGTTGAGGGAGGTGATTTTCCCCCTCTACTTCGCCCTGGTGAGACCCCACCTGGAGTACTGCATCCAGATTTGGAGCCTCTATTACAAGAGGGATGTGGACATGCTGGAGCGTGTCCAGAGAAGGGTCACGAGGATGATCAGAGGGCTGCAGCACCTTTCCTATGAGGACAGACTGAAAGAGTTTTGGCTGTTCAGTCTGGAGAAGAGGAGGCTCCGAGGTGACCTTATGGTGGCCTTCCAGTATCTGAAGGGGGCCTACAGAAAAGCTGTGGAGGGACTTTTTAGGCTCTCAGGTAGTGACAGGACTAGGGGGAAAGGAGCAAAGCTGTAGGTGGGGAGGTTCAGATTGGATGTGAGGAAGAAGTTGTTCAGCATGAGAGTGGTGAGAGCCTGGAATGGGTTGCCCAGGGAGGTGGTTGGGGCCACATCCCTGGAGGTGTTTAAGGCCAGGCTGAGGCTCTGTCCAGCCTGATCTAGGGTAGGGTGTCCCTGAGCGTGGCAAGGGTGTTGGAACTGGATGATCCTTGTGGTCCCTTCCAGCCCTGACTGATTCTATGCTTCTAAGCTTTGTATATTGATTGTTTGTCTGATTGTACCAGCTGCCTTGGTCTATAAATGTTTTTGATTCCAATATCTCCACTGTAAAAAGCATAAGATACACTGAGTTTGGAATTACATTTTATGGGTTTTTTTTCCCCCACCTCTCCAGTAAGATTGAGAAGAATTACTATTTTAGGCTTTTTTCCTGAAAAGTTGTTTGATCATGCCATCTCTCTCTCTGTTCCCACTAGCCCTTTTGGATGCCTGCAGGGCCTTCTAGAGCCCTCAAATGTAGCCCTCTCAAAGACATGAAATTTCTGTGTTTGTTTGAAATGTGGTAGCTGATTAAAGAAGGACCTGTGTGGTGCCAAGCCCCATAATGAAGCAAGCACCCTGTCACTGTGAGGAGTAGTTGGGTGATGCTAGAAATCATAGCACCTGCATGTGATGGTATTTGCTTCTTAAAAGAGGATGAAAACAGAGGGGAGGTGGTGTTTACAGGAGCAAGAGTGAAGATTAAGAGACAGGGTGTCTTGTTTGCCTTCCTGATTTCCCCTGCTCAGGATGTCTCTTCATTTCCATTCTGTCTCCTTTGCTGCCTTTTTCATTTGTTTGTTTATATCATCTATTATCTATCAAGTTTCTGTGCTCATGCACATAAAATCTTTATTAGCCATGTGTATTCTCTATTCTCTCTTTTAATTTTCCTTCCTTCTTTCTTTGTTAACAAACTCTGCTTATTGCAGATGTTTCTCATTTGACAGCACCTGAGATTAAGGTTTTCCAGCCATGTGACTGTATGAGTGCTGTCTCCTTTGCTGTGCAGGACAGGGCTGTCCCCTGGTAGAAGCAGGGAATGAACTAACCCTCCAAGCCAAACCCAAGGTCACGGTCCTTCTTCATCCATAGTCCAGAAAACAAATAGGCATGGGGCCTATGAGGTGTGGTTATAAACAGGGATATTTAAGATACACATCCTTGTGCTTCTCTAGATTTGGGAAGAGTATTACTAGTGATTGACCAAAGGCAAAGTGAGTCAGGGCAAGTTTTAAGACAAAGAAGGTCTTTTGTGCTCTGTGCTCCACTTCATCTGTTCTCAAAATCCCTCAAATGCTAGACAGATCTTGGCCATGTCTACTTCCCACCAAACTGGCTCAACTTGGCCCCTGCACTGGCCATAATATCATTCTGTGTAGTTCTGAGGGTTTGTGCTCTCACCTCTGTTGTAAGAGAAAACCAGATTAAAAGTTCCTATGTCAAAACTAAAGGAGCCAGTTTGCTCTTCAGGTTTGAATGATGGATCTGTTTCTTAAAGCATGCCTTGAACAGTGCAGGACTATGCAGTTGTGCCGACATGCACCACAGGCATCCTTTTATTTTGGGCAATGGTGAGAAGAATGTTTCTGCATGAACATGTTAAAATCCTTCCCTAGAGCATCTTCTAAGGTTAGTCTGCTTTGGACAGGTGGAGTGAATAAATCATCTTCTGACCCAAGCCTTTTATGATCCTTTAATCTTAACAGTTTTTCTAGGGTAACAGTTTAAGGGATATCAATAAAGCATTTACACTGTCCATGTGGGAATGGCATAACCTCTGATTTGTGTGCTCTCTCCTTCATATTTCAGACACCCTCTATAATTTTCAACCTTGTTTTTTGGTAGGGATGAGAGTTTCTTTTTAGGCACTGATGTTAGCTGGTGTTTGAACTTCAGTGGCTACAAAAGTGTAACACCCCCTCCCCCCACTTCCATGGGGGCTGAATCTTTAAGTCCAGGTTATGGGATTTGCAAAGACTGATAGAGCTGCCTGATGGATCCTGTGGAACACTCCTAATCTTGAGCAGTGCTCGTACTGTGACAGAGAGCAAGCAAAGCAGCAGCATGTGGCCAAGGACACCACTGACCACAAAAGTAATTACTGTGACCTGGAGAAAAATAAGAGCAAATGAGGTAGATGAGAGCAGCCCTGCAGAGAAAGAATGGGCGATATTGGTGGATGAAAAATTAATATGAGCCAGCAGCGTGCTCTTCAGCCCAGAAGGTAGCTGCATCCTGGGCTGCATCAAAAGCAGCATAGCCAACAGGTTGAGGGGATTCTGCTGCTCTAATATGCTCAGGTGAGACCTCACCTGCACTGCTGGGTCAAGCTCTGGAGTCCTCAGTGCAGGAAAGACCTGGACTTCCTCAAACAGCTTCAGAGAAGGGCTACAAAAATGGTCAGAGGGCAGAAACACCTCTCTTGTGAAAAAAAGGTGAGATAATTGGGATTGTTTATCTTGAAAAAGTCTCTGATGAGACTTTATAATGGCCCTCCAATACTTAAAGGAGGCCTACAAGAAAGGTGGGGAGGGACTCTTTATCAAGGAGTGCAGGAATAGGATGAGGAATGGAGAGTGGGTTTAGATTAGATATAAGGATGAAATTCTTTACAGTGAGAAAAGTGAGACACTGAAACAGGTTGCCCAGATAAACTGGCATCCATGGAACTGTTCACGGCCAGGTTGGATGGGGCTTTGAGCAACCTGGTGTAGTGGAAGGTGCCCTTGCCCATGGAAGGGAGTTGAAACTAAATGATCTTGCAGGTCCCTTAGAACACAAAGTATTCTGTGATTCTATCCTCCTGTGGTGAAACAATCAGGAAACAAAACTTTGGGACACTTTTTACTGGTACCCTGTTCTTCACTAGTTCCCGGTTTGTCATTTTCTGCTTGGTTACATAATGCCTGAGTAAATAAATAGAGGAATTTTTTAAGGCAATGCCCCATTGATACTTCACAAAAAAGGTACCTCCACAGAAATGAGCAGCAGGGATGCTACAAGAGTAAAAAGTTGCTCAGTCAGTGTTCTTGGGCTGGGGGGGTTGGTGGCGGTGTTTCAAATCAGATCCAAAAGTGCCTAGGACAAAGTGCCTAAACATTCATAAAATAAGAGGACAGGAAGGCTGAAGTCATTCACAAAGGTGAGTGTCTGGTTAAGACCTACAGTCAGGATCTCTAGCAAGTGAACAGAATAGTGAGGTAGAGGAAGATCCTAGAGACCAAGTACCTTGGACTTGATAAGATAGGGAAGATGAGAAAAGTCTTGTTGATCATGCCAAAGCAGCCTTTTCACTAGCTGCTTGCTCCACTGAGGTGTGCCCTCCTTTAAGTGTGTGCAGTTCCTCCCTCCTGAAAACCTGTATTCAGTGTCAAGCAACATCACGTTTTATTACAGTGTCATTTTCAAGTTACACCAACAATACAAAAGGGAAAGATCTGTATGTCATGACTCATTTACTCAGTTGCAGTCATTCAGGGGCATCTTCTGCTTGTGTTGATCATCTTGAAGCCGTAGATGAGGCCACAGTCCTGGAAATGCGTCACATGTTTCTTAGCATCGCAGCTGCTGTAGTAGTGATGGATGTAGTCCTGATGGATATGTTGGTGAAAGCCTCCACGAATCACAAGATGTAGTTCTCCTGCTCCATATAATTAGTGATTAAAGTGAGTAAAAACAAAGCAGCAATTTTCTTATTGATCCCTCAGCAAATAGTTCTGTCTATTTTCCTCTGTATTGTTTCTTCTTATTAAATAGGCTTGAATAAGAAATGTCAGTCAAATGAATTTATATTTCAGGTGCTTTGATCAAAGCAGGATCAAATGAGGAAGGATAATTAGAGAGAGGAATTCCACCTCCACAGACTTCTTCCCTTGCTCAAGGAGTGCTGATTTTATCTAAATTACCGATGCCATGAGCAAATTAGAGGTGATGGGAATTACAGACTACAGATGCTGAGACAAAGCAAGGGAAGCTTTAATTAGTGCATTTTAAGGTAGAAATGAATTTCCTGGGAATAAATTATTTGACTCAAGACATATGGAGCTTCTTAGAGGTGAACTGAAAAGGATTTTACTTGCCAGAACCAGTGCTCACAGGTTGTATCTGTCTTGTGGAAATGAGTGACGCGCCACTGGAGTCTGAAACACATGGGGATGAGTCCTGCTTTACTTTGCATCTCAGTTTTTTTTCTAATACAGAGGAATTCCCATTGCTGCAGATTCCCAGCAATGCAGCAGAAAGCAGAATTGTCTTCCACTACGTACATTTGCTCACGAAAGTGTTAGTGATAGGCATGCCATTGCTGAGGTATTGAGTCTATGGGTGTTAAAATGAGGTTATTTTCTTTTCCAGTTATCCTTTTATTCTTTTTGAGCTCTGTTGCATTCTTTGATCGCATTTGCACACATAAGAGCACGGTGAACCTTAAAACTGACCTGTCTAGTTTTCAGTAGATTCTCCAGCTTGTCAAAGGCTGAGACAGTGACAACTCTCTACTTTTTTTTAATTTGTTTCGTTTGGTTTGGGGTTTTTTTTGAGGTAGAGATTCCTGTTTAATTGTTGGAGATGAAACAAAACCACTTAGCTAGGTGCTTTAATCCAGAATGCCCTGACATCGGCAGAGTTATCCAAGTTCTTAATTATTTACATATTCTGTGTAAGGCAAGTGCTCACAAATCTTGTTGAAACAGGGCCAGAACTAATGGTTATAGAATCATAGAATAGTTCTGGTTGCAGAAGACCTCTAAGATCAGCCAATCTAACTGTCATGTTACTGAAGTTCTTCTGAACCCGTGATGTAGATGCTGCACAAACACATGATAAAATGTTTTTACTCCTGTGAGAACAACACTCTTATCCTATGCTCCGAAAAGCAGGAATGAAAGCATATTGAGAGCTTGGTGGATGGGCAGGCCACCCCAGCAGCACCTTTCTAAGAGAGGTGGTGGCAGTGCTGGTATACTAGTACGGCTGGAAGAATCATCCTGTCCTCCCTTTCTTAGATGAACCACCACTTGTGATCTTCAAAATACCCTGCTTTGCTTCCAGACAGATACGTGAGACAACAACAAATGGGTAGAGCAGAGATATGACATGGTGGTTTCAGTTTGGTCTCTTTGACTGAGGGACTTAAAGAGTCTCATTAAAGCTAAAAAGCTCCACCCCCTCTCTGGGAAACCAAATATCACATCCAGTGTTTTTTTGAATGTTCTGGTTGCCTATTTCAGATGTTGCTCTTTCATCCTATAGGTTAATTTGTACTACCCGTGATGAATGAATGCAGTCAAGAGGTACTGAATGCTGATGGTGTGTTTATCTTATGGCAAGATAGAAAATGTTGCAAACTTGTGAGCTACAGGAAGAAATGGGCTAATTTCAGATTTGTTCCTAGCCCTCGCCATGCGAATGGTGTCGCTGTGAGCCCAGCAATGAAGTTCACTGTGTTGTAGCAGACTGCGCAGTTCCCGAGTGTGTCAACCCAGTCTATGAACCAGAACAGTGTTGCCCTGTCTGCAAAAATGGTAAGAAAGTCCTGTATTGGCTTTAACAAAATGATACAAAGGAAACATTTCATTAAAATGTTGTTACTTGTTCATTGCCAGATTTGCTCCCATTAGCACAGGCTGGCATTGGGGCTGTTGCTTTGCTTTGTGCATGGCCATCAGTCACAGCATGGAAACTGTGAAAAATTAAGGCTGCCTTTCCTGGCCTTTTTCTTCTCATTGAAACTGATGGTATTGCTAACTTCAGCAAGGCTTTATGAGACTGCGGCCTGATATTTGTGATAATTATTTTACATCATTGTTTTTTTTCTCATAATTAGTTTAATATGAACTAAAACATATATATGAAAGTCTAACATATAAGAAAAGAGACAATCTTTGACTTTAAGTCAAGAAACCAATGATTATTACTTAACCCCACCAAAATCTGTGGCGTATCTTCTACTGGAGCCAGTAAGACATCCACCAAGCCTGTAACATTATTAGCTGTGTGCAGGAGTCTATGTGTGTAGCCTTGGCTCCCATTGTCCTGCTGAAGTGATTTCATTAATTGAATCTGATTCAGTAATACTTCGAAGAAAGGTTTTGGAATGACTGAAAGTACCTCTTCGGAAAATAAATCAGTTTCCAAAGAGGTCTCCTCAGTCTCGTACCACATCCCATATGCACATATGTCTGTGGATAAAACCTTTCTCCTAATGTAGATAAGAAGACAGATTAAAGCATGAACTAGGATCACATAAACCTCTTCATGACTTTCTTATCATACAAGAAATCACTACTTAGATTCACTGTCCATGTATATTTCCTTTTACATACATCACTGCTGCTGGATAAGAGTAATGGTTCATTTTGGATCTAAACAAAAATATTTGCAAAGAAAGAACATTTTCAATACATTTTCTGCTCTTTAAGACAGAGAAAAGGCAAGGAATTGGAAACAGAATTGGCAAAATTGAGTCTGGTTTTGAAAATAATACCAAAAATACTACTTGAAATGCTGAGGTTTACACTAAACCATGATTTTTACTCCAAAAGGTTTTGGAAAGTTTTCATGTAGAGTTTTATGTTTCTGATGAAATGTAAAGCAGAAAATGTCTGTAGGACTTGTCATTGTTTTGTTCATGTTGATGAACTTCAGAGTAGGTATGGTACCAGCTCATTTACCTTTGCGCATGGCCTACTGCACTCAGATGTGTGAGGTTTCCCATTGCACTCAACAAGGTTGATGTCTTGGTTGGTGATTGGGCAGGGTTACACTGGCCATCACCATGCTTTTCATGGTAGCTCAGACTCACACCAAACACTGCTTGTGTGTTTGGCCTCTGTATTCCTCCCTCATTTACAGTGACAGCACTTGCTTATTTCTTCCTGTCTGGATCATGTCACATAAATCCAAGCATCACTCAGACTTCAGAGGAATACTGTCTCAAAGGTGATTTCATTCAGGTCCAGAAGCTGTTGGATTTCCCTACCAACCCTTCACCATCATGACCATTTCCTTTGGTAATCAGACTCTTTGGGATTGATGGCTTTCTGTGTTGCAATTCCCAGCAACCCTGGTGAAGTGGAGAGTATCTGTCTTCTTAAAACAGAGTGTCCAGATAACCAGGAGGAAAGAGAAAGAAGCAGCAGCTACTGATGGGAATTGAGGACAGGAGAACAGAAGGAAAATCAACCACCCACTGAAAGGGCTCAAGTGCATGAGATAGTGATTGAAACCCTCAGCTAGAAGCCAGGAGGCTTCCTCCATGGCTTTGCCAATTTCTCCACTGCTTTCTTCACTTATCTGTTGGAAATACATAGATAAAATTCTCTGAACTCTGGTTTAGTCGAGGATATATTTCTCACTATCCTCTTAAGAGCAGCCTGCATTACTTGATAATCCTGGTGTCTGGAACCAGGGAGATACTGGGGCTAGCAGCACAGCTTTGAGCCAGTGGTGGACAAAGGAGAGAGGTGGCACAGTGGCATTACTGTTCTTTGGGATCAAGGAGCATATCTATGTGGGTGATACTGTGGAGAAGAGATGAAAACCTATCAGCATCCCAGAGTGAGATGTGAGACCCCAGTTCTGCTCTTCCTGTTGCAGCTGGAGCTTACTGCCTCAACGCTGGCCAATGCTTGTAGTTTTGTCTTTATCATATATGAAAAGACATAATTCACAAATTTACATAAATCAGAAAGCACCAAGGTAGTCCGCATTCTCTCAGGGAATCTGATGGGCAAATTTTGTTTGAATGTGGCTCCAAGTGTGGCACACACCCTTCTCCTCTTTAGATTTTGGGCACTTCATGTAGAAGAGTAACACACACTGCTGTTTCTCTTTTTCCTCTGAGTCTCTCTGACACATCCTAATAAATGAGGGTTGCAACACTTTAAACTGCCTGCTCATCTCAAGACCAAGATTTTACCTTTCAGCTCTCCACTGCAGCCAGTCAATTAAAGTTCAGTTTCACAAATGCATGAAGATAACACAAGCTGACAGATCCACTTAAATGACTGAGCCTCTTTTTTTTTCTTTGTTTCTTTCTCCTTCCATCCAGTAGCTTTTGCTTTCTACCAAAGCGGTGAAGACAGTTACAGGGCTGTGTTTCAGTATGATGAAAAGATTATAGCTAAGTCTCTGTGGTCATCATTTTAGACTGACAAACAGAAGATCTCAAGGGATACAGCCATTTGGGGAAAAAATCACTTGTTAGAACACCACGTAGAGCAAATGCTCATACCAAAAGCTAGTCCTTAAAAATTTGGTAATAAGAAATCCTAGTTTTAGATTAAAACATAGGTATGCATTGTTTGCTGCACTCTGCTAGCAGCCCAGCTTGCCTGCTTGTTTAGTTGTTGCTGCTGTTAACAGAAGAGTAATTTCCTCTCCATACATCCAGATAGATTTTCATGCTTTTCTTAATTATGTCTTGCCGAGGGCAGAAGTGCTGTGAAGGAGTGAGGTCAATCCAAAAATCTGTTGATTCTGACATACCTGACCAGAAGATTCATAAAAAGCCAATATCAATTTCCCTTCCTCTACCATCATTTAAGAATAGTCTGAACAAGCGGCTTTGGAGATTTATTCCTTGTTGTCAGAAGAATTGTTATCTGGTGCTTTGCTAAATGCTACAGCTTGTGCAAAGCTGACCCTGCTTGGCTAAGGGTGCTGCCTTACACATGAAGCAGGTGGAGTTCATTGGGAGGCTAAAATTTGGGAGGGAGGGAGGATGAGGATGTTTTCTCCTTCGTGTCCCATCATTCGATTTGTCAGAGTGGATTTTAAGGACAATGGCTCCAGTTGCTGCACAGCATTTCTGTCATGGAGCTGAAAGGCCACTGGATTTCATGTTTCCTGGTAGTGGCAGACTGCAGAATTATTGCCCCTAGTTGTTATTTCTAGTCACTGTGACTTCTCCAGATAAAAGTGTGTCAGCTCTTTCCTGTGTAGGATCTAAAACTTGCCCATCACTGTTAAAATCAAGCTGTTGTCTGCCACCATCTGTGCTATTCCTCCTGCCTCCAGGTTCTGCTGCAGTTCAGTGATAACATCCACTCTGTTTACATCCTCCTGTGGCCAAGGCTGTAGAAATGCTTGTGTGGTGTTATGCATACCTCCTCTGAATCTACTCACCTGACCCTGAACTCTTCATTTCCCGACCTCTGCTTGTCCCTCCCCATAAAATCATCTGCTGCTGTGGTTTGAGCCTCATAATTGGTGGGGCATGTGGTTTTTAAAGCCATTCTGCTGAAAAGTTGCTCTTTATATTTCCTTCAACTCTTTGACTGTGGTCTGGCAAGGATGCTGGGCTGAGGGAGGTCCACATCACTCACATCTCTCAATCTGGTTTAATCTATGATCCAGGTTAAATGAGTTTGTTCTCTTTGCCAACTCCAGACAACTCTCATCTACCTCTGTGCACAAGAGGAGAAATTCATTGCATTTCACCTTGCCCAGTGTTTGTTCAGATCCAAAACCATCCATTCTCAACGTGCCCTTTCTGGGAAATTGAGTAGATGTGCTCCAGCGGGGAGTCTCCTCGTGGCCTTGAAGGTCCTTCTTCTAGTGCCATGCTGAGTTAGTGACACTCTTACCTTTGCCCAGTGCTCAAAGCGGGTTTAGCATCATGCCTTTTGTGCATCCATCCCCCATTTGCTGCTCCATGGAAGTCAAATCAGATGCAATTTCAAATTAGCAGCCTCACAGCTGCTCAGGGAAAGGCAGGTTGGAGATGAGTGGAAGCAAGGAAAAGGCAACACAGGGGTCCTGGCAACCCACGTTCTCCCAATTTTACAAAGTGCTCCTCCAAAATTATATCCAAAAATGGTCTTGACATTAGCAAACATTCATCATCATAGGGGATTTCACGGCACAGCTGTGTCAGGGAAGTTCTTTTTAAAATTCCAATAGAATGCCATAATAGAATTGTTAACTTCTCTCTAAAGTGTGACATTCTTCTCAGAGCATTTCAAAAGCACCTTCACCCATTTGCACATATGTTAATGCAATTGCTGAAATAGACTTTGCCTTGGCACTTTCATTGTCTTGAGGGATGAACCAAATAAACGTTATCAATTTCTGGTTTTGCTTTTAATTTAATTTTTGTTGCCACCAATCCTTAACAAAAGAATTTGTTACCCAACAAGACAGGTGAAAACTAATGTGCCCACAATTAAATACTTCCTGGCATGTCTGCTTCCTCATGCTAGCATAGGCTTCTGGAGACATTTTGTGCTGAAATACTGGACAGCAGGAAGACCTTTCATAGAGAATCTGTCACTAAGTTTTTAATTAAACTTTTTGATTACCAAAGTTGATACAGATTTCAAAGGAAACAATCTAATCCTGCCCTCCACACCCAAGTAAAAAGGTCCCTTTGCCTTTCAACAGGTTTTACCTTGGCAGTGTCACATGTATTCAGTCAAAGCTGTTATGGGTATTTATTGTAATGTGTTATAAATATTAATAATTCCATATAAATGTCTTCATCTTTGAGGGCATGAGCACAAAAAGTGAGTAAATAATAAATTACTTTCATGCATTTAAAGCCACATTTTTCCTAAGCTTCTCTCTTGACTTACTGAGAATATAAACTTGCTGCTCATTATTTCTCTAATTTGCAATAAGCATTCTGCACCTCAGCCTGTTCCTTCAGTAACACAGTGTGTTTTGTCAAGAAACCTCCAAGGATTTTCCCAGCCTGTTGAAGCTGAGGGTAGCCTTTCCTTCACCAAACAAATATGCACTACATGTCCGTAAGGAAATTTTGCATGCTACTGTGCAAAATGACACCCAGGGTGGACCTTCAAGGCTGCCTTTTCCTAGCAAGCTGTGTATAGATTTCCTTTTTTTTTTTTCCTCAGTGGAGATTTTTGGAAGTCAGGAGTGTCCAAACTTTGCTGTGGACAACAGGGAGAAGTTAGTGCTGGGACATGTCCAGGCAGCTCCCAGGCCAGGCTGTTCCCATCCTGCTCAGCCACACTCCAGGTGAAAGTTCAGGAAGTCAATTTACATTCATAAATTAATCAGGGCCCATACTGATTACCGCTTGGGTGAGTAGACCTCCTAGGAAGATCTAGGTGCCACAGAACACAGCTCTGTGGTGGTGTTGCAGTCAGTGAACAGGGCGCTTTCTCCTGAATGAGGGTGACAACCAAATCAATGCCCAGGTATTGTCTTAGGGGGTCAATGCAATGTGTTTAGTTTGCAAAATCCCTTTGGGATTTTGGGAGACCAAAGACTTTATATAAATGTAAATTATTTATTGTATTTCAGCTGAAGTTAGTGGATTAACAGTGCAAGTTGTTAACTGATATTGACAAAAAGAACTTTCCCATGTGGTTTCTATTGTTCCAAATAATCAAATAATACAGTGCCTGGATATTAATTTTCCTGTGTTATATTGCATTAGTATAGTTTGTTATTTATCTGCAAGATGTGGATCACTGAATCTCCAGGTCATTGTTTTGGAAAGCATCTTCTAACATGATCAGTGACAAAAAATCAATGAAGTGTGGAAAAAGATTAAAAGTTAGAGGAGAAAAAGGAAAGTTTTGGGGAGATGGTTTTTTGTCTGCCGTTTGATTATATACAACCATTGCAGGATAAAGATGACACAGAAAATGTGGCAAGAGGATGAGAGAAGACTTCATATTCATTTACTTTGTGGAAAACAGTGACTTGGAGCCATGGGGAAATTCCTTTAGGAAAAATAACTAAATAAAATTCCTCTTCTAATTTATTTCAGGAATTCCTGAAATGGCCAGATTTTAAGATTACAGTTAAAACCCCTCCAGTCAAAGTTTATGCAATAAGCTGGTTGATTGTGCAGATGCGAGCTGAAAGTGACCAGTCAACAAGAAGATGTATCTGCCCACGATGGACGTTTCTGAACTCTACGATCGTCTTCATAGGTCACGGAGACTGAAGCTGGTAGCATAGCAATAGCTACATCACCTTTCATTTTTGGTGGATTGAGTATTCGTGGCAACCATCCAGTTTTTTGGGTACTCAGCTGACCCCACCATCACACTGAGAGGTCACACAAAGGACTCGCTCCGTGCTCAGTGCATTGGGGCTTGTGGTTGCTTCACAGCTGACACCTCAGTGCTGGGGAGCTAATGCAGAGATGCCATTCCAAATCAGGAGTTTTCTTCCGTTTTTGGAGAACCTGGAGAAGTCACCTTAACATTGTGATGACAGACCCAGTGCACCATAGCTTCATGGTCAGCCAGGAAAATCTGTGGTTTTGACAGGTTGAATGCAAAAGAAAATTCCTGAGATTAAAATGAATGCAGGATTGTTTGTGGACCAATGTTCTTTGTGGTTACCAGCAGGAATGTAAACTTTGACACCCTACTAGTCCAATTAAAGGAGCCAGTTGCTTACCAAAAGGAAAAAATAAGTTGTTTAAAAACTGGAGGAAGATCAGGACTGAAAACGAGGTGATATGTTTGGGCCAGACGATCACTGACCTGATGAAATACTTCACTGCTTGTTTTGCTGAACCTTGAAAAAAGAAGTAATTTCACTGAAATGATTCTCAGTGGAGCTTGTTCACCCCCATCACTTTGGGCTGAGTGGTTAAAGGCACGTAGATACCAGACTTCCTGACAAGAGTTAGGCAGGTGAGCATCTCTGAAGAGACAACGCCTCCATTGTGTTTGGAAATCTCACACAGTCGGATTACCCAGATGCTTCAGTGCCTCACTGACTCAAGCCCATGACCTGCTCTCTGCTGGAAAAGTCATCTGAAAATGGTGAAAAGCTTTACAAAGGGATACAGAAGTTAAATCTTTCAAAAAATAGCCATCCTGGTGCTGGATAGCATCAAGGAGAGCTGAGTTGAATCTGCCAGCTCCTCAAGTTTAGAAAGAGGAGAGACAGAGGCAAGGTAGAGGAAAAGCTTTTAGAGAACAAAAAACGGCACGAACTGAACAGCACTTAATGTGATTAACTCTATCACACAGCTCAGTGCTCACACAAAGTGGTAGCTACTGGACTGTGTACTGCCAGAGTGACAGGGACACTGCTGAGAAAAACTCCATTCTAAGAGTGCTGTGGTAGGGAGCCAGCAGGGCAGCATCCCCTTTTGACCCTGCGTGTTCATTTGCACGCTCACTTATCAGATAATGCTTCCCAAGAGTTTGTGATCTCTTCCTCTGCCCAGGAGGCAAGTAAAGGAGAATTCATATATTAAAGAAGACAGGAGAAGATTGTGCCAGTCAGATGAAGGCCAGGCAGGAGCTGGAAGCTGCTCTCCTGAATCTCCCAGGTCCAGGAGTTTCTGTGCTTCTATCCCAGCAGAGTTCAAAATGAGTGTCTACAGGCACCCTAAAGAGAAAGGTTGGGAAGGATTACAAGCATTTCACAGAATCACAGAACGGTAGGGGTTGGAATGGACCTCCAGAGATCATTGAGTCCAACCCCCCTGCTGCGACTTGCTCCAAAGCACTCATTAAGTGGACAGAACTCACAGAGGTGTGGAACCGTTACATGATCTGTGTTACTCTTTAAACTCAAAAATACTTAGAAAGAAGCATCTGCTCACTGGTGATTTCCCCTGGGAAAATATTGCCGAAATTTGTGTGCCCAAGCATATGGCAGTGCTTATTCAAGATCTGCTATCGTCATGGTATCATATTGCAGAGGAGGGGGTGGGTTTGGGCTGTTTTGGGGGGATAAGTTCCTGGATTCAGGCTGGGAAACCAGGATGCTTTTACAGAACACAAGCAACCCAGGCAGTATTGAAGTAAAGCAGGCATGATGTTGCTGTCTCTAACCTGACCAAATTATTAGTGTAACTTAAAAGACCAAAAGTGACATTATTGCCCAATTACATCACTGTAAACCATTTTGCTGCAAGAGAAGCCTAAAGCCAGGTCCTGAGTCTGTGTCATTTGGTGTAAGACCCAGCAAAGTTGTTTGATTCACTCCCGCTGAGGATGTGACCTGCAAGAGCTGATAGTCTTGTGGTTGGTGACTCACAGGCAAATTGCAGTCTAGGGTGTTTTGCATGGTCAGGCTTTCTAAAAGGATTAGAGATGGGTTTGCTTTTGCTGCTCTAGAAGGTTGGGATTATTAAGCATATCTGTATGAGAAGAGTGGCAGACACTGTCTTCATGTATTTCTAATTTAATGAATGTTTAATGCTTCTTTTATTGGAGCCTACATACATGCAGAGTAGAGGACTATAACAAGGGGTTGACTTATGTCAAATAATTTATGTTTGAGCTGCTCCTTTTACATGAAATGCAGACTTTACAGAGCAAAGAGACTGTAATGAAAATCTGAATTAAAGATTAGAGCTAAGCAAGTCTGAGAAAACTTAGAATTAAAAAAAGGCACTTGGAAGTTTTCTCCTTCTTCCTTTCCTTCTTTCCACAATTCTATGTCTCCATCCTCTCTGCTTCTTTGATAGGGGCCTGCATTTCAGCTGCAGCCTTCTGTCTCTTCGATACCTGTGCACCTCTGCGGAGGAAATCAGTGCAATAATCTCGCTCTGGGTATTACTGTTTGCTTGCACTTCATCCTAGCCTTTTGGGCTTGCCAACTCACCAGTCAGTGCAAATGGAGAGACCAAATACTATTTCTCAGGTGTGTTTTTAATTCCTGTCTATGCCTAGTTTGCTGATAGAGTGCATCTCCTGGGTGGAATGAAAATAAGTGCAAGCTTGGTGGAACCATTGGTCAGAATGCTCCACAACTGATTACAGCATATCTGAGTGAGGGAGAAAGAATGTCACTTATATCTAGTGATGATACTATGGTGAGGATTCCTGTAGGACAGGCAAAGGCTGGTACAAATATTGCCAGACCTTATCTGGAAATGCTCTTCTGATCATAAACATCAGCATTCATTTCCTTTCGCCCCCCTGACTCACTCATCTCCTCAGTTGGCTGTTTTCATGCTCTGACTTTCCACAGGTGCCTTCAGCAACCAGTGCCAGGTCTACAAGCTCAATGCCAGGGCATCACTCCTGCAGCATGAGTCTTTTCTTGCCTTTTTTTCTCTGCACAGACTGCAGGTAGCTTGTCTGGTTGAGGGTGATTACTTGCTTTCAGTGTATGTGTTTAGAAAACCCTTCTGCAATGCTGCTCTGAATTCATACCTAAGACTAAAGAAGCATAGGCTTGATCATCAACAAATAAAAGCCCAGTGGAAAAGAGAAAAGGATGTTGCTTTTTTAGCTTTGAATGGCTGGGTTGGTGTGGTTTGGTTCTTTGCACCTCTGGCTGTGTTGGTACAGCTATATAAAGGAATGCTGGGCAGGACACTTGCCCTGAGGATGTGGATTGTCAGCTCTGTACTGGCTGGCACACCTAAGTCACCTTAGTCAGCCAGTGCTGTTTTAGCAGGGTTTGCATGCTCCACCACTCAGCCCTGTCTTCACCTCAACCCTAAGGCACATATGGCACCACTGGTGCTAAGGGACCATCATTCCACTGGGCTGCAGGGCCACTGTCCTGCTAGATCAAGTAGTCAAAAGAAATGCACACAAAATAATTACTTCTTAGGGGGGAAGAGGGCATTTCCTTTGGTCTGAAAAAGGTCCAAGAAAAAGTACCAGGTGGTGTGGCTGTGTCCAGGTTTTGCCACGTGATATCAGAGCCAGAGGAGAGCTTTATGCCCTGTTTATTTAGCAGTATGTGTGTGGTGAGTCCTTCCACAAGAAAAGCTGCTACTGCGCTTTTACCCCTTATCATTTTTGTCTGCAAAAGCACTAAGCCACCAGGAAACTTCATGTGTAGAGACTTGCAGTGCAGAGCTCATCACACATATTGTACAGTAATATTTCTTGTTCCTGGAGATTCCCCAGGTTCATTCTTTTCAGGTACATGGGTGTACATGTTCTATTTGTGCCTGGCTCTGAAATGGTAAATGCCACAAGAAAGTCAATTAGTTTTAAGAAAAAAACCCAAACTCCTAGATACGGGCCAATCTCACAACTGATATAATCTGAAAAAACTTATTTTACATCAGTTAAGCCACACATTTTTTTTGTCACAGTTAAAAATGTTTTGTGCTAGGTAATGCTGGTAGGGAAGCTCATGTTTGTTAGAATAAATGGAGCAGGAGCTGGTGAACCGAAAAGTGCTAATGTCCTGCATAAAGATCTATTGACAGATATGAGTCTGTGTGAAGATGAGTACACAGAGTTCTCCCTGACCTTTCAAAGCTCAGAGTTCCTTCTCTGCAATCGGTTGAGAGTACTTGAAGGAGATGGGAATATGTTGGTCAGAAAATGCTGACTCACTGCAACATCCCTGGGAAAAAAAAAAGCCAATTATAGCAAACTTGCTATTTGCATGTTTTAAAATGTCAGGAAGGTACCCTGAAATGATCAGATGCCCCTTTTTAATGTTTGCAGAATGAACTAACTCTAATCTAGGAGGGTAGAAAGGGTGACATGGTTTTGGATTTAGGTCTTTTATAATTTAGAGCATTTCATATAGAGAATACAGAAATCAGGGGCCTTTGGCCTGATTAATCATTTCCGACAAACTGTTCTGATATTTTTTAAAACCAAAAAATGTTTACAACTGACTTTTTCTCCTGATTCCTATGGGAGATGGACAGTAGAAAACATTTTTCCTGCTCAGCTCTTACCCTTGCTTAGGTAAATAGTCAGGTCCAGGATGGGATTAAAATACTTCTCTGGAGTTAGATGCCTTTGGGGCCACCACCACCCATGCCTGGTGGGAGAGGGCTACTGGCACCCACTCCCTCTCTGGAAGCCCTCTGCACCTTGCATGGTCAGGGCCGCAGGCTTTGCTGTTGGCAAACAGTACCTTGAACTGCGCTTTCTCATCTGATTGAAATGCATGGGAAATGTCAGGAGGCATGGGTGGAGGAGCCCTTGTTCAATACTGCTCCAATACTCCTGAGTCTTACTAGTTCAGGTGATTGCATTTGCTTGGTTTTTGGCTTGTGAACCCAAATAACAGTGTGATTTGTGCCATTCCCTCTCAGCTCTCACCACATACAGAAAGGGCTACAAAACCTGGGGAATAAATAATGCCCCTGTCAGCTCCTCAGGCTGCATCTGAGCAGAGGCTGGCAGCTGACACACAGCCTTTTAGTGCCAAGCCAGCTCAGTTTGCCAGTCAAAGCTTTGAATTTCATGAGAACCAAGCCAGCATTGGGTGTTCCTTCCAGAAGAGCCTTGTTCTCTGATCTCTGACTCATCACAGCCACTGATGACGTCTAAGGGACTCCCTCTGCATGAGGATTATTCATCTCAGCTGGGTCTGTGGCAGCATCCAATGTGTTATCCGTTATCTCCCAGCAAGCAGATGCCAGCAGTAGTTCACACAAGTGGTGTGGGCACTGGCCCCTTCCCGACGACACAGGAGTCACAGACCTGCCTGCTGGGTTACGGATCAGGACAGTGGCTGCTAGCTATTTATAAATGATTTTTTCTTACTTTGGCTTGTCACACTGGGGTTGATGCAGGTGAGGCTCCGATACCCTTGTCATCTTACCAGGGAAGCAACAAGAGAAGATTTTTGGTTGCATCTCAAGCTGTGTCAAACAAAAAACGAATGTATTACAAGAAATGTCAAATGGTAGTTTTTAAGGACTTGAGAAAATATGGTTAAAAATGGAAACCCATCCACAATAGTTAGATATATTTGCTGCTTTACACAGAAACCACATTTTCTCTTGGCTACGTTCGTCCCCCTAGAAAGACAAAAAAACCCTGTGATCCAGTTCCCAAGATTGGTGTGAACTGGCCTGGCTTCCTTGCTGCAAGGGAGACAGCCATGCTTTTTCAGCAGCTGAGGATTTGCCCCCCTCTCATATTTGTCCTGGCAGCTTGACAATGAAGCTGTTACATGGAAAAAAGAGAGCCAGGGCCAGTTTCTGCACCTTATAAACCATCCTTGTAACCTGCAAATCAGGGGATGCTGCTGTCATTACCCCTGTGAGGTGTCACTGCCCCTTGAAACAAACAGCAAGACTTAGCAGTGAAGTTAGAGCTCTTTTGTGCTTGTCTGGGCTTGGAGGGTTTGCACACACCCTACACTGCTGCTCTGCCTTTCTGGCTGGCTGCCGTCTTTTGCCAAAAAGATAGTGCCAAAACCTTGGTAAGGGATTGAGAAGCCCAGAGGGGCTTCTCTTGGTTCTCCTGGTGTTTGTTGCAAACCTACCAGAACCACTTCTTGAACAGTTTCACTCATGCTTAAGGGACTTCCCTGCTGAAGTGGTCACTTGGGTTTCCCAAAGGAGTCACCTCATGCAATAAAGGTGATTTTTTTTTCCTTTACACATCTAGCCTAACTTATATGGGAGAATCTAATGTCTGAAAGAGTGGTGATGGAAGGGGAGTGGCTTCAAAGGAGCTTCAGCAGCAAACCCAAGACTTTTTCTCACTCCTTTGTTGTATGCAGTAGCTTCTTCCAGTTTGCATTGCCCCATCTCCCATGCTTGTTTTCTCCATCTCAGGGGAGCACTGACTGTGCTCTCCGTTGTTGGCTCCCAAGCTGTGTGGTGCAGCAGACACACTGGAGGGCAGAGATGCTATCCAGAGGGACCTGGACAGGCTGGAGAGGCGGGCAGAAGCCAACCTCATGAGGTTCAACAAGACCAAGTGCAAAGTCCTGCATCTGGTTCAAGGCAATCCCAAGCACAAATACAGGCTGGGCAGTTACTGGCTGGAGAGCAGCCCTGAGGAGAGGGACTTAGGGGTGCTGGTGGATGAGAAGCTCAGCATGAGCCAGCAGTGTGCACTTGCAGCCCAGAAAGCCAACCAGATCCTGGGCTGCATCAGGAGACATGTGGCCAGCAGGTGGGGGGAGGTGATTCTCCCCCTCTACTCTGCACTGATGAGAACCCACCTGGACTACTGCATCGAGTTCTGGAACCCCTATTAGAAGAGGGATGTGGACATGCTGGAGCGTGTCCAGAGAAGGGCCACGAGGATGATCAGAGGGCTGCAGCACTGCTCCTAGGAGGACAGACTGAGAAAGTTGGGGCTGTTCAGTCTGGAGAAGAGGAGGCTCTGAGGTGACCTTCTTGTGGCCTTCCAGTATCTGAAGGGGCCCTACAGAAAAGCTGTGGAGGAACTTTTTAGGCTCTCAGGTAGTGACAGGATTAGAGGGAATGGAGCAAAGCTATAGGTGGGGAGATTCAGATTGGATGTGAGGAGGAAGTTCATCACCATGAGCGTGGTGAGACCCTGGAATGGGTTGCCCAGGGAGGTGGTTGGGGCCACATCCCTGGAGGTGTTTGCGGCCAGGCTGGCAGAGGCTGTGGGCAGCCTGATCTAGGGTAGGGTGTCCCTGAGCGTGGCAGGGGTGTTGGAACTGGATGATCCTTGTGGTCCCTTCCAGCCCTGACTGATTCTATGATTAAGTGAGAAGCTACTCTAGTAAACTGTAGGTTAAACAAAATGCCGTGTCTATCCTGCAGCCAGAGACAAAATTAGAGGAGACTGCCAGCTAACCTGGACCAGCAGCAGTGGCCATGCTTGGCAGGTTCAAGTAAGATGCTGACAGGCACTGTCAGACTGGCCAAGACAGCCTGTGATCAGCAAACAGACCAGACTCACCTAGCCCTGTGGATGCACTGGGGTTTCAAAATGGTATGAGAGAGCTTTTCCTTGTTCAAATAGAATTTGGCAGATGTGAAGATGATGCTCAAGGTGCATCAAGCAAATCAGTGCATTTTATCCTGAAGATCTTGCTTTCTAGGCAAGACCTGCTGGAGTGCACTAAACACTGGCACAGGAAGGTCTACAGTGACCTAGCGAATGCTTGTGCTGGTTGAATATAGTGTCCTAGCTGGGGCATCCCACTGGTTCTCCCTCACTATATGCATTGCTAGGCAGGTTACTGCTAACTGGATTAGCAAAGTGGCTATGTGTCATTGCCTTTCTGTTTTCCACCAATCAGTTTAGAAAAGGAAAAATAAATACTACCCCCAACATAAGCTCATTCTGTCCGGAGCTTTCCCAACTGCTAAGTCCAAAGTGTAAACCTGGCAGTGCTTTCAGGCAATGCATCTAGAGTACTGTTCTCAGGTTTTGGCCTCTCACTACAAGCAGGGCATTTTGTTGCTGGAGTGTGTCTGCAGAAGACCAACAAACCTGGTGAAAGGTCTAGAGAACAAGTCTTATGAGAAGCAGCTGAGGGAACTGGAATTGTTTAGTTTGGAGAAAAGAAGGCTCAAGGGAGCCCTCATTCTCTACAGCTACTTGAAAGATGGTTGTAGTGAGGTGGAGCTTGGTCTGTTGTCTCAAGTAACAAGCAATAGAACAAGAGGAGACAGCCTCAAGTTGCACCAGAGAAGGTCTAGGTTGGATATGAGGAAAAATTTCTTCTTGGAAAGGGTTGTCCAGCCATAGAGCAGGCTGCCCAGGGAAGTGGTGGAGTCAGCATCCATGCAGGTATTCAAAAGACAAATAAGTTTGGTGCTGAGGGATGTGGTTTAATGGTGACCTGGCAGTGCTGGATTATCAGAAGAACTTGATGGTCTTAAAGGTCTCTTCCAACCAGAATGTTTCTATCCTTCAATGAAGACAACAGGGTTTATTTGCTAGGTTTGACAATCGTTTCATGGTGTGTGGAAGAAAGATGCAGGGTCAAGGGGGATAAATAAATGCTGTGTGCTCTCAGCAGCATCCACTCAAAGTTTACCCATCCCTGGCCTCTATTCTATTATCTGTGTTTAGTCTCATTTGCTGATGACTGGTTTGTGATATGGTGCTTAACAGCCTCATCCTGCAGTATGTGCTCAGTGCATCCATAACCTGCAGCTCATTAGGCTTGGGTCCGTCTGACCAGCAGCAAAAGCCAACTCCCAGCCAGCCAAGAGGGAGTGGTTGCTAGCAACCAAAGGCTCCTAGCCTTCTTTCCTCACTCAGCACTTTCACCAGTGGCCTTTAATTAAAGCAGAAGGCCATGACTTGCCGAGGGTGCAGGTGAGGCAGGGATACTGGAAGGAACTGTCTGTGATCTAAAAAAGAGAGAAAGAGGAAGAGAAGGTGTACACAGTGAGGGTTCCTGGTGCGACAGCACAGATTGGCTTTATTTGGATCCTGAAGCCCTTCCTTTCCTCTTGTGTTGTTGGTTTTTTTTTTTCAGGGAGTACAAAAAGAACCAAAAATAAACCTCCTTGGGCCCTACTGCAGGATCTCAGCTTCAGTAGGGAGGGCAGCTGCTTTGAAAGTGCTGGGGTAATGCTGTCTTCAAAACAAATATTTCCCTGGCTTTCTTCTGAGATTAAAACTCTTTCTGAGACAGCGGCACTGGTTATTGCAGCCGTCTGTGCTGCCTTTCTGGCTGTGATCACTGCAGAAGAATAAAGAGGAGAAAAAGATTAAAAAAAAAAAGCCAGGGGAAGGAATGCAAAGCCAGGCGAATAGAGTAACTTCTGGCATTGGCAAGTGTTCATCTTCCAAGGTCAGCTTTGATTTCATTTGGAGAGCGCTTTGCGCTTTTTAGCAGTTTTGGCTCTTGCAGCCATATGTACAAAAGACCATCTGGCAATCAGCTCCTAACTTTAGCAAGAGTTAACATCAATCTGCCCCGAGCCTGTGTTTGCTCACTGGTTGCAGCAGCTCCATGTTCATCTTGCTTGGACTTCCACTCATATTCATAGAATTGTAAAATCAAAGAATGGTTTGGATTGGAAGGGACCTTTAAAAAATAATCTAGTTCCAACTCCCCTGCCATGAGCAAGGACACCTTCCACTATACCAGATTGCTCAGGACCCTGTTCAGCTTGACCTTGAACACTTCCAGGGAGGGGGCATCCACAGGTTTTCTGAGCAACATATTCCAGTGTCTCACCACCCTCACTGTAAGTAATTTCTTCCTACTATCCAGCCTAAATCTACCCTCTTCCTAGCCAGGCAGGGCCTGAGTACAGCAATGAGTGGAGAAGTCAGCTATGCAGGGTATGCACTACCCTCATTCAGCTGTGGGGTTTTGGGCTGGTCTGGATTTTGGGGTGATTTAGTTTTGTTGCATGCAGTTGTTGATCTCTGCTTTTGTTACATCCATTCAAGAGTACAAGAGTGTGTTTAATTTTCCAGATTAGAAAATGCTCAGAGGTATAATCAGGTCATTCCACACTACTTAATTATCCATAATTAAAGGCATCCACACAAAGTAGCAGATTTTCAAAAGACTGTTCTTGTGTTTTGTTGCTAATGAATTAAGTAATTAATTGGCATTGCAAAAATACAATGGGAAACATTAATCTTTTAGAGTAAAGCATTTTTTAGGCATTTTATAAAATCGTTAACTTTTATCAGGTCAGTAGCTGTTCCAATGTCTAAATCTGCCTTCTGGCTTTAATTTTTTTTTTTTCTCTAAAGGACAAAATGAACACAGGAAAAACAAGGCAAGGAGTATTTCCTCAAGAGTGTGGAAACAGAATTGGGGAACTGTGTTTGAAAGGCGTTGCTCATCATTTTACTGCTTTGTCCCACAGTTCCTTCCTCTGACAGTAAAGTCTGAAGATACATCACTTTTGAGAATGCAGTTTGCAGCCTCAAACCTATCATGTTCCTACATGATTTGTTAAAAACAGTTGGTTGCTGGATTCAGTTTTAATAACCCCCAAGTAGGGCACTGCCTCCGTGCCTCAGTTTCCTCCATGCCTGCTCGTGCCCCACAGGATTGCTGTGATGAGAACAGGCTCTTGTCTACTATCCATTCAGTGGTGCCAGTGGTAATAGTTTTATCCTGTAATTAAGTAATAAAAACAGACTGGCAGAATGAAGGGTAATGAAGCATTCTGAAAAACTGGGGGGGAAGAAATGCAGAAACAGATAGATCCACCATAAATTTTCTCCAGCCTTTCACCATCGCTAGCTGTTACCTTAGAGTGCAGCATAACCATCCTATCCCAGCACATCAGCATAATATCACTTGGCATCTGCTGGAGTGTAAAAGCCCACAGACTACGGTAATGCATTGTGTAGTGGCATCTAGAATTATTAGCAAAGGAAAGGACAATCCTTTTCCATTTGATGGTTTCATTAAATGCAACTATTCACATGCAAAGCCAGCACCACTCATTTTATTTTTATTAGCAACCTGACTCTTTGCATGGCACTGTCAGAAAGCATTGTGGAAATGCCATGGATACCATTAAATCCAGGTAGCATAATAGGGCCTCAAAAGAGCAAAATCTGGGGACATAACACAGATTAAAGCTACTTCTGCAGCTGTTGGAGGAATCAGAGCAAGTCCCAGCAGAAGAGTATAGGAATCTATTTATTCCAGAATCACCAACCTCTGAGTGTCTCATCTGTCAATCAGACCAAGGTGTGCCTGTCCTTGCATTGGTTTGTTCCCCCCATGTGTGCCCTTGAGGTCCACCCTTCTTCCTGCTTTGCCGCTTACTACTCCTTCTTCTGTTTCCACAGGAGCTGCAGATTTCAGCACCACAATTTCTCAGCTCTCTTTATCAAATCTTAATGGTTGGTTGTGGAGGGGCCAGAGGAAGATGTTTTCTCATGTGCCCTTTCCCATATAATGAAATTATCTGAGCAAATTAAGAGCTCATGATTCCTCCACTATAGTTATTCTCTTTCTTAGGGGTTATCAGGGGTTTTTTTTGTTGGGGTTTTTTTGTTGTTTTTTTTTATAGAAGTGTGAGCTCTGCTGCTGCAGCCCAAGCTGAATTCATATGGGCAAAAAAAAAAAGACCTGTGATACTTGACTCTCTTAAGTGCCCTCCTTTGACTAGAAAAGGAATCTTTGCTGACTAACAAACTTCTGTCCTTTACACATGCTCATTAAATTCATCTTCCAGTTGGGTCTTTCCTGCCTGTGGCCAGTCATTTCTGTGTCTGTCACTGTGGAGGCCAGGAGACTGGGGAATGGTGGTGAAGATGGCAGGAGATGGGTTTGCTGTGTCACACAAAGTATGAGCATGGGATTCTGCTCCAAATCAGCAGCAGAAAACCCAACAACTCAAATGTGAACAGAGAGCAGAAAGAAATATTTTGGGCAGCATCTGTCTTTTTATATGAAAAGGTTTTTTCTTTGCTTTGAAGTTCCATTTCTAACATGATCCCATGTTCAAAACCTTCACCAGAAAAATTAGTTGCAGGTGGAAAGAATTTTTAAAAAACCACCAACACTCAGGGACCATGCTGATGCTTTCAAAGCATCAGAAATTCATCTCATGATGGTGGAAAGGCATAAAGGCATTTTCCTACCAACTGACATGTTCCTACAGGCATCTGGATTCTGCTGAAGCTCTGTGTTTTAGACAGGACTTGAAGGCTTGTCCCCCTCTACTCTGCACTGGTGAGACCCCACCTGGAGTACTGCGTCCAGTTCTGGAGCCTCTATTACAAGAGGGATGTGGATGTGCTGGAGCATGTCCAGAGAAGGGCCATAAGGATGATCTGAGGACTGCAGCACCTCTCCTATGAGGGCATACTGAGGGAGTCAGGGCTGCTCTGAGGTGACCTTATTGTGGCTTTTCAATATCTTAAGGGGGCCTACAAGAAAACTGGGGAGGGACGTTTTAGGATGTCAGGTAGTGATATGTCTAGGGAGAATGGAACAAAGCTAGAAATGGGTAGATCCAGACTGGATGTTAAGAAGAAGTTCTTCACCGTGAGGGTGGCGAGACCCTGGAACAGGTCGCCCAGGGAGGTGGTGGAAGCCCCATCCCTGGTGGTGTTTAAGGCCAGGCTGGATGATGCTCTAGACAGCCTGATCTTGTGTGAGGTGTCGCTGCCCATGGCAGGGGTGTTGGAACTAGATGATCCTTGTGGTCTCTTCCAACCCTGACTGATTCTATGAGTGTGTGGTTTCTTGCAGTTAAACCCTTCTTCCCCTTGGCAAGGAGTTTACATAGAGATTTTCTCAGACCAGCAGACAGCCTTTGCCATGACTGATGTGCATGGTGGGGTGACTGTCATCATGCATTAACTGCTGTAGTTTCATTGTTGTGGTGGGTTGGGAACTTCCCCCTAATTAAAATTTACCAGACAGCTTGGAAGTAAGATAAAGCTGTATCTTACAGCAGGCTAAATTTACAAGCATATATACAAAATTTATGTACATGTATTTACAGTTATATACAATTTAGAAATAATGCAGAAAACAAATCTCACCCCAGACAAAGAAAGCCCAGAAGGGACCAACACCACCCTCTCTCTCTCCCACATAGAAAACAAACAGAAAAGCTCACCTTTTATCTGGTCAGTCAAGGTTAGTGGAAGAGATTAGAGAGGAGTGAAGGAGAAATGAACAGATCCAGTGCCCAAGAGCCAAGAAGCCAAAAATTGCTTATACATTGGCTTTTTATAATTCTTAGCAAACCAATGAATGATATACACTTTATCACTATTATTCTTTTACAACCAATGATCTAATTTAGTTAGATTAACTTTCAGGAAAATACTAATTTCTTCTATTAGAATATTCTGATAAGCCTTAAACTACCATAATTTTCCAGCAGTGGGTTGGGTTTTCAGTGGGCTGCACATCTAAAAGCACAACTCAGATAACTGTCTAGGAATCCTTATTTCCCCACTCTCCCACCCTGCACCAACACCCTCTGTTTTGTATCTTTTTTCCCTCCTGTTTTCTACAAAATTAGCACTGTCACAGTTTCCACTTTGTTTATGACTGATATGAAAAAAACCCACCCTATAAAACATCATGCACAGCTGTAGTGACCAAGTTAGATTCAATTCTGGTTTTATATTGAGTTGACATGCAGCCAGCTCTCTTCCATACATCATCTGTGATTGCAGTTAAGGATGAAATACTGTTTTAATTCTTACACCAAATGTGGGTTTTTTTCTCCCCCCCCAAAATACATTAAAATGTTAAAATGAGCCATAAAAATAATTAAATTTTCACACCCAGCACAACCAAGAGGTGAATAAGTTGGCTAAAAGCTCAAAAGACTCAGAGAAAAAGTCTCAGTTGTTATTCTTTTGTTGTTAACCTTCCCCTTTGAATGGACATACCCAGACAGAGAGTGAAGTCAAGAGCAATCTTTGGCAATCAAGAGCTATTTTGCCACATGCTTCCCTAGATAAGAGATTCTCCTCACATCTGCATGGACAAAGAGCTGCTGCTCCCTGCTGAGGTCTGAGAGTGGTGTCTTGGGAGGTACCCCAGTACTGTAGAATGAACACCCAGCCAAGTCCCTGGCTGATTTTGCCACTCCGCATCCTAATTCCTTTCTTGAGTGTCCTGGGACATCTACATAAGAACACAACACCTCGACTGAACCTGTCCTAACAACTGGGACAGCTGGGGCTGTTTAGTTTGAAAAAGAGGAGGGCCGGAAGGGAGACCTCATTGCTGTCTAGAGCTGGTCTCTTCTCACAGCTAGTTAATGATAGAACAAGAGAAAATGGCCTCAAGCTGCAACCGGTTAGGTTTAGACTGGGCATTAGGAAAAAAATTTCACAGCAAGAATGGTCAAGCATTGGAATGGGCTGCCCAGGGAGGTGGTGGAGTCACCAACCCTGGATGTGTTTAAAAGTCATTTGGATGTGGTGCTTGGGGACATGGTTTAGGGTGAACTTTGTAGAGTAGGAATATCAGTTGGATTTGGTGATCCTCAGGGTCTTTTCCAATCTGAGTGTTTCTGTGATTCTGTCCCATGGCACAGGTTGTTCCGTGGCCACTCTTGGGACCTAAGCTGGCAAGACAGCAGAAACCCAACAGTGTAGATATGTATGTATGTCCTCTCTGGATATGTATTTCTTCAGTTAAAGGTTTAGTCTCTGGGAGGTCCAACTTTTCCACCCTTTGGCTATTGGTTTTTCCAGTTGCATTGTTGCCTGATACAGTATTTTAATAGCAGTTATTAATTGTTTGCTTTTAAATTAATCTATTTGATACCAGCTCCAGGAAAAAAAAAACCAACCAACCAACCAGCCAAGCCATCTCCCCTTATTAGCCATGTTTGAAACATTAATGTGCCTCTTGAGCTGTTGGAGTTCATTTTGGGAAATAACCTGTTTAGACAAGTTGTTAAAAGCCTGAAAGGTTATAATGACCCAGGAGTAGCTTTCATTGCCTGCAAGTAAAATTTAAAGAATCTATGTGATTCTTTCAAAGCTTTATGTTATCTGCAAAGAGATTTTTTTTTTTTAAAGTAGCTAATCCTTTTCATTTGGTAAGTGTTGAAACACGAATTTCTCACCTAATAAGTGGTTGGTTATTGCTGTCTTTGAGGGGTTACTGTTTTCCTTCTTCAACCTTGAATGCACAAATCTGATTAAGAAAAAAATAAGCTGATTTATATGCACAGTATCTGCCTGTGCAGTGCTGATCACCTTGCCTCAGTAGGGCTTTTTTTACCATAAGCTAAACTTTTCAGTGCTGATTAAGGTATTTGCACACACAGATCCTTTCCAGATGAAGAGGAATTTTTGGCAAATTCTCTTGGTGACTTTGAAAATGCAAACCTCCATTTTATATTAAAAGAGAGGGAGAAATGCTATAGTAAGGTGAGATCTGAAGCCCTGTATTTTGTTCTTCTGCTGTCTGAGAGCTTATCTTGAGCCATGCCATGTGTTGGCTCCTCCATGACTTGGGTAGCAGCGCTACCCTCAGTTTGGGTGTATTCTTCTATCAGCAGAGTGAGTAAATGATTATAAATTTGATAGCAGCTACTAGTTTGTATTGTAGCAGTGCCTAACCCTGCTGGTCACCAGTCCATAACCTACTACTGGAAAAGAAACCCAGTAGAATGGGGACATTAGGGGTGGAGGTATTGCAGGGAGAGCAGAATGCACTCAGATATGCTCCCAGCTTTGATTTCAATGCGCTTGGGATCAGAAGCAGAGAGGCTGAGTACACAGGCACAGGGGAAATGCCCACGCAGTGAAACAAATAACCCTTCTAAAGAAGCACGAAACACACCATTCGCTCTAGAGTCTTTAGTGTGCCCAGGTCTGTTTCATTAGGTTATCTGCACTGGTCATGGATTGTTTAAACTTTTTTTAAAGGATTCATTCTCACAGTTGACAGCCCCCATAGTTTATTATTGTATCTTAATCCACAATAGTTCTCCTGCAGGAAAAGTTCTGCTCCTTCTGGGCTGTAACCCTGGGAACTGGCCAATTTAGCATCCCCTTTTACCTGCCATCAGCAGTGTTGGCTGACAATCATTGGCACCGCTCATGGCTGATATATTTTCTGCCTGTAACGAACATGGCTTTATCTCCATCATCCCCATCAGCTGCCTTCTCTGCAGCAAGCCATGCCAAATGCCTCACCTATAGCTTTGTGACCACCTCAGTGTAGGCAGTGCTGTTTGTCAGAAAGCAAATAATGGTATGGTCCCTGGATTGGGCACATTGGAGGTGACCATCATCCTTGGGGCTTGGTCCTCCATCATCATGTTTATCCCACAAGCACAGTGAATGAAGAGAGAAGTGGGGGCTGCAGTTTTTGGCTGGTGTTTTTTACCTGTTAGGGAGCTACTGTCTTTATTTAAATTGCTGAATGATAATCTCAAGTCTGCCTGCACAGCTCAGATCTGTATCAGCGCTGGTAGACATCACCATTCCTAAACAGACTGCTTTTAAATTGCACCCATAGATCTTCCTTGCACCAAAACGTTCCTGCTTCACTATTTAGTGATGCCTGAAGTTATGTCTCCACATCAAATTAAGTAAGCATGCTATCAATAAAAAGGAGTAATGTGGTGCATTCCCTTCTGGATGTCTCCTTGTCCCTCATTTGTTTGCTGCTCCTGATTAAGACAGATAACAAGCAATCAGTAATTTTCTAACTGCAGTGCAAAGTCATGAGGATTGAATCAGTCTGTGTCATTGGGAGCCAGGTGATACTTTAGGGAACTCAGATGGGTCCCCTGCATTAATTAGACATCAAGGCAACAGATACTTGGCGCTGTCTGAGAAAAGCCTGCATGATGTGGACACCTCTGCACGGGGAGAGCCAAAAGGTGATGTGAAGCAACCAGGAGATCCCTGTCTCCCTGGGGTGGATAAGAGGAACTCTGTTTTATCCCCCTGTACTCAGCATTGGTGAGGCCATGCCTTGAACACTGTGTTCAGTGTTGGGCTCCTCACTGCAAGAAAGATGCTGAGGTTCTGGAGTGTGCCCAGAGAAGGGCAGCAAAGCTGATGAAGGGTCTAGAGCACAAGCATTATGAGGAGTGGCTGAGGGAACTGGAATTGATCAGCCTCAAGGAATGGATGCTGAGGGGGAACCTTCTTGCTCTCTACAACTACCTGAAAGGAAATGGGAGCCATATGGAGTTTGGTCTCTTCTCCCAAGTAAAAAGCAGTAGAACAAGAGGAAACTGGGGGTCAGGTTGCATCAGGGGAAGTTTAAGTTGGATATTAGGAAAAATTTCTTCCTAGAAAGGGTTGTAAAGCCCTGGAATAGGCTGCTGTGGTGGAGTCATCATTTCCAGAGGGATTTAAGAGTACATGTAGATGTGGTGCTCTGGGACATGGTTTAGTGGTGACTTCACAGTGCTGGGTTAACTGTTAGAGTTGATGTTAAAAGTATTTTCTAATCAAAATTTTATTGTGCTGGCTTTACACTGGTGAAATTCAGTGTAAAGTGCCCTGAGTTTAGCTTTTCAGCTTGGCCTTGTGTTTTTAGTGCACTTCTTTTAATGATGTAGGGCTTGCTTAGGGTGAGCAGCTTGGGTTTAGCTTGGAGAAGGATGCTGCAGATATATTTGTATTATAATGCAGAGATTAAAGATGTTTTAGGCATCTTCAGGCACCTAGAAATATGAATTATGGCTGGAAAAATCTCTAGCAGTGCTTGAGAAGCTGTTGGCATCATTTTGTGAGGAGCAAAATATGCAGGGATGATGGGAAAGAGTTGCAGAACAGCTTTGGAGGAGATTAATTCTTTGGGGCAATGGTGTCCAAGGTTGAAAGCTCATAATGGCTAGGAGATGCAACCGATTGACTACAGGGAGCTTTTAGCAGGAGCCAGTAGGGTTTGTCTACAAATGAAAAGAAAATCAAAACCCAAAAGGCTCTTATTTCACAACATTTTAGACAACAGAGTAAAATTAGGAACACTGGAGGTACTGTCTCTCCATGAGAGACAAGACAAAGCGGCAAAAGAAAAGTGAACCTCTCACCTTGGTGTCACCTCAAAGAGGTGACACTTGTTACCATGACTGAGAGCCATCGTCATGTGATGCTCTGCCTAAACATGGAAACATCCCCGGCAGACCATCACTTGGTCCATCATTGCATGTATGCCTGTTTTGGTTCCTTTCAGCAGAGAGGACAGGCGTGACATACCCACCTTGCTGAGAGCTCTTTGCACTGTCAGCACCGGTGACTGAAGACAGGAGCAGGCTGAGCACAAACCTCCTGTCCTTCCAGGAAAACACTGGCTCAAAGCCAATGAACAACAATGTAGTAAAAAAAAAGGCTGTGGGAATTGTGTCTTTCAAACTTTTCAAACTTCCTTGGCTTTGCTAATATCTATCACAGGTTGGTGGAATCATAGAATTGTTTTGGCTGGCAAAGATCTTCAAGATCAATGAGTACAGTGAGTCCCAACACCACAATGCCCACTGAATCACGGCCCAAAGTGCCATGTCTACATGTGTTTTGAACACCTCCAGAGATGGTGACGCCTGTATACACGCACATACCTCTGTACTTCAGATCGAGGAAAGGTTTTCTTTGAGGATTTTTAAATGTTGATAGCAACAGCAACAACAAAAAGGCACAGGGCAATTCCTGAACTTTTGAATGGCAGAAGGGGAGCTGCTGAGACTGCAACTAGCTCTGTGCTTGTTCCTATGTCCTCCTCGAAGCTTTCCATGTCTGCCTTGGCTTTCATCCCTCAACTCATGGAGGAGGATGGGACAAATCCCATGGTGATTTCATTTCAGTATCCACTTGCTTGTGGGCCTGTAACCAAAAGTCATCACTGCTTTTGCCTTTCTGTGTGTGCCACCCGCTGCACCACGAGGCAGAGCCCCCTCGTCCTGCCAGATGGGCACACCACGTTCCTGGCAGCTGCTGTGGGTAGGGTTTCCTCATCCCTGCAGGATGTGATTGCCATGCATCAGGTCTGCGGCAGTGCCGGGGGCGGCTGTTAGCAGACGATGGCTTGTTTGTGCTGCTGACCAGCTTTCACCTGCTCATGCTGAAAACATTGCCGTGCTCCAGCGTGCAGCACTTCCAAGCTGAGCTGTGCAGTCAGTCAGCATTTGGGGTGGCAGATGGCTCTGCGGAGTGTTTTGCTTACGGCGGTGAGGACTGACACCTCCAGCAGCCCCTGCCTACTCGCTATGGGGATTTTTAATTTACAGTGCCGAGGCTGGCCCGGTTTGGTAGACTCCATGCCTGGTCCCTCCCAAAGACAGAGCAGCATCCAGAATTTATTCCACCCACAGTGGGTATTGGCTGAGGTGTTGCAGCCTCCACGTTTGGACGCAGACAGCTTGGGTGAGCTTGTTTGCTGTTGGAGAGTGTGAGAGGACCAGTCTTGCTGGTGCACTGACCTGAAATGATCCCACTTCTAGTGCTTAAGGAGCCTTTGTGAGGGTTGGGTGGGAATGGACTTGGACTGCAGGGGATTCCCTGTTTTCACTTGGTGAATATATTTGGAACATGTGGAATTATGATTAGATGTCCTCTAATCTGCAAAGACCTGTGTCCTCCACAGCTTGAGGGATATGGACATCACCTCCAGGGGCAGTGAGGTGGTGGAGGTGCAAGGTCCATACCCCACCAAGAGGCAAATTGTCAGAGACCTGGGATCAGACCTGGGCTTTATCAGGGTATGAACTGCTTCTGATGCATCCTTGGGCTTTCATCAGTTCTTGCAGCTGGGACCTTCACTTTTCAACCTCTTTCTGACACAAAAGAGTTCCAGGGTTGTAATCTTTTGATGAGGCTTTCAGACTCCCCTGCACAACCTCACTAAATCTAACTTTAAGTAAGGCAAAGCTCAGCATTGACAGATGACTGCTTTATGTCTCACCTCTGGCTTCACCTGCTGCCTTCTCCCCCTGGGGAGAGTGGGACAGGCAGACTCAATACCAGGCAGTGAAAACAAGACTTCTTTTCTCGACTCCCTAATTAAAGCCACAAAACGAGCTCTTTCCTTGCAATCTGAAGTGATCACATAAATAGCATTGACAGAGCTAAATGAGCATTTGAAAAGATCCTGCAAGATCAGCAGAGAGGAGCTCTGTCAACCTCCAGAAATGGGGGCTGCTATTAAAAAGAAGATGAATTTTTCTTCTCCACTGAGCACAGAGCTCAGCCTAGATGTAGAAAATGTCCCAAGGTGTACACAGCTTGTGATTTCTGCCCTCTGCACCAGAGCCTGAGGGTCACATATTTCTGCTGTGTTTTGTCACACTCTGTGTTGGAGAGTTGTCCATGAGCATCCTTGTGCAGGTTTCAGGGTGCAGTCCTCACCTGGACATTGCTTTGTGAGGGACTGGATGCTTGGGGTGCTGGACACTGGCACTGGAGACCACAGGACTTATGGCATGGGCTGGTCATGGTGAGTACTATGATCTGCCTGTTTTGTGAATACATGCAAAAAAAAATCTGCCTTCCCACTGAGAAAATACTTGGCCATGTTCACTAGAAATGGCTCCCCCAGTTCAACACAGATTGCCAGTAGTAAATTCCCACACCCTATTGCATTTGTGGTCAAGCTCTGAAAGCCCAAGTTGTAAGGACTCATTCAGCTGAATGAGTATCCATGGGAATATTTCCAGACAGTATCCATCCCTAATTCCTGTTGGAAAACACTGTCACTTTCTGCTTATCCCTTGCAACTTTAATTGTGGGGCACATCACACAGGAGCCTGAGGGGTGAGTGGCTAAACTGAGTTGCTGTTTAGTGGCTATCTAAACAGCCATCAGCATAGCCATCAGCACCTCTCTCCCTGACGGTTTCCATTGACTGAATAAGCTCAATTCTTTTGGAGTCAGCCTTAGTATTTCCTAAAGGGATGGGGAGGTTCTTACAGGAGTGTCAGGAGACACGGGGTTATTGTTAGAAGCTATTTAACAAAGGATACTGCTCCTCGATGAAATGTGATGTTGTACCATGAGAAGTTCCAGTGAAAGCAATGAGCTTCATCTGCTGCAAGAGACCATTCAGGGCAAATCTGAATATCGTAGTTGGCCTGAAGTGACTTGCGCTCGCTGCAGTGCTTAACATTTGATTTCCTTTTATTACTTCTTTGCACACATGAAGCTAAATTGAGAGCTGCTGTAAGCCACAGGCAAAGCCACTGAGTTCAGTAAAAGTCACCCAGGAAGCAACTAGGGGCAGGATGCAGCCCACAGCCCGAAGGAGCTGGGCTGGTGTTTGTCACCAAGCGACTCCAATGCATCAGCCTGAGGGTGTGCCTGTGGTGTTGAAGTGCATCAGACCCCACACTCCTGCTGTTTCCAGCTGTAACTCAGCATCTGTACGGGGTGCTCTTGATTTAGTGCTTTCCTCCCCTTTTCCATGTTGCTCTGGTGGGGTCCACACAGATGTGGTTTGCTCTTGAGCTGGAATGGCTGCTTCTCTTGTACTTGGTCTGTGAGCTTTTTCTACTGTGATGGGGAGCATCAGATTGGAGGGCTTTCAAGTTTCTTTAAATCACTTTTGTGCCACTAAGCTCCAAGAGGATGTAGCCTCACACCCCTGGGTGGCATTGCATGCTGTAGAAGGCATGTGCTGAATGCCCACAGATGGGATCAGATGCATTCCCCCTATAGCAGGGCTGCAGTTCAGCAGTGCAGACCAAGTATCTGTTCTTAAGCATACACTTGCAAAATTTGCTGTCACTCTTTCCAGACAACAGCCATGTATGATTTTTCTGCATCTCTCTCATCAAAACAGCATCCAAATGTCCCTTGTATATTTCCATTAAAATCTTCACAGTTGTTCTAGCAAACAGCCTGGAGTGCTGTAGTCTTTTCTGAGTGTTAACTATGTTAAACAAAGCAAATCTCCCAATTATATTGTCTGTGGGAGTAGCAAACGTCTCCCATCAGTCTTCCTGAGCAAGAAAAGAGGATGACTGCTGTCCTGTTTTCATTGTAGTTGTATTTTAAGATGGTTTTGCAAAGAGCAGGACAACAGCCCTTGCCCAAAGCAGCTGCATGTTCCTGCTCCAATTATTGCAAGTAACTCTTGATGGGCTTGACATGTCTTCAGATACTTCTTACCAGCATCTTCCTCTCAATAATAATTAAAGAACCCATGTTGATCTGCTGTTCTGTCTTCTTCACAATTTCTTTCCTCAGTTTGGCAGATCCTGATCTCAGACTGCTCCTGCCATAGTCACAGTGGGAAAAAGCTCAGGATGGTCTCCAATAGCATAGGGTTGAGGCACTCAGCTTTTGGAATGCTGGGATGCTGATCTGAGAAAAAGAAATATTAGGAGAACTTAAAAGAGTCTGATTAGCTCTGCTGCAAATTAAAAAAAAAACCAAAAAACAAACAAACAAACAACAAAAAAAACCCCCACCAAAAACATTTGCTTTGTTTCTGGCTGTGGCCTCATGGGCTGCAGCTCCTCCATGTCACACCACAAAGTCAGCTAGCTTCCTCAGGTACAGGATGTTGTCTCCAGCAATGCATTAGCTGTCAGCTCTATAAAAGAACTGAGATTGCTGGAAAACTCCCTAGTGACTTGTGCCATTCCATAGAAAATGTTACTTGTCTAGGGCCTATTTTCCAGTAAATTTTAGCATTGCAGTGGCTGTCTTCGAGTGCATCTTTCTCCTGGTTAAGCCACAGGTGCAAGCCTCACTGCATCCCATTTTGGACTAACAGGACCCACTTTTCCAATATGAAGGTGGAAGAAGTTTAGATAGGTTTAAATAAAAAGGGGCCTGACTGGCAGCAATTGTGATAAAAACGTTGGATTTCAGGCAGTAGGAATTTCAGCTGAATTATCACTGTGGTGGGTTGGTAACTTCCCCCCATGCCTCCCAATAAAAATTTACCAAACCAGCTCAGATGGCTTGGAAGTAAGATAAAGCTATATTTTGCAGCAGGCTAAATTTACAAGCATACATACAAAATCTATTTACATGTGTTTACAATTATATACAATTGCCTCTGGACAAAGAAAGTCCAGAAGGGGCCAATGCCACTTTCTTGTCTCCTCCCCAGACAGAAAACCAGCAAGACCTTACATGTTACCTTGCCAGTCAAGGTTGGTATTCAGCCATGCACAGAGAAGCAGTGGAGGAAGTAGAAGGCAGAAGGCAAAGTGAACAAAGAGTGGGAAATTGTTTATATATTGGCTTTTTATCCCAATTAGCAAAAAATTATACAGACTTTATTATTATTATTATTATTATTATTATTATTATTATTATTATTATTATTATTATTATTATTATTATTATTATTATTATTATTATTATTATTATTTTACAACCAATGCTGTAATTTATTTCCATTCTGCACTGAACTTCCAGGAATGTCACTATTTCTCTTATTGGAATTTTTGTGATAAGCCTTAAAATACTACAATACCAAATGAAGTATGGACATTTTACCATCCATTAGAAGCCACGTTCTTAAGGGGTGATGATAGCAGGTGGGGACAGAGGATGCAGAAATACTCCATCCAACTTACTGCAGTTTGCAAAAGGAACCATTTCTGGCAATGCAGATCTGTCTGTTTTGAGAAAGTGCTGGGGGAAAAAAAGTTCCAGAGCAGTGGTAGTGTTGGCCTAATGAATAGTACATCCCAAGATAGCAGCAAAACATCTCATAGGAGGGCAGATGTCAGCAGAGCTCAAAACGAGGTTTTCAAAGCCAAGAAAAAGGGAAACAAAGCTGTGTCCTGTAACTTTCCCCTCAGTTCAGTCTCTGGATGCAGTTCCTTTGGTAGGTGTGCTCAGATGATATTTAGCTGGCCAGCTCAAGGATACTCAGTGATGCTTCACCACCCCCTGATGTTCCTTCCAGCCTTCAGTCTCTACAATTTACCCCTAGTTTCTCCTCTTCCCTTCACCTACTTTTGGGGGAGAGGGGTGGCAACGTTCCAAAGATTTTCTGTTAGTCACAGAGGCAATTGCCAGGTCCTTCCTGGTTCAACAGATGTCAGACGTCAGAGGGGCAGGTTATTTGTGTTTTAATTACTGTTCTGCAGAGCTGCCCTGTTCTTGGCTAGGCCAGGGACATTGCTACTGTGGTGCTGTCCCCAGATGAGTGATCCCCTCTCTGTTGGTGATCTCAAACATGTGAGTGATGCTTTTGGTATGTGTCTTCATCATGGTGTCTGCTTTCCACTTGTCAAGTCTGAGAGCAGGACATTAATAAGAGCTGTTTAATTTTATTTTTTTTTTCTTCAAATGGGGGGAAGTTCAAGAGGGAGAAGGGACCTGGGGCTGCTGGGAGGAGGAGGGAAAGCAGCTGTGGCTATGAGGGAGCAGTCATGGGATGGACAGGTAAGCTGGATGCAAATGAAAATTACGTTTTCCCCAAATTGCAATGCCCCATCTGCCAGTTCCAGCTTGTTTGCCCTTGGCTGATCATGGCCCATGTCATGCTCTGTCCCTGCAGTTTTAGTGCAGGGATACAGCCAAAACCCTATGAAGGGGGCCCAGAGTCCCTAAACTCAAGCTAGGTGTCCCACCAGTGAGTGAGAAGATATGCCATCTCACATTGCCACCAGCCTTCCATGTGTTTTTAGCCACATTAAACGGGCCAGCAGTGCTCTACATCTGCCATTGTCCAGCACCCAGAGAAGGCTATGTCTGGAGAGGTGTGTGGGTGTCAGGGCAGTATTTGCTTCTCAAAGGAGATTATTAACAGGCAGCCACAAGACAATAAGAAAGGAATCAGTCCTTTCCATTCCTTGCCACTCTCCAGAGGAGAGGTTTTGTTTAAGGCCTTTTTACACTAGGAGCATGGAGCAGGCTGTTGTCAGGAAGCTGCCCATGCTGGGCATCCCCAGCATCAGCAGGTAATCTTCTGGCTGCATCCTGTTAAAGGACAGGCACTTAGTTCATTTTCACTTGCAGCTAGATACGATTATTGGCATTTTCATTGGATTTGAACCCTGGGACTTTAACAGCAGCAAGTGAGCCAACCTGGTGGTGAAGCCCTTGCTGGGTGTTTTGTTCACAACCTGATGAAGCAGAGAATTGAAATCTGTGATGAATAGCAGAGTCAGTGGCACAGCCAACACAGGGACCCAAAATCCCTGAGAAGTGACAATTTCAGTGGCTTGCTAGGGGAATACCTCAGCTGGGATCACAACCTTTCCAACCAGGATTGTGCCTTTTGGAGAGACACCAACTTCAGAAAGCTTCAGCACATGTCCAGAATGGATCATGACTTTTTCAACCTAAGTGCATGTAAAAAAACCAAACCAAACCAAACCCAAAAAACATACAACGTGTATGTGTGCATACAGAGGGTTTGGCTTTTCTGGATTGCTACATACCTTGGCTGGTAATTCCAACTTTCAAGTTCTTTGCACCATGGAATGCCAAAGGTTAGGAGGCCTTTGGAGGTTGTCCAGCCCAAACCCCAGCTCAGATCTCACTAAAAACATCTGCGTGTCCAGAGCACTGCCAGCAGACCAGTGTAGCTTGAACTCTAGCTCAACAAGTGGTGATGAATTTCTTTGTATGAAGCAAAAGCCTCCTTCTTTTGGCATCCTGGTGGATTCATGTGTTGGCCAGGCAAAGGAGGAGGTCTGGGTCTTTCATGGAGAGACACAGACCCTCCCAGTGCCACAGCCAACATTCCCTGCTCCCACCCATAGAAGGAAGTGGAAGCCTTGGGATATACCCAGTCAACCCAAATTCTGATACAGAAGCCATCAGAAACATGTTTCTTGGACCCTCCTGTTCTGACTTAAGATGGATGTGAAAAGTTGTTGTACATATGACCTGCATTTGAAGAGGCCTTTAATAAAGGTGGAAGGTCATGTAAACAAAACAACATTAAGGTACTGGTTTAGCTCAGCAGGATCCTGCCTACATCTGTTTAAGCCCAGCCCTGTCAAACTCGTGGCATTTTGACCTTGAAGATAAGATTCTGAGGAGCGTCTTAAAGTCGCTCAGTAATAGATCAGCAAGAGGAAATTAATAGTTCTCTGAGACCATAAAATGTGAGCCCCTGGCACTGATCTTTCTATTGCTTACTCTGTTTCCAGCCATGCAGGAACCCTATTTTCCCTCCCAGACAGTCTTCAGCCTTATTTTAAGCACTAACAACTTGCCTGTAACTTCTTGTCTGTGCACACTCATCTTTCAAGTGCACCTCATGTACCAGATGCACAGATTAAAACCAGTGCCAACCAAAGGGTGACATTTCAGAGCAGCACTCAAGCCATGAGACACTTTCAAACATCTTCATGCTTTTCTGATGCCACAAATGCAACTGCCTTGATTATTTTTCCATGTGTTCCTGGCTCTGTCATTAGCTCCTGATGCTATCTGAAGCAAGAACAAGAGAGGAGGAGAGAGAGAGGGTTTGCAGAGGGACAGCTGGGCAATAGGGTTTTGTGGGGCTTTTATGAGAAGATAAGATTCTTGCTCTCTTGTTCATTGTGATATTGTGTAATAAAGAAGCCAAAACCAGTACTAATAATGAGCAGATTAGAGGAATTCAACCCAAGCCATTCTGTGATTCCATTAATTAATTCCATTTAATTAATCTTGAGAAAAGAGAAAAAAAAAAAAGCCACCAACATGTTTTATCAGAGAGCATATTTGAGAGGTAGATTATTAATTTGCTGTTATAAATTATTTGTGGTTAATAACCCCAAGCTGTAGTGAGGGATGCTTGGGGTTACTGGACTTTTGGGCACAGTTGTTGTCATTCTGGGTGGGTGAATCAGCTCTTGTTCCTGCAGCTCAGTTCAGGCTCGCTGGACTAGGGAAATGAAGGCTGGTCTATGTCTTGATGCTTGTCTTCATGGTCTTGTCCATCTCACAGCCAAATTTTAGGAGGAAAAGCTGCTACATTGGTGGGCAACTGAACAGAAAAAGCCAGGTTCATTGATGCAGCATTGGATGCCATTTGTACTAGGAGCTGGGTACAGAAGCAGAATATGGAAAGTTTCAAGGGCTTTTATTTTTTTTTTCCCCCCTTTAGTATCTGAAGGAAGCCAAAAAAAAAAAAAAGTGATTGGTCTGGGACAAAAGCTTGGCAGGGAGCAGGCTTAGGAGCATTGCTGATTTTGGCAGTGACAACATTCTGGCTAGAGCACAGGAAGGGGCTGGGGATGAGCACCTGCCAGCTCCCAGTTGCTTACAGCAGAGCTGCTACACCCTGTTTGAAAACAAAGCATCACTGACTTTCGTTACTCCCCTGTGTTTCTTCAGGTCCGAACTGCTTTGCAGGCACCACGATAATTCCTGCCGGCATCGAAGTGAAGGTGGACGACTGCAACATCTGCCACTGCCACAACGGGGACTGGTGGAAGCCAGCGCAGTGCTCCAAGCGCGAGTGCCAGGGCAAGCAGGCTCTGTAGTGGCAAACCCCCTTGCCAGCGGCACTGCCAGCCAAACAACAAGCTGCTGCTGCTGCTGGTGATGATGATGATGATGACAAAGGAATGGCTTCAATGCCGTGCAGGTGTCTGACCTCCCGTCAGCTGCAACAGGGTCACCAGCAAATCCTGCAAAGGTTTCACACAAGCAGAGATTTTTATTCATGGGGAAGGGCCTCCTTCTCCCCTCTCCTGCTCTTCTCTCGCTTCACACACTATGTATCCAGTATCTAGGTATCTACTCTGCTTTTGTAACTATCAGTGCTTGGTAGGGATGAAGTGGCCAGATGTGGGGAGGAAAAGAGAAAAAATAACCCATGCAAGTTCTTGGACTGGTGATGGCTCCAAGACCCCAACGGTTCACCGCTCTCACTTTCTACAATGTGGATTGTGGGGTTTTTCACTTTTATTTAAGAGGTTTTTGCTACTGTGATTTTTTTTTTTTTTTAAAAAACCTCTTCATAATCTCGGATCATCAGGGCAACACAGCTGTGAGTGAAGCGATGGATCGTACTCGTCTATAAAGGGGAGGCTGGTAAGGACAGAAGGGAGGTAGAAATGAAAAGGAGAAGGAAGGGGTTAAAAAAACACAACCCAGGCTGGAATCTAACTTGCAGGAGGACCAAGGTAGATGCACAGATATATGACCAGACACCCAAGACACAAGCTGTATCTGTGTTCCACTTTCTCCACTGAGTGGGGACAATAAAGTTGAAGACACCTACACAGTCACCGTGACCTTGATCAGAGCATGAGCCAGCACCATCTGCATGGCCAAGCAGGGCTTACATGTCAGCACTGGAAAGGCACCAAGAAAGCAACATCTTCCCTGGGTTGTATCTGTATGATGCCTGGTGGGGGCATGGGTAGTGGAGCAGAGGGAGGACCGTCTCACCTGTGCCTGGCTCCACTGGCTTTTGGGCTGAGCAGCTACTGATGCCTTGCCTGAGCACTGCTTTGCCAGCACTGACGCTGCTCTTGCTGGAGCTGAGGGCATTGCTTCATTAACTCCAGTTACAGCCAGACTCAGCTGCCATCCTCTTGCTTTGCCCATTGGCCTTAGGGAGGGTTCCAGACACATCTCATCAGTGTGCCTGCACTAAACTGGCTCAGCTGGCAGGTAAGGCCCTTTACTGAGGGAGCTGCCCTGGCTCTCTCCCATTCCAGGGAGCATCCATTTTGCTGGGGATAAAGCAAATCAGGGTGCACAGGGGCACTGAGGATGGACTGGCTATGTCCACAGGAATCAGCTCTTGGTGAAGTTTTTCTCTTGAAAATGGCTACATGCCTGCCTGCTGGGTGGAGAAGTCCCTGTGGTCTCCACCAGCAGCTGAGGGTCTTCTTGAGCTTTTTGGCAGCTCTTGCTTTCTCAGGCTGCAGCTTCCAAGTGATACTGTGAGAGAAAAGCTATCAATGTAATTTTCCTGCTCTGCCCTTCCCAGGTGAGCACAGGAACCTTTCCCATCACCATCCACACTTGGTTTGCTGCTCTTTGGTCGTGACTGTGAGGGAGATGATGCTCATTTTGTCCAGGCTTCAGCCCAGTGGCTGCAAATCCTCCTTAACAGCAGTGGCAGCAAATCCTCCTTACAGCATCCTCCACCAAGGGATTGGCCTGGTCAGTCTCAGTTTATGCACACTGTTGCCTTTACATTTTTATTTCTCCCTATTTTTCTTGGTATAGGGGAGGGCAGGGTGAGCACTAGTGCAGTGATTGCCATACTTTGTCTGGCACTGCCTTCCTGCAGATTGAACGGGTGCCATTACGGAAGTCATTGCCATGTTTCTTTGTAAGCTGCTGCCTGTCAATGCCTATCCAGTTTCAAAATCTTCAAACAATAGTGTGCCTGAAACTAGTGAGAAAAAAAAAAAATCTGTAAAAAATGGGGAGGGGGTCTAGAATCAATATTTGATGTGTAAAAGACTATATTATTAAAAATTTATTTTGTTAAATATAAAGTGTGTGAACCAGCAAAACCACCAAAATTACTTATTTGTGGTGTATTTTACTCTGCTGATTATCATCCCCTCAAGCTCCCTGTTCCACATCCCTTGCTCCAGCCCCCTGCTATCTGCAGCATTGATGAGCGCAGCTGGGGTGGGAGGAGCAGGTTTGGAACATGTAAATAGCCATGAGAGTCCTATGGATGGGATGGGATGCACAGAGAAATCCTCAGCAGTAAATCAGTACATCAGCTTTACTTGGTCAAAAGGTACTTACCAAACTGGGATTCCCTTCTGGGGAGCCACTGTGGACCAATATAACTCCCAGGCTCTTACTTTTACTAGTACCATTTTATACTTGATGCCATTTCCTGAGCACAGAAATTTGCTTTCAGTTCACAAACTCTGTTTGGTACCTCCAGATGCATCATTATTTACACTGATTGGTAGTTACTCTAATTAATTACAGCTTAATTACTGTAGTTAATGTTTGTACAGTGCTTGGAACAAGTACAGCACTATACGTGCCACATATTATTATTTTCTTCATTATTAATTAAGCACCATCTCCATTCCATGCTGTGCTACTTCATTATTTCCCAAGGAGTCACAGTAGTGCCCTTATTCCCACCCAGGAGTAATTTACTCCCAGTTCTCACAGGAAGAGAAGTGGGATAAGCAGTCTCTGTGCTGAGTGAGATTGCTAAGCAACATGAGGCTGTTCAGGTTTTTTTACCTTCACCCTTTCAAGGGCGCTGATTCTGAAAAACCAATGGAAGAAGTAAAGCTGATGGCAGGGGGATGGCCAAAGGCTCACAAATGGTGACCTTAGGTGAAACAAGGGAAAATCCCTGCAGAGTCCATCATAGATGCATAGAATCATAGACTTGTTTGGGTTGGAAAGGACCTTAAAGATCATCTAGTTCCAATCCCTCTGCCATGGGTAGGAACACCTTCCACTAGACCAGATAGCTCAAGACCCCATCCAGCCTGGCCTTGAACACCTCCAGGGAGGGAGGGAGCATCCATGACCTTCCTGGGCAAATGATCCAGTGGTTCATCATCCTCACCATAAAGAAATTCTTCCTAATATCCAGTTATCCAGCTTAAAGCCAATCCCCCTTGTCCTGTCACCACAAGCCTTTGTAAAAGTCCTTCTTCAGCTTTTTTTGTAGTTGCCCTTCAAGTACTGTCCCTCTTCTCCTAGAGGGAAAAATACAACTAAGGTTGCCAGAAAGGAGCTGAAATTGAGTGAGTTTTTTAGCCCTGGCGGAGTGAAAACACACACCACCAGGTTTGGCTGCTGCAGGAGGGGCATTTGTCAGCACAGCATCAACTGGACTAGACAATCTCCAGAGGTCCCTTCCAGTACCTATCATTCTGTGATTCTGTGAGCTGAACTCAGAGTGTCAGAGGAGGCAAATTAAGTGGTGCTCCATGAAGTGCTGGCTCAGACTGTGGAAGAGATCTGATTCTCCCAAATCCAGCAGCGTTAGGCACTCACTCCCTCTGAGGGATCCCAGAGCTCTCCCTAACCACCAAGGCAGTGGCAGGGCAAGGTCTGGGATGGCAGAAAGGAGAAACAGACATGATGGGGAGTTTGTGTGGAAGAGATGGTGCTTATGGGTGGGCAATGTTTCCATAGCACTTGGGGTGCTTACAGCAAGAGCCACCAAAATCATTGCCAGCAGCTCGGCTTTCAAGCGGCCATCTCAGGCCAAACAGGGTGAAACCAAGATTGAAATCCCATTGAGCATTCTCCAAAAGTGCTGGTTTGGTTTTTTTTTTTTTTTCTGAACCGAAGAGTTTCAGCCTCATCTCAATCTCTTTCCCTTCTGCTTTATTTTTTTAATGTTTTAGTTCATTTCTCCCTTTAATTAATCACAGCTCTGGGCCAGCCAGACCCATTAACTACTCTTCTCATTTAGACCTTTCAGAGATGCAGTTGCAGATGCAATTTAATTTGTTGACCCATGATCAATAGCAATTAATACCATGTCTTTAATCTTGTTGAAAGGTTCGTCTTGGACTTCCAGAGGCTGCCATCTCAAGGGAAAGGTGTCTGATACATATGTTATTTGATGGGGGAGCACAACCTCCCCCACAGGTGCTGTCCTTTCCCTCCCCCTGCACAGACACTTGAAAATAGAAGAGGTATTTGTGGGAGACAGAGAAGAAAAGGTGGGCAAAGGTGAGGAAAGGTGCTGAGAGGTAGAGAGAAGAGCAGGAGGCTGGGTAAGGCAGAAAATAGGAGAAAGCAGAGTTGATGGATTGGAAAGGTGGAGGATAAAAGGAGTGGCACGAGGGAGATAGGAATGATACAGCTTAGGAGGCTTGGATAGAAAAGGGCGAAAAAACATCTCAAATTGGAGCAAAAGAGCAGGTCAGAGAGTGGATAACTTAGAGGAAAAGCCTTTGTCATGAATAACAGTGAATTTTGCAGAAACACACCCAGAGCCAGAGAGAAGATTCTTCCTGCTGAGGTGCTTTACATCCAAGTCTCACTGTTATGCCATTTTTTTGCCCCCTTCAAGTGCAGCAGTGTGTGCAGCCACTTCCAAGCAGTGGGAAAGCCCGCCCTGAGAGCATCACCTTTTCTCCATCCTCATTAATATGCCATTGCCCAAGACTATTTTATGATTACAGGATTATTTCCTGCACACTCCAGGAGGAGAGCTGTCTCAGCTCCAGAGCAGCTGCAAAACATCAGCAGGCCAATGTCATTCACCCCCGGGAGCCTGCCAGGTACAGTCAAAACCTGGTTAACACTGAGAAAAAAACTGAGCTTTTGGTATTCCCCATCCTACATTCCCACTCAGATGGCTCCATGGAAGTATCCGCATCCTAAGCACCAGCATTCATGAGTCAGCAGCATAGAATGTCTTCAGTGGCACCTAATGAATCCCATCTGATGTGACTTGGCTCAGCTCTCCCAGCCAACAGGCATGCTGGATCCACTACTGCAACCCCTATTCAGCCACAGCTCTGCTAAATATAACAGAAAGGAGCAAATCCTTGACTTCCAGCTGAGCAGTAACATGTTTCATTTTGGTAGCTAAGGGAAAAGAGGGCACATGTGAGTGTAGAGCAAATTAATGCATTCTAGATAGCAAAAACCCATGTAAGAGCAAGTCAATGTAGAGAATTAAAAATTAATCAAAAATCCACCTTCCTTTGCAGGATGGAAGCTTAGATTTTTAAAACACATGGAATAGAGCACATGGAAAGGAGGCAAGTTCCTGTATTTATATATTTAACTTACCATATGTATTTATTTATATTTGCAGATATACTGCCTGTGTTTTCAGAGTGATTCTTGTTCATTTGTTTTTGTTGGCTTTTTTTAGGGAATATATGTTTTTGCCATGGTTAAGTTCAGTATCTAGAAGAGTTCTGTGCTCAGCAGGTGCCAGTTCATGCCTCCACTCAGCCACACTCTTCCTGTATGCTCCCAGGAGAGCCAGCAACATGGCTCCACTGAGAAGCTTGCACTCAGATACACCCAACATGGGACAAGGTTCAGCATGGCATGGTCATATGTACTTCCCTGTTAGCCTAGTGTACTGGGAAGATGACTGTTTTGGCTTACATACTAAGGTGATGAAGATCCTCGAAGTTCTCTTTAAGGGGCTTCTCAGTGCACAGGATTTTGTAGGACTTGGTCCACCCTCCAAGCTATCTAGACAGAAGTTGACACAGGAAATCTTTTAGCCACCACGACACAGATTGGCATACAAATAAATAAAGGAAGAGCACAGAGTAGATGGATGGAGTTTTTTTCCCAGCAGCACCACACACAAATAAAAGCACCTGAGTCCCACAGAAGGTATCATCTGAGCTCCAGGTAATTGCCCTTGAGCACTAAATCACTCCTTTTGATAGTTCCCTTCCCTGCACCCCTGAACATGTGTCCTGACAGTCTGCGAATGGGGAGCAGGCAGACCAGCACCGATATCCCATAAACATCAATCAGAGGCTCTGATGTATCCAAGGGATCCATATGAAGCTGTATAAAATATTATTTAGGGCTTTTACTGTCCTTTATGTGTGTAACCAGCCCAAGGCAGGGAAGAGTAAGCCATTGCCAAGATGGGCAAGTGCAGACGAAGGGATAATTTTGCACTGGGAAATTGGAAGGGAAGACAAAACACAACAAGAAAGCTAAATTGAGTTCCTTTGGAATGGCACAGACCTATACTGCTTCCCCATCAGTGCTAGCTGGTGTCCACCCTGCTGACTCCAGGGGAATGGCTGCAGCTGTGCACAGAGATGGCCTTATCTTTTGGGCAGTGGACTAGTTGCACTGAGCAGGAAACAGATACAGCCTCTCCTGTCTTGGGGAGTTTGTGTCCTCTGACCACGCTGGTTCCCCTGAGGTCACCTGTGTCTCTGGGAGCTGCCAGTCTAATTTTCTTCACGCTGGGCTTTCCACAGGATGTGGCAAGAGGGTGGATCAAGTAGCACCAAGCTGTCTAACAGTTTCAGGGCAACCTTCCCAACATGACCTTCCTGATCTGTGGCTCCTGCAGTGTCCCTGGTGCTGGTACCCATGCCTGACTCATCTGCAAGCTCAGAGCTGTCTTCCATGCAATGCAGATTCCTTTGTACTCGTTTTGCCAGATCCACAGAATCCTGCAGTCTCTCCACTTTGGTGACCCAGCTAGTGAGCCAGAAGGACCCTTTGCTATATGACTTTCTGATGCTTGCATCAAATACAGGAGACAGCAATTCGGGGAAAGGAAGGAGAAAAATAGCTTTTAGACTTGTTACAGTGGGACAGAGCAGGATGTCAATAATAATTAATGCCACTATTAAAGATGCTCATTTACACTGTAAGGCATCTGGCACTGGGAAGGGCACAGCCAAGGTATTTCTGGCCATTACAACACACACCCACAGAATGTTCATGCTGTTGTTCTCTTTATAGTGGTAACCCATAAAAGCTTTACGAGAAACTGCTGTGCCACCCTCACACCTGGTTACCCATATGGGTTATCCTGTTACCTGCACAGGATTATTCCTTCAGTATTTCACTGGTGGCTTGGTGTTTGGAGAAAGAGTCACATCCCAGTCTAGGGAGTTCAGAAAAAAATCACATTAATCTGGAAGGCAAACCTCCAAGAAAGCAGGTAGATAAAGACGTTTGTAGGTTTGGGCTTGTCCCTCTGAGTGATGCATAATGAAGAGAATGGAGACCATGTCTCAGAGCAGGCTACAAAGACAAGAGTCTCCTACCACCAACTGTGCAGCCAGTGTGCAAGGTGCTGGGATGGCTGAGGCCAAAACTCTCTGGCTTTAGGAGCCTCGGGTCCTCCACTGAGAAGAGGGTGCAATAGAACCAGGGTGAGGCACTCAGCTGACCTTCTGAAAAGTGTTGCCTTAAATGTCTATGTCATCTTCAACACTTCCATCAAGTATTTGGTTAATAGAAATCATTCCAGTTTAATAGATAGGGGCTGATGGTCTTTGCTCTTTTCATTAATTAGCTGCCTTGATGGATGCCTTGCCCCAGCACTTTCCTGGCTTCTTAGGGCCCAGCTGTGTTCCTTTAATTTAGCTATATTTGCCTTTTTTTNTTTTTTTTTGGTTAATTTTCTTATTTTAAAGAACAAAAGCTTTGGTGAACGGAAGAGATAAAAATGTGAGGAACTTGCTCTTCCACAAATAATCCACTCCCATACGTGCTGAAACGCTCATTTTGCAGTCCATTAAGCTCAAGTTAATGCAGGTAGAGCATGTCTGGAATCGAGAGGATGGTAAAGGTTTCGAGTTTTAATTTTACTCGGATGAAAAATCCTACACATTCCTGGCTGGTGTCAGTACTTCCGCAGCAAATACAACAGGCCCCACAGGAAGCATGAGGCCAAGGTTAAAGCACTTCTAAGTCAAGATGCTACAATACCCAAAGAAGCAATTTCCCATTGTATTGCATATCTTCTGGCACTTTATCAGCATGAATAGCAACTGTGAGCTGAAGGGGTGTGTGGGGACCCATTGGAGCTGCAGATGGCTTTAAATCCCCCGTAACTTTCTCTGGATTCAAGGTTATCCTCTTGGTTTGCTGCAGGCCTGCACACTTGGGCTAATTGCGTTTCTAAACAAATCATGGTGTTGCCCCTCCTCACCCTGCCAGCGTGAAAAGAAAGCAAATGGAGACGTGCCTGGGAAATGAAGTTGTTTTATTAGCAGTCTGTGAAGCCACACAGGATATTTTAGCCCCTAAGACATCTTAAGTCCTACTGGGTTTGTCAGCAAGGCAAAAAACAACAAATGGAAGGAGGTAAAGGTGCCTCAAAAGTAGGAACAAAAAGACATGAAGGGAAAGACCACCCTAAGAATTTCCCCAATGGTAAAAAGTCTGCCTGGGGTAGTCAACAGTGTGGGACAAGTGGAGATACCATAAATCACATGAGGATGGAGATATCACAGATGCCATGAGACTATGGGGGTTTCCCCGCCTGCTCCTGAGAAGATACAAGGCTAGTCTCCATCAAGCTGGAGCTTGAGTACTGATGTATCATTTGCACTCCCAACTCTTACCAAAATTTAGTGGCAACCTGTGCTCCACACCTCTGAATCTGAGAAAGCAGATGGCAAACCAAACCCATCACTCCCTAGGCCAAACTCCCCCAGTGTTTGTATGCTACCCATGACCATGATGCCTTGTAGCAGAAATACAGGAATTTCCTACTTTGAAACTATGTTAAAAGTAGAAATAAGAAGTTGCTCAATGGGAGAAGATCCTGAGGAATAGGTCAGCATAAAGATAGAAATGCAGGAGGATACATGTCTGGATTTCTGACCAGTGAAGCAGACACACATCCCTTAAAGGAGTTAGTTCAGGATGGGAAGTTTCACTGGCCAGGTTTGGTCATTGTAATTCTAACCTTGAACAGGGTGGATAGATTTAGAGAAGTCCACATACACCCTAGACTTGCTCTGTCATTATGTCAGATACGCTTTTCAACTGGTATTATCCAACAAGGGGTGTTTGGCCTTCGTTTTTGAGACAAAATACCAATACCTGTAGGAAATTAAGACTTAGCAAAGATTTTGCTGCCTCCATATGCAGGGGCAGCCAGTGGGCAACAGTGCTGGATCCTTGTCATATGGAAACCTTGAGCTGTCACAGCCTTTCTGCTACCAGTAAAGAGAAAAGAGAAACTAAGTGGGTTAGAATACATGAGAAGAAAGAATTATGCAAATGCCTGAGCCACATTACCTTCAAACATGTATGAATTTGGGCCAGAACCTGCTCCTGAAGAAGGTGGGAGGTTAAAACTTGGCCTCATGCAAAGATGCTACATCCATCAACACTAGGAGTCTCTTGCCAGTATTAATAGCTGCATTTACCATGGGAAATATTGCCATGGGTATGGGCGACAGGTACCTCAATCCAATTTTCTCATACAGGTGATCATCAGCCTGTTCTCCCAAGTAACAAGTGGCAGGACAGGAAGAAACTGGGTTGCACCAGGGGAAGTTTAGGTTGGACATTAGAAAAAAGTGTCTTCACCAAAAGGATTGTCACGCCCTGGAACAGGCTACCCAGGGAAGTGATGGAGTCTCCATCCTTGGACATATTTAAAGGGCATGTAGATGTAGTGCTGAGACATGGTTTAGTGGTGGCTTGGTACTGCTGCATGTTGGACTTGATGATCTTAAAGGCCTTTTCCAAATTACTACAATTCTATAATTCTAGATCTGCTTGGTGATAGATGTCTGTTAATCTAGTGCCAGCTAATCTGTACCACCTCTCTGCCCCTGGAAATCTGTGCCTTCTGCAGGTAGACGTGAACCTGGTGCTTTTCCAGGGGCTGTTAACTCATCTGTACTCTGTAACGTGGCAGTGACACAGACTGGAAACGCAGTATCAGTAGGATAGAGCTCATCAGAAACCAGGCCAATTTAGTTGCATTAAATTAGTGCACAACCTGAAATTCCTAAGGAAAGGCAGCTGGTATAAATGTGATATAACTATTGATGTGATGGATTAGGAGTTTTATTCTTATTGTTTTTTATTAAGAAATTTTTCATTCTTCCTTTGCTGTGGAAATGCCATGCGATAAAGGGCGAGGGCTTGCTTGCCTGCCTGCAAAACAAGAGCTTTATTACTTCTTCTGAAATAGATCATTGTATTAATAAAGTCTGGGGATAGCCAATTGTAGGGAGCTGTGTTTCATATCACTGTGAGCAAGAGCAAACTTTGGGAAGGAAAATGAAATGTTAAGCAAAAAGCCATTTCCAAGAGAAATAGTCCCAATGTACATCATCAAACTAATAAAAACATGCAGTCATGTAACACAAGGAAATTCCTCCTTCTCCTGGTCACAAATCATGTTGCTGTGTTCTCAGTCTCAGAACACAACTCCAGGCTTCTATCAGTTTTGTTGGCAAATTTAGACAGCTTTTTATTGCTCACCTGCTTGTTCTCATCAAGATCTTTTTCATTAATGGATCACAGAAGCATTAATTAAGGTTTAAGAGGCAAATATCAGAGGGTTTTTTTTCTTCTTTCTGTGTATCCCTTAATCAAAGGTGGGCCTGTGCTCTTTGGTTCTTAAGTGGAAATCCAGACATGGAGAACAGCTACATTTTCAGGTTGTGCTTTACACACCCAGCAGGAAATGTTTTAATATGAAACTTCAAATAAAAATAAGCATCAGTTTAGAGAGGAGGCCCAGCCTTCACTGCCTCAGAGTAATTCTGGTTGGAAAAGACCTTTAAGATCATTGAGTCCAACCATTATCTAACTCTCCCAATTCTGGTGCTTTACTAGTTATTTGGTTTTGTGGGAAAATAAAGTGACCAGAGGAACAGAGCCCTTCTGAAAACTTGAGTCAATAGCTCAACTCACTAGCAGTCTTGGCAGCAAATGGAAAGCAAAATCTGGAGATAAGGGCTGCCCTTTGGTCTCAGTAGTTGAGGAGTGGAAGATGTCTGAGGTGGACTCCTTGCATATCTTTAAGCTGTGAGAAATGGCACCAACGTCTCAAGAAGGTGGGACACAAGTATCCCTTAGCCTGTATGTCCACTGACTGGTGTGTCCGCTTTTCTGCTGACTTGTGAAGAAGTAGGTAGAATGTCCAGGGTAAACAGCAGTATTTTATAGTTTCATATACAAACCCCATCACTGAAACAATAAGGACTGAGGGCTTAGTGCTTCTGAAAAGTCAAGTTGGTTGTATTTTCAAGACTGATGTCTTGAACTGAGACAGAAAAACTGAAGAACCCAAAGTAGTTTCATGTGACTTAGTCAATGGCTCCAGCACAGGCAAGGCTGTACTCTGCTTGTCTAGGGAGCCCGTCCTTGACACCAAACACCAGGATGTGTGACCAGGATGAGAAAATGCACAATGATCATGGGTAAGACAAAAACCAACAAAGGAGAGCTGCCTCGAGGCAGAACAGGCTACTTCTGTCTTCTCATCAGACAAACTCCTCAACAGACTTTCCCCAGGCACAAATCATGGCATGTGTGCCATCTTTCTAAATGAAATGTTGCTACAATAACAGATCTCAAGTGTCCCCTGAAGGCATGCTGTTCGATATTTATAATCGCTTCATAAACACATGAGAAATGGCACAGTACAGCCCTACATAATCTATGTGCAATGATCCTTGGTGACAAAGTGTAAGTGACCAAATCCCTTTCCAGGTCTAATGATACTCTGCTCTAGTAAGCCAGTGATATATCTCATATGGCAAAAAATAAAGCACTCATGCATAAAATTAATACAGTAAGCTCTGAAGACATAAAGCTTTCAGTCTGTGATATATTAGATGGGAAAATGACTAACCTGTAATTCAAGTTTTCCCAGTGCCTTGCTCCTGATAGGTTGTAGGGTCACCTAGACATTGCATGATCAAACCAGGCCATTTCAGAAGTGTGTGAGTAATTAGCCAACCAGTTAGGAAGCCCATTAGGGTCACATGCATAGAAAGCCCTTAGAGGACACAGGGAGTAGCCTCTTCTCATACAGGCCAAACGTTTCTGTTGTCTCCAAACCTGCATAAGACAATTCTAGTAAGTGACTTCCATCCATCTTGATCTCCTTAATGCTTTTACAACGGCTCATGATACAACCAAAGGTGTCTGGTGTTTGCTTACTGAATTAGCTTACCTCTTTCTAGGCAAGTTTCCCTGCTATTCAACAGCAGATGTGCAATTCTCATGTAGGTCCCCAACATAATGGGGAATAATTTGCTGGAAATCTCCGACAGGCATAACAGCAATGTGCACAAGCAGTCTGTGCCAGACACGGCTTCCAGACGCACCACCTTGGTTTTTGACTCCTGTGACCTTCTGACACATCTTACACACACCAGCCATTTCAGTTCAGTGACAGGCTGGCTGCTGGTTAGCTCTCAGTGGCTGGACCATGCCTGGGCTTGTGGCCTGTTGCAAGATTCACTCATCACACATTGAGTAGCCCTCCAGAAGTTCTTGCAGTGCCCTGATTTTCTGTACCAGCTTAAACTTGTGTCAGGGAAAATTTCTCCAGCCACCTCGACAAAATGTGAAAGTAGAGGTGGTGAAGCATCCAACAGTCTTACGAGTCTGCAGCACAGGTCAGGGCTACAAACATGCATGCACAGCAGCTTGCTGGGACCCAGTGGAAACAAGGGCACACAGTTCCAAACGCAAAACCCCTTCATAAAGAGAGTATAGAATTGTTTTGGTTAGAAAAGACCTCTAAGATCATTAAGTACAGCCATCAACCTGGCACCACCATGGCCATTAAACTACGTCCCAAAATCCCATCCACACATTTCTTGAACACCTCCAAGGACAGTGACTCCACCTCCCTGGGTAGTCTGTTCCAATGCCTGACCACCCTTTCAGTATCTCTTTCCCCCAATATCAAATCTAAACCTCCCCCAGAGGTCATTTCCTCTCATTTTATCACTTGATGCTAGGCAGAAGAAACTGAGCCCTGTGTTGCTACAACTTCTTTCAGGTAGCTGTAGAGACAAACAATGTCTCCCTGCAGCCTTCTCTTCTCAAGGCTAAACTATCCCAGGTCCCTCAGCTGCTCCTCATAAGACTTGCTCTCCAGACTCTTCAGCTTTGTTGCCCATCTCTGGACACACTCCAGCAGCTCAATGTCCTGAGTAAATGCTCTAGGCACATGTGCTGCATACCTTTTCACTGCAAACTGTAGTAACTCAGGAATCAGAAATCCAGCCTAACAACAACTTTCCAAAGCCCTTCTATAAGAAAATGCAGATTTTGCTTCCTCTGGCTGTGGCTGAGACAGAGAACACACACAAGACCATACTGTAGGGTCCATCAACCTGCAATCCATCCCTTGTTTCAAACAGAAAAATAATTATCCTTTGCATGTGATCACAGTAGTTAAAAGAAGCCCAAGTCCAGCTCCTCAATCGGGAATGCTGCCAAGCTATGTAATCAATAGGTTGTTAGATACTTGAAGTATGGGAATATGTGAAAGCTATCAAACGATTCCTTTGTTAATAAACTGCTCCAGTAATTACCATTAGAATAGAAATGGAAAGATACAGATCAGAAATGGAAAGCTGTGAATGGTTTCTCATTAAGTGAAATTAAAGCACATGGATTTAGTTTTTTCTTTTCTTTTTGCCTTGACTCTGCAACATTTTGAATTTGCATACCCAGAGCTGCTCATACACCCACCTTTGCATGCCCATTTCACCTAAAAACCTTCACATCAGAGAGCCTCCACTAGAGGAGAGCTTACACAGATAACAGTCAAAATCAGGAGCATAAGGATGTTACACCTTGCAGAACTAAGCCTCAGACACAGTGGAAGACCATCCTGCAGCAGTTTAGCCTGCAATGGTCATCACAGAGGTGTCAATATTGGGGCTCAGGTAAGACCAAGGCAAATGTTCCTCATTACTCTCAGATTTTATTGCCGGACATGAGTTCTCTACCTGAGCAGCAGTGTGGTAGTGGGAAATAACAGTGGCAAGCTTCAAAATCAGCAGCTGATGGTTCATAGGGCAGTGTTAACATTATTCATCTTGCACAGCCCATCATCTCTGCCAGGAGTGGGAAATGGGATACCACAGAGCATGGAGGAACAAGTTAGATCTTGGGAAAACCATAGACCTGAAGGCTAAGTTCTGGACTGGGGTGGACAAGAGTGCTTGGGAAGGCTAAGGGCTCCCCAGTAAGGCCTTGGTAGCTGGCTTCAAGGGTGAGTAGGTTCAGCCCATGCTGACTATGTGCTAAACACAAAGACATCCATCTAAAGTATCATAATCCAAACTCCTAACTTTCAAAGGTCTACATTGCTAAAACATAAAGTTTTGGTTAAAGAACGTGGCAAGTTCTGAAAACCACAAATATGTCAGCAGGCAAACAAATAGCCAGGCCTCCCTACCCTCCTGCATGGCACTTGTGGTCATTAGAGTAATAGATTTTTTTCAGTGAGAAAGTTTGACCTTGATTGAAGTGCAGGTCAGAAAATGCAGTGTGATAACACTCAAGAGTTCAGCTTCACTCCAATTAGCAGAAGCAAAAATTGTCATGTTTGCTTTGGGCAGAGGAAAGAGAAAACCATGTGCTGCAGGTTTAGGAATTGTTAAAGTCAGCTCATCTGCCCACACAACAGCCTGAGCTGCCCTAGCATCCTTCCTCCTTAGCTTGCCTGTAGCTGAGAGAGCATATGGGTGAAAGCACAGCTTCCACTGCTGCTGCAAGAGATGCAGAGTAATCCACTTCATGAAAAGAGAAGGTCTCAAAACCCCCAGAGGAAAAGAAATGTTGGAAAACACCTGAAAGGTATCATTCAACATACTGCAAATCTCACGATACCCACAGTGCCTTGACAGAACAATATTAATAGCCCCACAGCTTTGCATGTACAGCATTTCAAGTGCTTTCCAGGCCTAATGTATTTACTGAAATTGGTTGTCTTCTACTAGTACATAAAAAAAGGGGGATGGGGGCAGGGGGAGAGGGACTAATGGAGGTACATTAACCTTTTGGTACTAGATTTCCCGATACTAGCTACTAATGCAGAGTCCATTAAAAGGAAATGTCTGGGAACCATGGTGTGTCAAAGCTGTAATGCAGGAATAAGTCTGTAAAAATCTGAGGTGGGCATGGCAAGGACAGAGACCTATGCAAAGGTGGCTGCAAGTGCAAGATGATTACAGCAAGCTTTTGGATTTGGTCTGGGCAGAGAAACCCTGACAGAAAAAAATTAATGTGGGGGTCTTGAGGGGTGAGAGTTTGGAAACTGAGCTTTGCAGCTGCCTCTCTTGCAGAATGATTTTGTTTCTCACCTCAAGGGCAGAGCTTTGAACCACCTGCATAAACCTTTTCCACTGCCACACACAGGATTTCTTTTGCAACTTTCTCTTCCTTTGCTTGTCTGTCTGTGCAAGCACTGCCAAGCTCACTGCTGGAGGCTGTGGTAAGGGAGATGAAATGGCTTTGCTTGCCCCAACACAGCCTTTCACCACAGGGTGCCTAGTCAGTGGGCAGGGCAACGCCACTCACTACATGGGCTCCTTAAAGTGCTTGTGCTGGCCCGGGAAGAACCAAAATGATGCTTTCCATCTTTTGGGTGTCTAAGCTCCCACCTGTCATGGGAAAAGCAATCCTTCATTGCTTGAAGAAACACCACAAGAAGGTGGGTTTTTTCCTAGAGATACACAGGCATCAAGAGAAGCATTACCAGCAGGGCAAGGGAAGTGATTCTCCCCCTTTACTCTTCTCTCATCAGACCTCACCTGGAGTACTGTGTGCAGTTCTGGAGCCCCCAGCACAGGAAGGACATGGTATTGTTGGAGCAAGTCCAGAGGAGGGCCACAAAGATGATCAGAGGGCTGGAGCACCTCTCCTACGAGGACAGGTTGAAAGAGTTGGGGCTTTTCAGCCTGGAGAAGAGAAGGCTTCGAGGAGACTTTATAGCAGCCTACCAGTATCTGAAGGGGGCCTACAGGAGGGCTGGGGAGGGACTATTCACAAGGTCTTGTAATGACAGGACGAGGGGGAATGGGTTCAAATTGGCGGAGGGGAGATTTGAACGGGATGTTAGGAGGAAATTCTTCACAGTGAGGGCGGTGAGACACTGGAATAGGTTGCCCAGGGAGGTTGTGTCTGCTCCCTCCCTGGATGTGTTCGAGGCCAGGCTGGATAAGGTCTTGAGCGACCTGATCTAGTGGGAGGTTGTGGTGGTTTTGCCCCAGCTGGGGGGCCAAATGCCCACCAGAGCCACTCTATCANACTTTGAAATAACCCAGGCTAGGACTCAGTCAGCTGGAAGTTAATAAATGAAGCTGTATATTTACAGCTTTGCACAATATACAAGCAGATATTTACAATACAGTAAAAAAGGTAATACAGAAACACCACACCCCTCCCAGAGATCAAAATCCCTAAGAGTGGTTTCTAACCACCCCTACCACCTTCCCCCCTTCCCCAATCTTATCTCACCATCTGTTTCATGCAGCAGATAGGCAGAGGTAGATCGGCTGGAGGCGATTAGTAGCAGGAAAGAAGTTAGTGAAATTATTCAGATTCAGCTATGGGAGGCAGGGAGAAAGGGCTATGCCGGAGCTACCACAGCCCAAAGCAGTCTGGAGCAGTCTCCAAATGTCTCACTTATCTATGTTTGGGCTACAACCCTTAAACATTTTTTTTCCTTTCTCAGAAAACCTGAGTGAAGTAGCATCATCAGTGTTTTTATTTCTCAGCCTATAGTCTAATTTCTCATTCAAATCCTCCAATTAGTTCAAACCAGCACAAGATGCCACATAGTTCTGTTGCTATCTCTGGTACGAAAAGACATACTCTGAAGCTTTTCTCTGGTGTTTTTGTTCTTGGGCTGGAGGACCTTTCCTAAGACAGGCTGAGAGAGGGGTCCTTGTTCAGCCTGGAGAAGAGAATGCTCTAGGCAGTCCTTCCAGTATATGAAGAGTGCCTACAAGAAAGCCAGAGAAGGACTTTTAAAAGTGTTTGTAGTGACAGAAGTGGAGGTAACGGTATTAAACTGTAAGAGGATAGATTTAGATTNGTGGAGGTAACGGTATTAAACTGTAAGAGGATAGATTTAGATTAGATATAAGGAAAAAAATCTTTATTGTGAGGGTAGTGAGATGATAGATGTACCTTCCTCCCCTTCCCCAGCCCCTCTCTCCTCCTAGAAGTGTTCAAGGCCAGGTATGATGAGACTCTGAAGAACCTGGTCAAGTGGAAGATATCTGTGCCCATAGCACTGGAGTTGGAACTAGATAGGAAATAAAAAAAATTGATCTTTTTTCTAGGATCATCACTTTGAAGTGAAAAGAAATACCAGGAGCAGCCTGGGCATAGTGTGAAGCAGGAACAGAAGAGGTGGGGGTGACCATGGTATTGGAGACACAAATCAGCCTAATTCCAATTAATTCCACTGCCATAAATTTGGTTTCTTTGATAATGGTATGACCTATACAGCACCAGGGATGTTGACACTAAACAGGAGACACCTCTTTCAAAGTGGGAAGAGGGTCTTTGCAAAGGAGATAGCAAGGCTAGTTGACAGGGCTTTAAACGGGATGTGAAGGGGGAGGGGGACAAAGTAATCAGGCTTTCATGTGGCAAGGTGTGGGAGGACAGATCAGTGTGGGAGCAATGGGGGATTAGTAAGGGTTCTCAACCTGCTGCCTAGAAGTGTCCTGGGGTCAGAATAATGCAAAGTTCTGCAGAGATGAGCCATATCCACTTCAGGTATGAGTTGCTAACAAGGAAACATCAAGTGGTAATCCACGTGGTAGTAATGATATGAGGGGTAGAAATAGGCTGATAATTACAGAGGTGTCTGAGTGTGAGCAGGTCCTAGTACTGACTGAGAAAAGTGTGCTCAAAGAACAGGGTAAAGGAAAATCAGTGAGTAAGTCAGCTCAAATAGAGGCACAACTGAAATGCCTCTACACTAACACAAGGAGCATGGGGAACAAACAGGAGGAATTACAAATATGTGCCAGTCTCCAGGGTTATGATGTCATTGGCATCACTGAGACATGGTGGGATGGATCTCATGATTGGAGCGTAAGGATAGATGGGTATAGACTCTGCAGGAGGGACAGGAAGGGGAGAAGGGGAAAGGGTGTTGCCCTCTACATCAATGATAAACTGGAATCCATGGAGCTCAACCTGGGGATGTGCAACACCAAAACAGAGCAAGGCAAAGGTTATAGAGAAGGCAAGGGAAGGGGACATCATAGTAGGAGTCTGCTACAGACCTCCTGATCAGGAAGGCAAAGCAGATGAGGGCCTTTACAAACAAATAGGAGAAGCTTCACGCTCACAGGCCCTGGTACTCATGGGAGACTTCAACCACCCTGACATCTGTTGGAAGGACAACACAGCACAGCACCAGCAATCTAAGAGGTTCCTGGAATGTATTGATGATAACTTCCTCCTCCAAGTGGTAGGAAGACACAAGGAAAGATGCTATGCTGGATCCAGTCATCACAAACAAGGAGGGGCTGGTGAGTGAAGTGAAGCTGAAAGATAGCCTTGGATGCAGCGACCATGAAATGGTAGAGTTTAAGAGCCTCAAGGCATCAAGGAGGGTGCACAGTAAACTCACTGCTCTGGACTTCAGAAGGGCAGACTTCAATCTCTTCAGGAATCTCCTTGGCAGGATTCCATGGGAAAAAACTCTGTAAGGAAGGGGGCCCAGGAAAGTTGGTCAATTCTCAAGGATCATCTCCTCCAGGCCCAGAAGCAATGCATCCCAAAAAAGAAGGCGGCAGGTAAGAATGCAAGGAGGCCTGCATGGATGAATGGAGAGCTCCTGGAGAGCTCCTGGCTTAGACACAAGAAGAAAGCCAACAGAGAGTGGAAGACAGGACAGGTAACATGAGACAAATACAAAGATGTTGATCGTGCAACCAGAGATCAGCTTAGGGAAGCTAAAGCACAGCTGGAGTTGAATCTGGCTGGGGATATTAAGGGGCATGAGAAGAACTTCTTCAGGTATATTAGTGAGAAAAGGAGGACTAGGGAAAAAGTGGGACACTTTCAGAAGGGAAATGGAGAGATGATGACAAGGGACATGGATAAGGCTGAGGTGCTCAATGACTTCTTTGCCTCAGTCTTCAGCAGCAAGTGCTCCAGCCACAATGTCCAAATTCCAAAGGGCAAAGTAAAGACTGGGGGAGGGAAGACCTGCCCACTGCACTGAAGATCATGTTCATGAGCACCTAAAGAACCTGAACGTGCACAAGTCCATGGGGCCCGATGAGATCCACCCACAGGTCCTGAGGGAACTGGCAGATGAAGTTGCCAAACCATTGTCCATTGTATTTGAAAGGTCATGGCAGACTGGTGAAGTTCCTGCTGACTGGAAAAAGGCAAATATAACACCTATCTTCAAGAAGGGAAAAAAGGATGACCCTGGGAACTACAGACCAGTCAGCCTCACCTCTGTGCCTGTCAGGATCATGGAGTAGATCCTCCTGAAGGCTCTGCTAAGGCAGATGGAAAACAAGGCAGAGGTGTCTGATGGTAACAAGCATGGCTTCACCAAGGGCAAATCATGCCTGACAAACTTGGTGGCTTTCTATGATAAAGTCACAGCAGCAGTGGACAAGGGAAGGGCAACTGATGTCATCTACCTGGACCTGAGTAAGGCCTTTGACTCTGTCCCACATGACACCCTGGTCACCAAACTGGATAAACATGGACTTGATGGGTGGACAACTTGCTGGATAAGGAATTGGCTGGATGGTGGCACACAGAGAGTGGTGATCAAGGGCACAATGTCCACCTGGAGACCAGTGACAAGTGGTGTCCCTCGGGGTCAGTGCTGGGACCAGTGCTGTTTAACATCTTTGTCAGTGACATGGACAGAGGAATCAAGTGCACCCTCAGCAAGTTTGCAGATGACACCAAGCTGTGTGGCACAGTCGACTTGCTAGAGGGCAAGAATGACATCCAGTGGGACCTGGACAGGCTACAGAGGTGGGCCCAGGCCAACCTCATGAAATTCAGCAAGGCCACGTGTAAGGTCCTGCATCTGGGTTGGCACAATCCCAAGCACAACTGCAGGCTGGGTGGTGAGTGGCTGGAGAGCAGCCCTGAGGAAAAGGACCTGGGGGTCTGGGGTGAGCCAGCAGTGTGCATATGCAGCCCAGACAGCAACTGTGTCCTGGGCTGCATCAAGAGAAGCATTGCCAGCAGGGCAAGGGAGGGGATTCTCCTCCTTTACTCTGCTCTTGTCAGACCCTATCTGGAGTACTGTGTGCAGTACACAAGAAGGACGTGGAACTGTTGGAACAAGTCCAGAGGAGAGCCACAAAGATGATCAGAGGGCTGGAGCACCTCTGCTATGAGGACAGGCTGAGAGAGTTGGGGCTTTTCAGCCTGGAGAAGAGAAGGCTTTGAGAAGACCTTATAGTAGCCTTCCAGTATCTGAAGGGGGCCTACAGGAGGGCTGGGGAGGGACTATGCACAAGATCTTATAACGACAGGATGAAGGGGAATGGGTTTAACCTGTCAGAGGGGAGATTTAAATGGGATGTTAGGAGGAAGTTCTTTAGAGGGAGGGTGGTGAAACACTGGAACAGGTTTCCCAGGGAGGTTGTGGCTGCTCCCTCCCTGGAGGTGTTGAAGGCCAGGTTGAGTAAGGCCTTGGAAGACCTGTTCTAGTGGGAGGTGTCCCTGCCTATGGCGGGGGGTTGGAACTGGATGATCTTTGAGGTGCTTTCCAACTTAAACCATTCTATGAATTCCAGGAATTCTGCACTTTTCTTTCAGTGATGTAAGGAGAAAAATTGAGAGCAGGAAAAATGAATATTATCGTTTAATGCACAAAGGCAGTTTCAAAATTTACCTTCATGTGCACTAATTAGGTGTGGAAATACACAACTCATCTCAGGGGCTGGCTATAGTCTCTGTTCCTGCTGTACTGAGATGTATTTTGCCTCATGATAAAATACTATATTATGTATGAAGATTTATCAACTGTAGGGCACAGGAAAAAAATGTGATTTCACCTCCTTGAGAGTCACAGCCAATGGCCATCTTCTTAAATGAGAAGAGGCCATAGCCCAGTTTTATTTACCATCTGGAGCCATCCAGAAGCTGTCAGCACCAATCTGGGATTCCTGGCGCCTGCCAGAACAGGAGTTTGGACCTGACAAAAACTCTTTCTTGGTGCTGGAGCAATCAGTACTTTGGTTCTCTTCACAGCAATGGGATACAACAAGAACAAAACAAATCCCAGCCTCTTTCCTCTCCTCACCTTCTCTGCCTGTTGATGAGACCATCCTTAATATCCATAGGGACTGATAAAAGCTTGCCTTACCAGTGACATCAGTTGTGTTCTGCACTAGCCTAGGTAGGCTATGTGCCCAAGCAGCCTGGTGTCACACTGTATGTGGGGGAGCAAATCTGTAGCTAACAAGACCTGAGCTAGATAGAACACCCTACTTCTAAGCCACAGATATATGCTGCTGCACAGACCACAGGAGCTTCATATGCAGTGTAAGCAGTTTCTCCATTCCTCGTTATGGAGTCAATTTTGTCCAGCAGTTTTTCTAAAACCAGAAGCCAGTTTTCCACAAAAAGTCTTGGACTCCTCCTCAAAAAAACACCCAAAAAGTGCTTATCCCAAGCTATTGCCAGATATTATTACCACACCTGGTTTAACTTGGACATGGCAAGCAAAGACCCAGAGACCAGAAAATGTGTTCTCTGGGTGGATTGTGTTGGGGAGAACATCTGCCTCCACTTTTTCAGTGAAACAAAACTGTGACTTCTAATAAAAACCTTCTGCCTACAGCCACAGATAAAATCACTCAGGTTTGGCTGAGTTTAAAACCCAAACCTGCTACTTCTTCAGAAGCCTGTTAGAGAGCTCAGGGTAGAAAAATCTTCCTACACGCAGCTGCTGGAACTTGACTGCTGAGAGCAGGAATGAAACACTGCATGGAGCTGAGGCTACACAGCACATGGAGACCATGGACAATATTTACATTGATAGCAATACTGTCTATGTCTGGGCTTTATGCATCCCACAAAGGGCAGATGGTTTGAATCCGGGTTACATTGACCATCCAAGTGACCTTGACTTTTTACAGTCAGCCTGAGGGCACATGAAGGAATCTAGCCTGGAGAGCAGCCTGGCTTCTTTTGCCCTCTCTATGCTATCACCTCCTGCTCTCCTAAGATGAGTCTGGGGGACACAGCTGGGCAGAGCATATGGGCAGTACATTGTTGCACAGCATAAAACAAACATGGGGGAAGAAAAACATCCAGCACCGTGGACTTAATTGAATTAAACATTATTGTGGCTAATTCAATCAATACAGCATTGATTGCATTATCCATATTAATATTTAATTCAATTAAAAGGTCACCTATTTTAATTTATTTTTTTAATGTTCCTTATGATATTTTATGCTGCAGAAAAAAAAGCTAAATTTTGCTAGACTCTGACTTCCAGCTGAGGTGTAACTAAAGCTGGTCTGGGCTTTCTCCTAGCATCAGCTGTTCAAAGCTGACCCTTTCAGTGGAGCAGGAGAGCATTTCCATGGTCAGGCTGCCAGCAGGGCCCAGTACAAGCCTTGCTAAAGCAAATGAAACCCTCACAGGGGAACGTGGAGTGCATAAGTGTTTACAGCAATCAGAAAATCTCACTTTGGAGGCCTTTGTATCACAATGGAGCCCCAGCTGATTGCTTCCAAAAGCCTCACACTTGCTCCCACTACGAAAAAAATACTCCTTTTGACTCCATTAGTAGTAGTAAAGTAGACGAAAACTAACCCAGAAGCACATTTTTATCAGTTCAGCAAGCTGAGCAAGGCAGCCAGCTTAGCAGTTGTTTCACACCCAATTTTTTAATACATATTTTAAACCCACTCTCACCATGTATTTGTTTAGTTGACAGGCCTGTGAAAGTAAGCACTGGTAATTCTTGTGCTGCACTCATGGCAGCACAGCGCAGCACTACTCCTCAGCATATGAACCCTTCACAGGAAATAGAGGCAGCTTCCAGGTCACAAGCCTTGGTCTTCATGGGGGATTTCAACCACCCTGACATCTGCTGGAGGAACAACAGAGCAAGGCATCAGCAATCCAGGGTGTTCCTGGATTGCATAGACAGCAACTTCCTCCTCCAAACGGAGGAACCAACAAGAAAAGGTGCTACACTGGACCTCGTTCTCACCAACAGGGAAGGGCTGGTGACCAATGTGAGGCTCAGGGACAGCCTTGGTTGTAGTGACCATGAAACAATTGAATTTAAGATCTTCAGGGCAACCAGAAGGATGTTTTCTAAGCTTATGACCCTAGACTTTAGGCATGCAGACTTTGATTGCTTCAGGGATCTGCTGGCCAAAGTATCATGGGATGAAGCCCTAGAGGGAAGAGGGGCCCAGGACAGCTGCACAGTATTCAAGGATCACCTCCTCTGTGTCCAGGAACAATGTATGCCAACAAAGAGGAAAGCAGGGAAGAATGCCAGGAGGCCTGCCTAGCTAAGCATGATGCTCCCAGACATGCTGTCTCACAGAAAAAGAGACTCTACAAGGTGTGGAAGAAAGGACAGCTAGAACAGTGGGGAAATATAAGGAAGCTGCCCCAGCAGCCAGAGATCTGATTAGGAAAGCCAAGGCACAGTTTGAATTGAATCTAGCCAGGGAGGTCAAAGGGAACACCAAGAATTTCTACAGGTATATTAATGGTAAAAAGAAGACTAGGCAAGGTGTGGGCCCCCTCAGAAAGGAAACAGGCAAATTGGTCACAAGTGACATAGAAAAGGCTGAGGTTTTCAATGACTTCATTACCTTGGTCTTCACTGCAAAGGCCTCAAGCCATACTTCTGGAGTCATGGAAAATAATGGCAGGGACTGGAAGGAAGAGCTGCCCATCGTAAGTGAAGATGAGGTTTGTGATCACCTGAAGAACCTGAAAGTGTTCAAGTCCATGGGACCTGACAGGATACATGCACAGGTACTGAGAGAACTGGCAGATGAGGTTGCTAAACCCCTCTCTACTATATTCCAAAAGTCCTGGCAGTGTGGTGAAGTCCCCACTGACTGGAAA
>VWZI01005746.1:275950-326210 GCA_013396835.1 Psilopogon haemacephalus | reverse complement strand
TGGGCACAATGCAACCTCATGAGGTTCAACAAGACCAAGTGCAAGGTCCTGTATCTGGGTCAAGGCAATCCCGAGCACAAATACAGACTGGGCAGTGACGGGCTGGAGAGCAGCCCTGACGAGAGGGACTTGGGTGTGCTGGTGGATGTGAATCTCAGCATGAGCCAGCAGTGTGCACTTGCAGCCCAGAAAACCAACCAGATCCTAAGCTGCATCAGAAGTGCAGCCGGTAGGTCAATGGAGGTGATTCTCCCACTCTACTCTGCACTGGTGAGACCCCACCTGCAGTACTGCGTCCAGTTTTGGAGCCTCTATTACAATAGGGAATTGGACATGCTGGAGCATGTCCAGAGAAGGGCCATGAGGATGATCAGAGGGTTGGAGCAACTCTGCTCTGAGGACAGACTGAAAGAGTTGTGGCTGTTCAGTCTGGAGAAGAGGAGGCTCCGAGGTGACCTTCTTGTGGCCTTCCAGTATCTGAAGGGGGACTACAAGAAAAGCTGGGGAGGGACTTTTTAGGCTCTCAGGTAGTGACAGGACTAGCGGGAACGGAGCAAAGCTGTAGGTGGGGAGATTCAGATTGGATGTGAGGAGGAAGTTCTTCACCATGAGAATGGTGAGGCCCTGGAATGGGTTTCCCAGGGAGGTGGTTGGGGCCACATCCCTGAAGGTGTTTAAGGCCAGGCTGGATGAGGCTCTGTCCAGCCTAATCTAGGGTAGGGTGTCCCTGCCCATGGTAGGGGGTGTTGGAACTGGATGATCCTTGTGGTCCCTTCCAGCCCTGACTGATTCTATGTGCACTGTAACCCAACAGCCATAGCCCCAAACTAAATTCAGACCTGAGTTGGGCTTAGGCAATTGTGCCCATCAGGGAAGAAACCTCTCTGCTTCTTAAACACTCTTAGATGTGCAGGGTAGGTACTGTAATGCAGCTAATCATGGCACTGCACACTTAACTTCTCCCAATAGTTCCAACATCCAGGAAATCAAGACATGGCAACCCCTGCTGTGTAACAAAACTGTGGGTAACAGGCATCCCTTTGCCTGTCACTGCCTTAGCATCTCTGCTTGCTGAATGACACCAGTGTCTCAAGCACACAGCAGGAGCTGCTGATGCTTCTCTGCTACTTCATCAGACCAGACTTCCTGCCAGGAATTAAATTGAAGCACAGAAAATGCTGCTTCTCTATAGGGGAGGGGGAAAAAAAGCCAGGTGGGATCCTTCCACCCCTTCCCCCATCTGATTACACACAAAATGTTCTCCTGCTTTTAAGGACAATTTAACACTAGTTAAATTATCATTAATTTAAATCAAACAAGTCTGAAAAGATAGAACATGCTGCACTGCTATTAAAAACAGCTGAATCTTCATTTGTTCTGAGGCACTGCTGTCCATTCCCCAGCCAATTATATGACTGTCCAAAGACCTCTTTCAGTACTCTTTAAGCTGATACTGAAGCCTGCTTTGCTGACTTTCGCAACAATGTGGTCTGATTTGATACCAGAGAGAAAGATTCAAGCCTTTCCATCAGCCTGCTTTTTTCTTGCGCAGTATGGAGTCACAAAAAGGACACAGGATCAAACTGATTAATGCCAATTAACCTGACATCGAATTCACTTTATTTCCAAAACCAGATAATTCTCCAGCACTCAGGTACAAAATAGATGAGGGGGAGAAAGAAAAGCTTTGCTCTGCTTTGTTATCCTCGACATAGACCTGTCCCTCAGCAAGATCCCATGTTGCTGCTCTCCAGACTTTGCTGCCAGTTCAGCTGATGCACAAAGGCAGACCAGAATGGATGCTCCTGCCCAGAAGTTCTGCTGGCACTGATTTCTCCCTTTATCTCTGCCATGCTGATAGGAAAGCTAGCCCATACAAATTGGAAGGAGCTGAAAAAGCATGGGCAAGGGGAACCAGATGATCCTTACATTCAAACATTTTCCCCAAATAATGTGCACCAGTTTGTGGGTTTAAAACAATTTGTTGCTTCAAATAATGGAATCACAGAATCATTTACAAGGAAAAGACCTTTAAGATCATCAAGTCCAACTGCCAACCCAACACTGCCAAGCATACCACTAAACTGTGCAAACCTACATGTCTTTTAAACACTTTCAGGGATGGTGACTCCACCACCTCCCTGGGCAGCCTGTTTCAGGGCTCAACAACCCTTTTATTGAAGAAATTTTCCTAACATCCAACACTGTTCCCCTGGCACAACTTGAGGCTGTTTCATCTTGTCCTATCACTTGTTACTTGAGAGAAGAGACCAATTCTCACTTTGCTACAACCTCCTTTCAGGTAGTTGTAAAGAGGAAGGTCTCTCCTGAGCCTCTTTTCTCCAGGGAAAAAGAGAAAAAGTCCGACTTCCACACAAACATCTTTGTCCTACAAGTTTCATTAGTTAAAGTGGTGATCTGCCAGAAGACTGAAGAATAAAATAACTGCTCCAGGTTGAGTTTGGTCTAAAATATGACACTGAATCTGGGCAGAGAATAGAAACAGCTTCAAATTCCTGCCTGGAATGATTCCCTTCATTGAATGTTTTTATTTTCAGTTGCTCTTGCTCCTTCTGTGAGCCTTGCCCAGGCTGATCATGGATAACTTTGTGTCAGGTCCTGCTCATCTGCTCGGGTCCAGCCTCGGCTCAGATACTTGTAATAGAGCAGAAGAGAAGAGCTTTAGCCTAACGAAGGTTGTGTAGAAGCTAATTGGGTGAAGCACTTGTTGAAGACTTTGTTGTTAGGGAGATACAAGTCTTTGGATCCTCCCATGCTTGTTATCCTTTCAGAAGAGGACTGTGAGGTAACAGCCCCCAAGCACCTTCCAGTCATGTCAATTTGAGAGCAAAAGCAACCACCACTGTTTAGTACAACCTGTTTGCCCAGTGTTTCCTGTCAACACTGACAGGAAGTATAACATCCAACTCTCCCACATTGCTCTCATAAGCTGTTCTTTGTGAGCCACTTGCTTTTAGTTCAGAAAACTTCTGAGCAACTCAGATAATGAATTTTTGATGTTAGCAACTGAGAACAAGTTTAAAGAGAACTATTGATATTATAGGTATAAAAGAAACAGAGATCACCTGTGAAAACAAGTAACCAAACAGGTAGAAACAGCCAAAGTATGAGCTATTCTATGGTTACACACTCTGGGATCTCTTCAGGACATCAAGGCAAGGAAGCAATCTCCATGCTCTGAAGTATCTCATTTCAATGCACATGCACACAAAATAAACCCCAACCCCCCATACGAAACACCAACTAAAAAGAAAAGCAAACCAACCAACCAGGTTTCTCATAGTCTTCCATAGACCACAAGGCCACAGCCATTCAAAACAATAGTTTAATATAGTATGTATTAATAATGTTACATTCCACTAATGATTGATAATGTTAAACCAATGCCACTGAACTCCAGACATAGCTGCTGAAAGCTGTTATTTGGCATCTCAGATGAAACAATTCATGATAAGATAAATTTCAAGGGAAGCTGCCTGCAAATCATTAGCCTGAAATTCACAGCATTTCTTGAGGTATAAATCACAGACTTATAGAATAGGTTTGGGGTGGATGGGACCTTTATAGGTCATCTAGTTCAACTCACCTGCATTGAGCAGGGACATCTTTAACTAGATCAGAGCTCCATCAAACCTGACCTGGGACTGTTTCCAGACATGNATCTCCCCTCTTTTAGCTTAAAATTCTCAACCTCTTGTCCTGTCACAACACACCCTGCTAAATAGATGGCACTCATCTTTCTTATGGCACTCATCTTTCTTATAGGTCCCTTTTAAGCACTGAATGGCTGCAACAGTATCTCCCTAAAACCTTCTCTTTGCCAGTATAAACAACTCCAATTCTCCCAGCCTGTCATCATAGCAAAGCTGTTCCAGCCCTCTGAACATTCTTGTAGCTGCCTCTGGACCCAAGTCAACAGGTCCATGTCTTTCTTGTGCTGAGGACTCCAGAGCCAAACACAGCACAGCAGGGGGGGGTTTCACCACAGCAGATTGAAAGGGCAGAATCTCCTCTCTTGACCCACTCACCACACTGATTTTGATATGCTCTACCAGGATACAGTTGGCCTTCTGGTCTGCAATGCACATCACAAACCGTGAGATGGCTCATGTCCAGCTTTTCATCCCCTGAAGTCCAAGATTAATTAAACCTGTATAATCCAGAATGCAAATCTTTAGACTTCATCTCTTCAAATCATCAATGCACACTGAGTATATGCACCTTAGAGGAAGAACAGATAAGGTTCTTTACTAACCTTTAATGGATTTTCTTTAATGAACTCATCTACTACTTGCATCTGACTATGCACCCATGATGAGCTGCAGCTATCAGTGCTTGTCGTGGTGTGCCTGATGGGTCAAAATAGGCCTAAACCTGTGCTAGCTTGCCCAGACATGTTTTTTTACTTTCTGTTTTGGGGAAAAGCAACCAAGGGAAAGAGGACAATAAAACCTGGAGCTATGAAATCTGTGAGGCCCTGCCTTGCCCTAACTTGTTTTCCTCCTGTTTGCATCCTGTGTACATGCACTTGGTTTGTGCCTGCACTCATATTAGGCCTATGTCTTTCCCAAATATGGATAAAGCAAGCCTATGGCTTCACCTAATATGGTCAAGCTTGGCTAACTGCCATTCTGATTGGTTATTCTGTGTCCAAAGGCCCATTAGTCTCAGGCTATGTTGATAAGAAGAGATGAACAGGTAACACAACGTGCTCTGCCGTTGTGTTCATGCTTGCTTGCCTGCCTCTGGCAGTATTATGCCTCTCTGCCTTATTGGATCCGAAACTGCCTGCTTAGAGTTTACCAGGAACAGGAATAACTGCCTCCATGTGACTGGCCTGCATAGCCAGCATGACACCCATGCTGAGACTGCACATTGCAAGATATCCTGTCTACACCTGCCAAGACAAGCAGCACTGGATGGGACTGACATCCAGGGAAGTCAGGACCAGGTTAGAGATCATCTGCCCCTTTCCCCAGCATCCTGTAAAGCCTGGGAAGAATCAGAAGTCTCACCAGCCAACAAAACAATCGACAGAATTCCCCAAAAGCATTTGCTGCTAGCCCCATGAGTCAGGAGAAATAATATTTTGTGAGTAAATACTTCAAGCCTCTTGTAATTTAGTAATTGCCTTCTGCCATAAGCAGAAAAGAGCTTCCTGAGCCCATCTAGTGGACAAGCAGGATAATTAACCACAAGTGGTATATTGACTGCAAGGACCTTCTTTTCCAGTTCAATTAATGTTTATATATTTTTGCTAGTTATTATCTGTAGATCTAATTATGCTTTATGTAACTCATTCCATGACTACTGCAAATGAACCAGCTATTAAAATCAGTGATGGTGAGAATTTTGAATACCAAAATAAATAAACAAAATTAATTTTAAAAAATTCTTATCTCGCATCAATTAATTACCCCTCCATAACAGTACTGCAAGTCTACTCACATTGCCTCCTGCCTGGCTTCCTTTAATGAACTCCTGATTTTGGACTAGAAGAGGCAGTGAGGAATGATCCCTACACACCTGTTACTATATGCCTCACAACTTTACAACATTGCTTTCATGAGCCAGAAGACATCCAGTGGATTAAGGAATTTGATTTATCCTTACTACAAGACTTTTAAAAATATGTTTTATCTAGTGCTATCCTTCTACTTTTAATGATTACCAGAAGTGACTAAGCAGGGACTGTGTACTTACCTAATTTTTCCCTAGTGTTTGACATCTGCTACAGCTTGGGTGTCAGCCTGCTTACTGCTGTTCTGTGAGGCTCTCCAAGAGTGTAAGGCTACAGAAACTGGTCACACTCAAACTGAAGAGACCTTAAGGAGAAAAGACAGAATTAATCCTGTGTATTTCTTCAATGGGAAGGGTATGAGATCACTCCCCAGTATGATACAGAGCAACTTCATGTGATCTTATATTAATTTTGTTTCAAAACATGACACAATTTACTCAGGTGGCCAAAAGCAACAGCTTCCTGGTATGCATTAGAAATTGTGGCCAGCAGGAGTAGGAAAGGAATTTTGCCCATGTATTCAGTGCTAGTGATGCTGCACCTCAAATATTGGGCCCCTCACTACAAGGACATTGAGGTGCTGCAGCATGTCCAGAGAAGTGTAATGAAACTAATGAAAGGAGGGTCTGGAGAACAAGTGTTGTGAGGAGTGGCTGAGGGAACTGGGATTGCTTAGCCTGGGGAAAAGAAGGCTGAGTAGGGACCTTCTTGCTCTCTCCAACTACCTGAAAGGACATAGTATCAAGGTGGGTGTCAGTCTCTTCTCCCAAGTGACAAGCAATAGGACAAGAACAAATGGCCTCAAGTCACATCAGGAGAGGTTTAGAATGGACATTAGAAAAAAATTCTTCAGCAAAAAGATTGTCAAGATTTGGAAGAGGCTGCCCATCCCTGGAAAGATTTAAAGGGTGTGTAGATTTGGTGCTGAACATAGTTTAGTGGGAACCTGGCAAGGATGGCTTAATGAGCAGACTCAATCTTTAAGGTCTGTTCCAACCAAAATCACTCTGATTCAAAGGAATAAAATCTCAGAAAAGTGTGGAGTGTGACTTAAAAAAAAAAAAAAAAAAAAAAAAGCAAGCACCGATGGCAATTTTCTAACAATGCCTTTTCTGTTGCCAAGAAGCAACCCTTAAAATTTATAAATCTGCTTCCTCTATTTAAGAACACCATAGGATTACCAAGGGGTCAGATCCCTCCCTAACACCACAGTAGAAAATCTCCATTCTTCAGAACTTTGCAGAGATTCACTGTTTTGCAGTGAACATTGATGTGCCATGAAATGCCAAGCTAACATGTGCTGCAACTGGTAAAATAAATGACCAATCCCACGCTGTACTGACTCTGAACCTTCTTCGCTGCCAGCGTTTATCTGCACAAACCTTAATCACACATCACTTTCATGGGCTGTTCCATTTATTAATGAGCTTTAGGTTTTTGCTCGCTCACACAGACATGCAAGCAATTAAGAACTGCATTTAATGAAGAGCAAGGATTCAGTCTAGTGTAAGTGACAGACCAAGATACTCCAGAGTCTAGCAGATGCTGTTGCAAGTTATGCCTGTAATCCTTGACATGTAGACTTCCAGGAGTTCTACAGAGAAAATTGTCAGGTCTCCACTGGTGATGGCTACAGAAAACAACTTTCTTGCATGGAAGAGGTGCTCCTGCAGGTGGATGTGCTATCTTCACAGTTGGGGCCGGTTCAGAGTAAAGTACTTACATTTCTGTTTACTCATCCAAAAAGATAATCCAAACTTACTGGCACCAGTTTTATTATTACAAGCAATGCAAAAGTAAACAACAAACTTCCCTCTCCCCTCCATCCCACAACCATCATTCTGACTGCATATGATTACAACTCATCATTTTTAAATTATTAATGCAAAACCCAAGACAACAGGTGTGAGACATGACAGAAGCACAGAGCAAGGAAGTGAAGTTATGAGAACTTATGATCAATTACGACAAATAGTGTAATAAATATACAGAATCGAACATTGCTGAGTTTAAGTGCAGTTGTACAAAGCAAGGCATAATTCTTTTGTCATTTTTTTTTTCATTAAGGTAACTATGATCCACACTTACAGAAATTCTTATCTTAATGGCATAATAGGGACCTTGACACCTAGAAGCCTTTGAAAAATAGAACTGGAGTTATAGATTCTCAAGCATAAAAGAGGACAGTAGTAAAGTATCACTCCTGCTACAGATAAGGAATTTAGACCAACATTTTTAAAGATGGTGTTCTTAAAATTGTCTGTTTCCAAATTAATTTGTGCCATTAGCTCCTCTAATTTCTGCAAGGCCTACCCCATGCCAAGAATTTCCTGCAAAATCAAGGTGCAAGGAATTAGAGGAAGCATCACATGTGCCTGACAGAAAAGATGTCAATACAGGCAAACTACTATGTTCAAATGCATACTCCTTTTGGTTTTCTAAGGATACAATTTCTGGCCTGTCTGAGAAAGCTTGACACAACACACAGCAGATCCATGCCAATGGATACTCCAAGGAAAAGGAAGCACATACTGCTCTATCACCTAGAAAGGGCTCGTTTACATCAAGAATGCAAAAGGCTTCATTTCGCAAAGTTCTTAGTTACAAACTGTCAGTGATTATTGCAATTAAATGTCAAAAGAAAGCACACTGAATAACCCAAGGCAGTATATTTACCTCTCTCCTCCACTGAACATTCATTCATTCCACTACATCTGTGGTAAACTTGTCTAAATAGCAAAAAGCTCTCCCATACTGCTAAGCACAGAACACAAATCATCATTTTCAGACCAGCGACCACCAGAGTGTTCCAACTGCTTCAGATTCATCACATTTTAAAGACTTGTGAGACAGGGATGCTCATTTAACAGGCAGGAGCTGAAAGGACATCACACAGTCTATAAGCCAGCTGGAGGGGGCCATCCAGACTTTGCCTTGACGAATTTTCTCTGGCTTGAATTTAGAAGCCACGTCATAGATAATATACTGAGTGCAAAAACTCTGGTCAGAAGTAGATTCTGCATGGTAAGCCACTGTGTTGATTGTCTGTGTCACATCACTGTCTGGTTTTGGCTGCCTAACCAGAATTTGTCCTCCTGCAGCTTTGACCAGCTCCACAAGATCATTCTTCTGGTGACGGCTGAAAGATCCCAAAAAATAGAAGTAGCATCCATCAAACAATTTTGGCAGCTAAAGTGGGGGGGAAAAAAAAAAAAAACCACAACAAAAGATAAAAATAGGACTCCTAACTGAGTATGAAAGAAAACAGTGGAAAAGAACAAACAAAGCTCACAGAAAAAAGCCCCACAATTTAAAAGTAACCAAGACTGGAAGTTAGAACAATAACTTCAAGTGTGAGGTGCTCAGTCTAAGTATGCAATCAAGAAAAACTTGTTTACATGGGAAATTCTTGCTTAAGGTTTAAGTATTTTCCAGCACAGCAGGGTTTAGGCAGGAGCTAGGATTATTTACAGCTGCTGTTACAACACATTTCATGAACCTCTCCAGCATGATCCAGAAAACAACCAGAAACTAATCCAGTTTAATACAAAAGTGGTCATATGTGGAAAACAAGGAGTAATAAACCCATTTTTCTTTCAGCTTTCAGATAATTTCAACTAGATTCTAAAGCTGAGAGGAAAGAAAGGTCAAAGCAGCATCACTTCCTGTCCCACTCAGCTACTCCCATGGATGTAATATATCATTCCCTCTAACAAGGTTATAGCAACATATCCCCCAATAGAGGAAAATGACAGCTTTATGGGTGTTCGCAGTTCTTTCCATCACTTTGCACATAATCAAATTTCTGTACAAGGCCACATTAAAATTCTACATCTACTGCACCTGTGGCAAAGGGCAAAAGCACGTGAACCAAAGGTCATTGAGATAATCTGTCTCAAGCAATAAAACTCACCAGCTGTTCTTTGTTGAGCCGGCCTCTTCGTGGGCCACCTTGGATTTCATACTTCTCTTCTTGTTCTCGTACTGTGCTTTGTAGGCAGGCTTGTACCCCTACAAACAAACAAAACAACCCAAAAAAACCCAAACACACTATGAGGAACTCAAGGATTACAGATCTCATGCTTTAACTGAGGCTTGCATGGCATTTTAAGGACTGAAGAGCTGCACTGAAGTAAAAGGATTGCCCACAATGCAAAACATAACATCAAAGCTTGTGTGCTTCAGCAACTTGCTTTCAAACTTGACAAAATTTACAACAGTGGTTGAAGATGCAAGTTAGACAGAGAGATGCAGTATCACAGTAAAATCAGTGCTGTAAACTCCAGGAATTATTAGCTTTTCCTTATACCCACTAAAGGTCAACCACTTAATGTCAAACATCAAATTGCTGATCATTTGGAAGTTTAAAGCCAGCACATACAACCAACTCTGCAGTCATGAAATGGAAGCAACTGCCTTATAAAGGGCAATTACAAAGCTGTTTCCAAACAGCTATGGGCTCAAATAACAAATCAGATGGTATTTCAAGGTCTCCAAGATCAGCACAAACTGGAGATTTACACTGGGGTTTAAGAGTGGCATTCATTTCTGCTACCGCTGGCACATAATGAGATTGTCTTTTGGAGTGAACATGTTTTTACCTTGTTTTAGGGCTAGGTCTTTTTTCCAACACTAATGTATCACTACCATCAGTTAAACCTACTACCTTACCTCACTTTGGAAAGAGAAATTGCTGTGCTTACCCATTCAAGGGTGGAACATTTTGCCTGCACCTACACTGCACTCATTAATAAAAATTATCCAAAAATGTTAGTTTGCAAAGCTGTTTTTGAAAACTGTTCCAGGAGGATCTGAGGTGTTGTTGGGGTTGTAACTTTGAAAGTAGCTCTTCAGACATTGAACAGTGTTTCTTAATCTACTGTGCAAATATGAAACCCACAGCATTAACAAAAACAACCCAAACTAAACAAAATCAGAAAATCAGAAGTATCTATCACAGAATAAAATCATAGAATGGCTTGAGTTGGAAGAGATCTTAAAGATCATCTAGTTCCAATCCCCCCACCATGGACAGGGACCAGCTTGTTCAAGGCCTCATCCAGCCTGGCACTGAACAGCTCCAGGGAGAGACATCCACAACCTTCCTGGACAATCCGTTCCAATGTCTTACCATCCTCACTGTAAAGAACTTCATTCTAATCTCTAGTCTAAATCTACCCTCCTCACGCTTTAATTCACTCTCATCCTATCACAATAAGCCTTTGAAAAAAGTCCTTTCCTGGCTTTCTTGTAGCCTCCCTTCAGGTACTGGAAAGATGTTATAAAAATGCAGGAATCTGAGTCTAAAAAAGGAAGAAAACCCAAGATCATGAAGAGAAGCATCACTGACAGAGGTACTTGGCTACTACCGCACCCAAGAAATCTTAAAAGCCAGATCTTAGTAATTTACCACCAGTTCATACAGACTTACAAAATGCAGCAAGAATGAACAATTTTAGTTATCAGAAGTCCTCCCATTTACTTTCATTAAAAATAATAATAATAAAAAAAAAACCTACAGAGAAAACCACCACTGGCTGAAAACTCTGACAATATGTATCTCACTCCCTCCATGTACAAGGTTTAGGTCAATAATTTGCAGTTGTTCACTTCTTTATGGAAAATTAACATGAACATGTACAAAACCAGAAGGCAACCTGGTCATGTATTTTCCAGGAAAGACACTTATTTATTCATTCTCAAGAACTGCAATGAATACTAATAACTTATTTTCAAAGTACTCATGAGTAAAAAATAAATTTAGTTATTTCCATTTTATTTTTCTTAACACAACTCAACAATTGTGTCAATTTGCCTCTCAGCTTACAGTTATTCTTTCCTTCCAAGACAAGACAGACACCAATCAGTGCCACTTACAATAAAGGAAAAATCATCTCACTTACTCTTAAGAACAGAACCATCCACTCATTAAGAGCATGTTTTATTTCAATCTACCATCAAAAGCTCAATTTCAAGGACTTTCACTGCAGAGATGAGGCTTTTATATGGTGAGTATAGCCCATAAATTGAGCATCCAGTGGCAGCATCAGTAAATGGAGCAAACATGGTACTGAAGTAATAAAAGGTTGAATGAATACAAAAGACTGCAATGTCTTTTTGTACTGTTACTTGCCTGGGGAAAAAAAAATGAAGTGATGAAACTGACTAATGCTAGTGGAATAATGCCTATGTTAGAAAAATAAAATATGCTTTGTTTTGCATATACATCTGTACACTTCACACTGTCAAGGCTCCAAAGGATCTGCACACCTCATACATAGTTCCTTGTCACACACAGTGACAATCCTTCAAGGCAGTGAGAGACTCATCTACAAGTGTCCTGTTTTCACTATATCTACAAGAACCAGAAGACAAGCATTTGTTTCCCTGAAAAACTGGAAGTATGCAAACAGACCATTTGTCTAGCCAGTGTCTGCATGATCAGCATTCTCATTAATTTCCACTTTTCGTAGCCAGCAACAGATCTGTGTCAGATCAGACTTATGGCACAAAAGCTACGCATTCCAGCTAGAACAAAAACCCAGGAGCATGGGTTCTCAGTGCCTAGGTGCTTTCCTTTAACATAAATATGCTAAAGGCAACACTGTCAGGCCTACATGCACACAGCCCTTTTTGGAGCAGACACTCCGGCTTTTGGCAATAGAAAAACAAGACATTTTCAATTCCCTTTCTTTTCTTCAAGACACAGAAGTAGAATTTGCTCCAACTCATGGGTCTTGTTATATTTGATGGACAAGAACAAATGCTTTTTGGAACCATTGCGTTCAGGGACATTCCAAGCAATCTCATCTAACACTTTGTCTGCTAAAGAGGAAAGTCAGTCACTGGAATCCTCAGGCTCAGATGAGGTGGTGCTTTAGGCTTCAATATACTTCATGGCAGTCTTACTATGGATTAGTTGTGCTGTGGATGGTAATAGTATCACTTGGAAAGAGACAGAACAACACTACTAGGGTAATAGTGAAAAGAGGGGCTTTAAGCACAAGGAAATAAGGCAAATGGCCTATCACATGTCATCAGAATCACAGGCTAGCTATACATGCAGAAAAATGCAGTTATTGACCTATGTTTGAGGAAGGCGCTTGCAACCTTAAGTGAACACAGGGAATCTATCAATGGAGAAAGGCTTCCCAACTAGAAGGAAACTAAAATAATTTAGGAGACAGACACCAGACTGTCCTTTCACTGCAGACTTTGTTCAGACTGATTTTTCTTGAGTTGCTAATTTATTTTCATCAAGTCCTACATACTAGATAGAGATTTTGATACAAAGAATTAAAGGATTCTCATCCTGATTAAGAGGACATATAAAAAGGAAATTAAATTCCATACTGTACTCAAAGGTATATCACACTGCTACTTCTAAAGGGACTTTTCCAGAAGCTCTACTGACCTTACAGCACCTATTTAAGTCTGAGGTACAGCAAGCACCCTTTGACTTCAAATAGGAGCTGGGTTAAATTGGTTCTCAGAACTCCTGAGATTAGACTCTCATTTTATCGTCACTGCCTAGCACCAGTGAGAACTTGATGACAAAGCACTGGTCAGGGTCAGATGAAAAGACTGAAAAAAACCCCTAAATTGTTGTTATCCTAATAAAAAAGTAATGAGGGCACCATCAATACTATGTCACCCTGCTTCTGAAATGGAGGTGGCCATCTTAAGTACTTCTGCAGGAAAAAAAATTCAGAAGAGGATTGAAACACCAAATAATAAGGAGGACATCTTTAAAGAAGCTCTTCTCTGAGAGGAAAGTAAACTCACTTTTGAGAGGATACATGCAATTTTAAGAGGTAGCTTGGTTACACGGTTTCCCTTCCCCCATTTGCAGACTGTGTTCTTTACAGGCAAATTTGACTAAAAATCTAGTCTGTTCTGCTCTACATTGAAATCACAATGGATCTCAGCCAACCTTGATTTATTCCTTCATACTATTGCCAGTGAGTGCTGTGTACCTTCTAGATTTGAGGTTGATCCAGTTTACTCATTTAACATGTTCTCTTCCTAAAGAGAAGAGGGTGATTAATGCAACCACACTTTTATGGCCCTCTAGTTTAATCACAGTAGTTGGATCAATTACCCACAAAATGGTAAGACTTGTACCACGGCAGGTGGCATTTTTCCATCTCTCATGGACCAGTGCTGTTTTGCAATGCCCAGTTCAACTCTACAAGCAGTGAGTAATAAAGCTTGCCTAACAGCAGACCATACTAGAGAAAGATGGCATCTGCAGAGAGGTCATGCAAGGTTTTTCCTAGAAATATAGAATGTTAGAAGTCTAAAAGCCTCTTCAACAGCTGATTTCACACTGGCAATTTGTAAATATAAGCAAGATCATTTGCACCAAATTCTATCAAAAACTGTGCCCATATTAAAGTCGCTAGAAAACATTGCAGAAAAAGGTTTTATCTTAATACAACCACATTTTAGCTTGATGCCTCCACATTTCGCAAGGAGAATACTGCTTATTTCTTTTCCTCTCATTAACAAGATCAGTAAAGCATCACTACTTACACTGATCCTTTCTACCTCATTGAGCAGCTGCCCTCACCTTCAGCATATAAGGAGCAAGCAGGTTAAAAGGGTGCGTGCTCTAACAGTATCATTAATTGACCTTTGATACAAGAGTAGCCACTAGTAGTGGAAATAAAGAAATCACTATTTGCAAAATTTAAGATCAGAGCCCTATAATCCTTATTTGTGTAAGTCTTATTGGTTTATAATAAAACTAACTGCATCAGCAAAACCAATTTAAACAGGATGAAGTACAAGAACAACTGGTTGCCAAGAACAAATTGTAATCACCCACAGATACCCAGGGGTAACTCTCAGCAACTCAATTAGCCTTAGTGGAATTTTGTTGCATTTGCATTAATAAAGCTAAGAACAGGGGTTAGTCCCAAAAAATCTCCCAGAAAGTAATTTAGAAACAAACATCAGCAACACAGATATAATAATATACATCCAAGATCTAGTAGAGACTGCAAAACTTCCTCACCTTAGGGTTTTAAGACTTACATGCGGATTGACTACAGCTCATACAGATTATTTTCCTACAACAGGAAAAAATCTGGACTGAAATAAAGCCTTCAGAGAATCTGCAATGGCTAGCTTCAATCTGCCTTCATGGACAGTGTTAGAAAGGGATTTTTGTACTGTCTCTTATATGCGTATGAAGAACTAGAATCACAGATTTTCATGGAGCAAGGCAGAGATTTCATTTGGTGAGACAAGAGCTGTGTGTTCTTTCAACACATGGAAACGACAAGATACTGCAGAGACTATAATGAATCTGTTTAAGGATGGGAGTTAACAAGTTAATCCAGGTGATGTTTATTAAATATGATAGAGCAGATGCTTAGGAAGTCCTTAAACATCACTTCCCAGAAGCTAGGAGCATGTAATATGAAAATCATTACTTCACAGAAACCCCCAAGTGACCTGTTCTCTTTAAGAAACCACTGTTTGATCAGCCTAGAAGACAGCTGCAGCTAAGTGACTGGAGGCATCCATTCCTAGGGTGCAAAGGTGAGGTAAAATCCCACTGAGAGTGCTCATCCTCTGGACCTCATCACATGCTTTTAAGTGAATGAGGCAATATTTCCCATCCTCTTCCTTAAAATGGGCTTCCTTCATGCAAAGTTTTCTTCAAACCAAAAGCAAAATTAGAGCAGAAGCACTCTTTAAATATGAAAAACAGAGTATATGAATGTCCCAAAATGGAGAGAGCAGTGGAAATATTATTTCCTTTCCCTCTGGACTTTATTTCAAACCAGTCCACTTCCTAGCTTTGCAGAGAAAAGCAAACCCCTCATTTAAGATACTCTCACTCCTGTTTTTTCCTCTGCAAACCCAGCAGCTTAACAGCCTAAATCTGTGCTGATTTTGAGGTAAAATGTTTCCCTCCTGCTTTCCAGAAGGTGTGAACAAGGTGGGAGCACAGAAGTTCAGATTCTATTGATATGAAACATACCCCTCAACAACTACCAAGAATATGCACATGCACACTAGGTTTTTCCGCTACTTCTCACAGAGCTGCGAGTCCCTTTGTAGAAGGACGGCTCTTGAAGTAAGCATGAAACTGCAATGATGATAATTTTTAAGGGGGGACAGCTTTGTTAAGTACCAGCCTGTGATCTAAAAGATGTTTATGCATGGAAGAGAGACAGTCCAGCCTAAGAAGCAGACAGCTTTGCACTTCCCTGGTCTAATAGCTTAAACAAGGACGGACATATTGCTCCAAGAAATTCAGAAAGTTATTTTTTGCCTTGAAATGTCAGTCATGCAGTCTCCTTGCTCTTCAAGTCAACTCCTAGTTGTTATGAGGTCCTTACAGGAAAAACAAGAGATGTTTTTTGCAGACTTTTTAACAATCTGAGCTGAATCACTGTTGCTGCTCCAGGTAAGCAAATTAAATGAGGGAATAAACAATCAGATGCTTAGAATTCTGCGAGGTACTTCATTGCAAAGACTGACACAAGCTGCATAGCTTTGCCCAGATCATTTTCCATTCCCTGCTTTAACAGATGACAATCAGTGCAAGAAAACCAAGCTAAAAAGCTCTTAAAGACTTCTGCTGGTTTTAATTACAGTATTCCATACTCTACAAAAAGAACACAGAGGAAATACAGTGACACTTGAATCTTTGTCTCAGCCTACTTGCAGAAGGATAATGATATGCTACTTTGTGCCCTATTACCATCCCAGAAATAACGAAGGTAATAAAATAATTAAACCAATGAAAGATATGGCCAAGGGCAAGGAGCACAGTGACAACAGTGTCTCAATTGAATTCTATGCTGCTTTGAAGTGGATCTAATGCTGACAGTGTCTTATATATAGAAAATATGGAACTGCAGCTGGTACGGTGAAATTTTTCTTCTGTGAAGATCCAGTATTACTCAGACGTTCACGTCCTTTCAACCTCATCGTGAAGAACAAAAGAGAACCCCAAAACTGAGGATACATATTTAAATCCTGGCTCTCTAGTACATAGAAGGCTTATGTTTAGCTCAAACTGTGCTGGAAAATGCCACATTACCTCTCTGCTAATACTAGGGGATGCTGTATCTGTATGCAAAGACACACGTAAACACCATAGAACTATGCATGAGGGGGAAAGTGCTTTTTGTCAGAGAAACATAGCTTGAAAGACTACTATAATAGAAGTGTTAACAGAAAAAATACAGTTACATGAAATACTGTTTTTTTGCAAGCATGCAATGTTTTCTGTTGTTTTGTTTTTTGGTTTTTGTTTTGGTTTGGTTTTTTCCAGGAAGTGGTATACGTAGGCTATAAATATAACTTATTTCTAAAGTCAAATGCAGCTTACCTTGTAGTTAAAAAAAATTCAAATACTCACGCATAGTCAGCATTTCATTTAGTGCCACACTGAGCTTTGTTTTTTAATGTATTTCTGTGAAGTTTTTGAACATGAATTTACTTTATAAGTAAACTCATGTTTAGAATACAGAGCTATAAGCAACTCCTTCAATTTATTTGCAATGAGGCTTTATGAGAAGCAAGCCAGAATATGCACACTTTTGGAAGTTTATTTGTATCACATTTAAGGAAACATATCTAAGCAGAATCAAAAAGCCATGATAAAGGGAAAATAATGGAAAATAAAAGATCTTTTTCCTAGACAAATGTTCCATCAGTAGGAGTCCCATTATTTGTTATAACAATCTTTAACTTGTAATGACTCTGAAGAAGACTAATAACAGACTGGTGAGAACAGATGGAGTGGAGCTGTTAATTATAGGCACTTAGCTGCATCAGACCCCATGAGTTATTACTAACATTTCCCACTAGGGAGGAGAATCACTTGCTTTTAAGTAGTATGTTGCTTACTAAGCTGGCAGCATTAGCAGTCAGGACTGTACTAATCAGCACTAACAACATAAATACAACTCAGATGCAAACAGAAAAATATGAAATTATTCCCTGAATTACCCTCCTATTTATTTATATTTAAAAGTAATTGGAAATAGTTCTTCCACAAGGATTTGAACCCTGGATTCACTAATTAAATCTTCCTACTACTCAGCCGATTTTCTCTAAGCATCTGACTAGCAAAAAGATATATTAGAATAAAGGAAATCACCCCAGCACATGATAGGAGGTATGTAGACCTCCTGAGCTGAGTGAAGCCAGGGATCTGCAAGAGATTTACTGCTGAAACACATTACTAGTCTGAGTTAAATGGGGGATCACTGCAGAACTCCTGCACACACCCTCTCCAATTTCTACAACTTAAATATGACTTCTAGGTCTTCTGAGTTTCCTGCTGCATCCCTACGCTGATTTCCCTTCTGCTTATCAGCATAGAGGTTATTAAATCCATCTGCCTGCTTAAGCACAGTCTTTCTTCATGCTACACATTCAATAAGGAGCTACTCCTTTTTGTAAGAATCACAGTACAAAAAGGCAACAAACAGAAACCACTCTGCAGCTGTTGCACAAAACATTTGAGGGGACAAATTTAACAGGCACTCTTAAAGAAAGCATGGAACACGTCTGCTATCTGAAAGCCAAATGAGCACTCTGAAAAAGAGTCCAATGTTTAAAGTGTCTGATGATGTGTCAGATTTGAAAACCTGCCCTGCATCTTTTGAAGCTTTAAGCAGTGTCTCAAAAACAACGAATTTTTCAGTCACTACAAAATCCTTAGATTCTGATGTTTAGTCACACAGTAAAAAAAACTAAATTAAATTTGTCTGTCAGTTTTCCATGGATAATTAACTCATTTATCTAAAAGGACTTTGTCATAAAGGTCAAGGGAAAGAATGCAGATTGAAAAGCCATCTGTGACAACAGTAAGAAATACATCAGGAAGAATAACAACAGGAATTTGGGGTGTTAAGTCCACAGAACAGTCATACAAAAAACCTTGCACTGTATAAAATCAAATTACACATTGCATGAAAGGTGACAGCAAAAGAACTACTTGCATGCTAAGAGGACCCTGTGCAAGTCATCTTCCCTGGGAGGGTACTATTACGGTTTAAGAGCACTCCAATCTGCAGGGCTTGTGTGTACAGAAATCGGTATTGAAAGTTACATATACACTTGACTGTCTCTGTGACTGCACAGAGAATTTCCTCAAAGAGCTTTAGTGGAAAGTACAAACTGGAATTATGATCAGCTGACAGTCTAACTTCGGTTAGAAGTTACAACTTTCAACAGATCTCAGCTTCCACTTAAATAGGCAGCACCTTACCCTCCCACAGGCCTTGATTGATCACATACAAACAAAAGTTTCCCATCAGTTTCAATAGAAGCTGTTTACTAGAAATCCAAGAATTCATTGAATTCTTTCCTCCTCTCCCAGGACATTTTTCATAATTGTTCAATGCAGTAATGACTAAATTCACTCCCTACACAATACATCTAAGAATGAAACATACACATTTGCCAAGGAAAGAGTAGTTGTATTTTTCACTAAATTTCTTGTTATTCAGGAGACTAAAACCCAAAACCCTCACACTTTATGGTTAAGCTAGTCCAGGAATTAGTGCGGCTGTTGAAAGAAAATTTCCCCTGGCATCATATCTACAATTTCTGGTTAAAAAGCCAAAAGAATTCCAAATATTTAATACTTACATTCAAACTTGAGGACCCAACATCCACTGAGAACAGCCATCATACACTTGGCAGTACTTGGCATTGGAACATCAGGGATTACAAGATGAGTTACTAGGAGAAAGATTACATCGGTAGAACTACAGGCACATAAAAATCAAAACTATGCCTGGCTGAAAAGCATCAATCACAATTTAAAGAATAAACAGACTATGGTAATTTAACAACCATTCCTTCCAACACAAGTGTGTGATTTTTGAGACTAAGATACACGCAAGTAGGAGGGCTTTTAGAAATTTTGTGAGTTACAACATATCTTAGAACTATAAAAATGTGACTTCCCTTTATCAGAGTGAGTTAACACAAATCTTTAGAGGCAGCTCTGGATTATAGGATATTTTTTGGTTTTTTTTTTAAATAATTTTAAAACTACGTTTAACTCTGACAGGCATCTTACTACGGAAACTCAGTGCTGTAAATACAAAGCTAGCAGAAGTAAACTCAATACTGGAGTAATAATCAGGGTGGGAAAGATGGTAGGAGAAAATTACCTCAGCATTTCTTTCACAAGCAAGAAAAGCAACACTGAAAGAAAACTAGTAGGAAAGATTAAGATAATGTTCTCCTCAAAAGGCAATAAAAAAAGCCCAAACCCCATAATTTGGCTCTATCACCTTAATGAAGAGAAGCAAAGACCTTCAAGTTGGTAAAAGGAATGGAAAAACAGGCGGTTTTTGAGAAGGACTTCAGGACTTATTTAAATAAGAGACAATATAAACTGTGTCTTTGCTAGAAGTCTCTTCCCTCCAGTAAGCAGTAAGCTTTATGTGTTCTCATGCAACAACACACCATCATTCTACTACAGCTACATAGGCAGAAATTTCAGAAACTGCTCTTACAAGGAGAGAATAAAAAAACCAAAAACAAAACTACCCCACGTTGCAGGTAGCATCTTTAAGTTCAGCACTGTAGTTACATTTGGACAGGGACATTCCAACAAAACTACATACCTCTGCTGTTAAATTCAGTATACCTTTGAGCCTTCAGAACTGTTGCAAGTTTGTCCAGCAATTTCTGTTGCTTCAAACTAAGATTGCTCCCCAGTATACCAACTGGTCCATCTCTTGGCTGGCTGGGGCTCAGTGACTGAATGAACAAGGTGAATGTTTGGGTAAATAAAACAAGCAACTAATTGTTTGACAGCTTTATTTAATACCAGTAAGCATATTGAAAAACAATTAATTGTACGCTCAGTGAACAGGGTCCATAAGCTCAGCACCAGAGATGCTTCTTTTAGCTTATGCAAGGTACCAAACCAGCTTGTGTGTCATTTTTTTACTTCTTGCTTCCTTTGGTTTTAGGGCTGGGGTTGGTTTGCTTTTTTTCGTTTTGTTGATGATTTTTTTTTTTAAAGAACAAAAAGACAGCAGTGTGCACACCTAAAGGTAGTTGAACGGTGTGTAAACAACCTGCCTACTAGCAGTTTTGAAGGAGAAAAAATGAAAAATTTCTCAATAGAACCTCCTACTTTTAGTGAGATATTACCAATAGATATGCTACCAATATATTAAGTAACCTATGTAATTATCACATGCCTTTCTTTTTACTAAAGAGTTCCTAATACATTGCCCTTTAAGCAATGAATGCTGAAATTGTTTGCTTATGGGGTATTTTTTGGTGGGTTGTTTGTTTTTTTAATACAGCTTCTAACCAATGGAAAGTAACAGGAGCTACTTGCTCAGGTTTTATGCTGACAAGGATGTAATGCTTCAGCTCCAGGGTCTTCACAAGTGCTTCCAGAGTCCATACTACAGATATACTTCTGAGACTCAGTCAACCTAAAGCCTCAGGCTGGCAACCATCTGTTGCACACACCAACAACTATCAAAAGGTTTGTGGCAAGAGAGCTGCATCTTACATTTTCTGCAGGTGAGAGAATAGTTGTATCCTTACCAATTTAGCTGCAACATTTTACTTTTGGCTCATGGGCATCTTATCACTTCAATGAGAAGAGATCATAAGAGGCTGTGTACTCTGGAGTAGACTAGAATTGCTTGGACCAGGCAGATCAGTTTAATCACAATTCATTAGGAAGCACAAAATATTTAATAACACAGTAACTTATGAAGTCTGAAGAACCTGATTTTGGTCTTGAGAAGTCTTTGGTAGAAAAAGAAAAAAACTCCCACAAAACAACAAGCCCAAAACAATCTACTAAAAGTCATTTTTTACTCCTGAGCTTCTATCTTCATCATTGGACAAACAATGATACTGGAACAGCCTTTTAAAGGGACATAAAAAGAACCTGGAACAACAACTGCTGCTGCCAGTTTGGCAAGTGCAACAAATTCAAATGCAAAGAAAAGCAACAAGAGCGAAGTTCAATCAATGATGCTTCAAGAACACAGCATTCATCCTCCCATGATAAACCTGTATTGCAAGAAACATCTTTTTTTTTTCCTCAAGTAAAGCTATAACAGAAGATCATAATATGTACCTGTCCCGCATAGATTCCTATTTTAAGTCTCTCTGTAATCTTCACAGGCAGGTGACATAACTATACTTAGGTCCAAGCCTTCAACACTTACAGAATAAAGCTTTTTTTTTCTTTTTTCTTTTTTTTTTAAAAAAAGGCAAAACAACAATAATAAAACACCACACACACTTACCTCATCAGAGATTTGTTTAAGTGAAAATGACTCATTCTTCACTGCTAACATTAGCACAGACTTCATCTTTTCACTTTGCGCATAGTCCACAGGCCGCAGACCAAATTTATTACTGGTGAAACAAGCACAGATGGGTTTAAGTAAATAAAATGTGACTTGATTCTTAACTAACTGGGCACATTAGCTGGGTGGCTTTCCCTTCCACTTTCTCATTAATATGTAATATCTGCTAAAAACCACAAAGCTTCAAGAAAGAACTGCATCCAAGACAGATGGATATTGAATTCCAAGCTGCTGCACTCAGCTGAGGAGTAAGGACTGTTCACAGCAGTTCAATAACCCACAATCTTTTAAAACTGTTTCAAGATGCACTTCAGTATAGGTCATTCACAAGATCCAGAAATTTCAGCTTTAATCATTCAATGCAGTCATATAAATAAGAAATGCATTTCTGGCTTTACCCACAGACATATCAGAAGATTCTACATACAGTGTTAAAACATTGGAACTTGATGTGGCTATGCTTTTATAGGAAAAGCTATCTGCTTCCTATTTGGGAACAGCAGTGCCTTCACACTTCCAAAACTTGAGCATGCATCTCATTTCCCATCAGCATGCTGCTCCACAGAACATTACAATTCATTCAGATTTTCATTGGCTTGCCAGTTTTGTTGAGTACTATTCATCCTATGTGGTATCTCAGTTACGATAGGCTTCAAGATACACACAAATCCAGGCTGGGTGGCAAATGGCTGGAGAGCAGCCCTGAGGAAAAGGACCTGGGACGTCTGAGTTGATGAAAAGCTCAACATGAACCAGCAGTGTTCACGTGCAACCCAGACAGCAACTGTGTCCTGGGCTGCATCAAGAGCAGTGTGGCCAGCAAGGCAAGGGAAGTGATTCTCCTCCTTTACTCTGCTTTCATCAGACCCCACCTGGAGTACTGTGTGCAGTTCTGGAGCCCTCAACACAAGAAGGACATGGAACTGCTGGAGAGAGTCCAGAGGAGGACCACAAAGATGATCAGAGGGCTGGAGGACCTCTGCTATGAGGACAGGCTGAGAGAGCTGGGGCTTTTCAGTCTGGAGAAGAGAAGGCTTCAAGGAGACCTTATAGTAGCCTTCCAGTATCTGAATGGGGCCTACAGGAGGGCTGAGGAGGGACTATTTACAAGGTCATGTAACGACAGGATGAGGAGCAATGGGTTTAACCTGTCAGAGGGGAGATTTAAATGGGATGTCAGGTGGAAGTCCTTTACAGTGAGGGTAGTGAAACACTGAAACAGGTTGCCAAGGGAGGTTGTAGATGCTCCCTCCCTGGAGGTGCTGAAGGCCAGGTTGGATGAGGCCTTGAGCAACCTATTCTAGTGGGAAGTGTCCCTGCCTATGGTGGGGGGTTGGAACTGGATGATCTTTGAGATGCCTTCCAACCTAAAACATTCTATGATTCAAGACAGGTTTCCTCCTCTATTCTTTTACCATTACTCAGATATCATTTGCTATAAAACCACAACATTGAGCACAACCATGGCTTCTAGCAGTTCGTGGAGGACGTTTTGCAACCACAACAGGTGTAATTGCTGGTAACAAGTATCAATCCTTTACCAGTACTCTCTGGGCAGTATTCTGCTTGCTTTGCCCTTTGTGAGAATAAGGGCTATTCTAGCTGATCCTCTTCTCCCCACCTCATGAAGCTCCAGCTCTCACAAAGCTTGTCACCAAGAACAAAGCCCTGACTCAGTATCTGAAATCTGGTAAGCTTAGTCACCAAACAATGAACCACTTAAAGAGCTCAAAAACAACTGCAGCTTCAAAGTGTGATCTCCTAGTTAGCCACATGATCTTCTGCAGAGTAGGCATTTAGAAAGCTTTACAGGGAATTCCTCTTAAGTCCATAACCGAAACCAGCCCAAACAGTGGCTCAGATCATTATGTCTTCATTCTGACATAACTGGGGAGCTTTGGCCAGTGTGAGACAGAGATGCATCTGACCTTACACAGGCTCTTGGGAAAACAATATCAACAAGAAATCCCACACAGAAGATTCTGGGATGGTATTTTAAAATCGCTAATCTTACAGCATTACTAACTCCAAGCTTTTCTGTGTTACTAATGAGCGAAGAGCTGGCATAACACACATTCTGCAGACTAAAAGATAATTGGTTAAATCTCAGACCAGTCCTGGGAATTGCAGCCCATTAAATACTGTCATGCTGTTCCTGCTTTGTCATGCATCATCAGGGTAGCTCTTGCCCTTTCTTTAAATAAAGGCCAGATTCGACTCCAACTACTGCAGGACAGTTCCTCTGAACAATGCACCCAGAGAAAGAGAAAAACAATTTAAAATATTAGCACATTCACTAAAATCACCCTTAGAATAAATGGCTGACCTTTTACTGTGAACTACGCAGGGGGAGGACTACTCCATGTCGGTAGCAGAGGTTTGGGAGTGTCTTTCTGCCCCTAGTCCAGTCACAGTAAGATCTTACTCTCGGGAAGAAAAAAACTCAATAATGTTTACCATAGATACACAGGCCAACAGTTAAATATAGAACGTTTTTTGCCAAGTAAACTAGACAAATAAGACCTCCATCCAACCCTCTGTACTCCACTTTTTTTCTTTTTCCCCTCCATTTTTAATATCATCTCAGTCACTTCTTACCAGTATTGCAAAACACTATCCCATTATTACGAAGCACTGAAGAATTAATGGCTATTCATAGCATGTTAAGGTAGCATGGTTAAAGTAAAACAAATTTGGGAGCTCAGGTCTGGAAAAAAGGAACACCAGCCCAACAGAAACTAAGATTTCAAGTGTAGTGTTGCTTTATTTTACATATCCTTTTCAAAGAAAAACTATGAAAACCAGGCTTGACCCTCCCAGTTAAACACTAACTAACCATCCAAAAAAGTAATTAACCAAGAAAAGAGACCTTGTCCAGTCCTTCAGACTGATACAAATTCAAGTGAAGTTACTTAAAGAACCATTTTTAGTATATTAGGAATGTATATTATTTTAGCCCTGTGATTAGGATTCAAGGACCAGGCAAATGAAGCCTCAAGAACATCAGAACAGCAAAAAGCAGCTTTGGCCAAAAAGTGTTCAAATCCATCATTATTCAGCCACGCTGAGCTTGAGAAATGATCCGCATTGTTTAGAGTAAAAAAACCTCTAATTTGATCCAGTTTGCAAAAAAAAGTAAGTGGGGGACACACATTAGGTCCATCCTATCACATAAACCCAGCATTTTTAGAAATATTGGTAATTAAGTTTGTGTGCTCCTACTCTAGGTCTAGGTTTGTTCAAAATGAGTCTGGTGCACATGGCTGCTTAACAGGACAAATTTTCCACTCACAGAAAAGACAGACACAGTTGTTTCTACAAGAGAGAAATAAGTGTCTCTGGTGCTTAAGTTACCACAGCAGGTCTTTAAGGCACACTTGCTTTCACCAGAATGCAACTGGGCTTTTTGCACGTTGTTTTAAACATTCAAGAGTCAGATGTAACCTTTGATGCAAGCAGTCTCCTATTAGTCAGTCATCAAGGTAGGGAATAGTCAGCAGAGGACTCTTACAGCTGAAATAAATTCCAATCAAAGAGTAGGATGTCTGTGCTGAGAACAAAGATGAGTCCAATGAAGAGCAACTCAATGTAATCTGCTGAATATGACTTGACATGAAATGACAGGTGATACCTTCAGGACTGACAGATCAAAGAACTTCTTATGAAAAGCTTTAGAAGTGGGATTCAGTTTACGCTGCAACATTACTCAAGCCTTAGGTACTAAGACAACAGAGGTTACTGCTGTAGTCAAAGAAGAAATGTTTCCATAAACTTTCAGCAAATAAGCAACCAAGAGAGAGATGACAAATAGGGAGATGTGGCCTTGTCAGTTCTTCAGAAGCCTCAAACTTTTGCAGCTTTTGATACAAGCAAACAACGACTTTGTTTACAAAGCAAAATACTTTGTAATCAGTTTTAAGCTGCACCATTTTGACACAAGAAGTCACACAAACCCAGTTCTACCCCACTCCACAAAATGAGTTTAGTATTGAACAGAAGTTCTGTGGCTGGGCCCCAGCGCATTACTGTAACTACTACTTGCAATATGGAAATGACAAGTTTGGGGCTTCCCAGTCAGCACCCATATTACTAGAATGTGGGAAGCCAAAATATTTTTTGAACTTCACAGATGTGGGAAAAAAAAAACACAAAAAAAAACCAAACCTAAATAGTCTGTGTAGCCAGAAAGACCATCCTAGATACCCAAAGAAGGCCAGGGTTTTAATTAACTTGCAGTCAGCAGGAAGTTTGGCACACAGTCTTGCACTTAAGACAGCAAAGTCCTGCACAATCTCAACTTGGAAAAAGGAGATAAAATTATGGCAGTGTCATGGTCAAATGCCTCCTGGAATTAACTCCAAGTTACAGTAGTTCTTGCCCACATGCCTTTTGTAACTGAGGACCACATTCTGTCTATCTCTAAGCATTATCAGAGTCTTGATGAGAATCAGATTTAACTACTCAAAGAGAACTAGCAACTAAAAAAGAAAAAAAACAGGACAAGACACACTTTTTACTAGTGCTAAACTTATTGTGCATGAAGAACTGGCAATATAGCCCATTTGAGCGAAAACATTTAGGAAGTACTGTGAAATTGCAAATGCACAGATCTAATTTTTCAAATCACTTGGCTTGCTGTGAAGCAAGGATGAAAGAATTCAAGAGTGAGCACATGGAAAAAAAAACTGTAAAAATAAAAATTAGCTATGTGTAGGAGATTAACTTAAAAAAAATTAACTAGACCAGGGGGACAATTAATAGGTCCACTGGTCCATATAATATTTTTCATTTGTAGTTCATATCTTTTGCAGTCAGTGAAAGCCTCAAATGCCAAAGNAAAAAAAAACTGTTTAGCGAAGGAATACCAAAACCCAAGATTGCTTTCTGGCAGAGGAGGTAGTTCTCATTTGTATTTGACTGGTTCAAAAGATAGGTAGCTGCTTTTTATCACATACGGTTACTTCTTAATGCACTCTGTATTAACATGCAAGGAAAAAAACTATCCTGAGAGACACCTGGAATAAGATGCACTTGATGGGTCTCTAAACATGATGATCTAAATCTGAAATAGCAAAATCTCAGCTCTCTGATGGTAAGGGTTATGCTAATATCTGTGCACCTCATGAACTGAGGTCCCTTAGAAAGTCTGTATTTGATCCTTGACCTTACTTCCTGCTACAGACCAGTGAATCCTACCTGCCTTTGAGCCTGCAGTCAATAAATACTGCACACTTTTAAAATATATTTTATCTTGCACAATTGACTATCATACTAAATCTCAAAGCCTCTCCTCTAAGCACGCTATTCAACATGAGCACTGTTTTTATTCCAGTAGATTAACTCTCCAACACAAGACACATTAAGACACAAAATCAAGTTAATTCTATGGTCAAAAAAGCAGCAAGACATCAGTCACTTGTGTGCAGTTTTATGCTGTATATTTGATAACGCTCCAAGTAACATTTGAATGCATTTATCATGTTCACATTTTACATAGCTTAGCTATAGGAAAATAATTTCAGTAACCACAATGAACTAATCAGACTTTCCTCCCCACCCCAGAGAGGTAATGAAGAAGGACTTCAACCTGTTAGGATGAAGAAAGCCCTCTCCTGCCTTGAAAGTTAGTGCACTGAAATCCCAAAGAGGCAAAGGACTATAAAGTTTCATACATGCATACAAAGAGAGGCAAACTAAAATTAGAGAAATGTTTGGGAAAGTGTGTTTGGTATAGCCTTAGCTTATTCACTGCATACCTCTAAAAAGTTAAGGCAATCCTCTAATGTAACACAAGTAAAATAAACCTTTGAGAAGAGATGCACGGTCTACTCATCACAGCTCTAGTTCTAGATCCTATGGTAACAAAGTGAAGGTGAGTAGATCCTGTATCATGTACAAAGAGGTCAATCAAAAGTGTTGATACTAAAAAGAATAATGCTTGCACCATCTTCAGTGACCACCCTGTTCTTACTTCCTGTTTTTAAAGCTGTAGTCACAAGTCTCAGCGATCTAGGAAAAACATCACTGAGGAAAAGCAAGCTTCTTATCATTGTAAGTGTGCATGCACTCACTAGGGAAAAAAAAAGTAAGCCTTCTACATTAAAAGCAAGTTCACCCACTTAAACAAATCCAATCACTGTTTATTTAGGACTACAACTACCAGAAGTGGCCAAAACATACCTGCAAGATTTGCAAAGTGAGGGAAGCATTGTGGCAAAACTCATCGGGGGAAACTAGCAGGGCACAGGAAGGAATGGAGACACAGGACAGATTCTCTGAAGTCTCAGACATCCAGTTCTCACTTCTGTTGTTTCTTGGAAGAGGTCAGCAAAATCTTACTACTACTCCAGCCTCAACATTTTGCTTGCACATCCCTTTCACCATGTCTAGTACTCGCTGTTAAAAATAACCCCTTCCCATCACAAGTGCAAGAGCTACACACAGAGTAGCATTTTAGCCAGAGACAGATGGCCTACAGATTTGGAAGCCTCAGTTTTTCCAGTCCAAGGGGGACATACAAGACTGGATTTTTGTAAAAGCACTTATGTTTGCTTTTGGCAGGCAAATGAAACAAAGATTAAAAGCAGCTAAATTTCTTTCAAAAAAAGATCTTAAATAAAAATAAGTCTATTGCCACTATACACTAGAGATTCCAAGCACCCTGGAAATTAATTCAGGCACAGTCCATACTCAGAAGTGAGTAAGAAGCCATGCTTCTTTAGAGGTACTGCAAGTGGTAGCAAGTTGCTTACCTGTGTTCAGTGAAAAGTTAGTACAGAGTTTAAGGTTTACATAAATCTCTCCCTCCATGATTAAAAAGATTTTGCTTCAATAGGTCATGTTTGCTCATGCAGAATGACCTGAAAGAGCTTCACCTCAGTTTGCATGAACACACAGAGCAGAGACTAAGGCTAATAAGAGATCTGGAGAGTTCACTGTTGGCATTTGGAGTCTTGAATCCCTACCTTCCAGTGCTTAAATTCTGTCAAAACCATGCATTAAAGCTGTTGGCTGTGCTATACTGTCAAATACCATATAAACAAGTGATAAGTGACACGCAACCAGTTCTTGATACTCAAGTGGCTTGAAAACTAGTTTTTGAAGCTCTCAGCTTTTCAAGGTGCAATGTACTGGTATACGCTGTTCAAAAACAGTGAAAATGAACAACTGATTCTTAGTTTACTTTTTCACACTAAAGTTTTGTGGGTTTACTTTGTTGTTTCTAAACATCAGTATATTCAATATTAAGACTGGTTTTGAAAACCTTGAGCTTTTGTATGAAATACCTTAATTCTGTAAGCTTCAAGAACGAATATTGAAAGCTGAAGTCATTAAGATGAACTTGTTTATGCTTCTTTATGAAGCTGGAAAGGAAATTCACGTCATGCAAGACTTCATCTTATCATGTTACTATATACACATACTTACTGACAACATGCATTGCCCTCAAACTTCATACACACAGGCTCTGCCACAATCACAAACCTACAACACCTAAAACCACATTTAATGTTTAAATACTAATAGCTTGCAGGGTTATTCATAGCATAACAGATTCTTTAGCACTTCCTATACACAAATGCCAAAAGTTACAGGAGGCGTAGCTGTATAGAAGATTCAACAGAAAATATTTCTAATACTTATTTTTTAATTAAAAAGAGTATTAAGGATTAGTGCTTTGATTCAGAATGGAAAAACAACAAACATCCCCCAAGTCCCAACCTGTGTCTATGTCATTTGTGCTCTCAGAAATGCCTGGACAAAAACACCTTCTGCTAGCAAGTAGCGTAGTAAAAGTAAAGAGACAATAAACAACTGTAGCTGTTCAAAACTCATCTAGCTCAGCATCTTAGTGCTGACAGTAGCTGCAACAAGATGCCAACAGACCAGTGTAAAAACAGGTTAAGCATATTTTGCTACTTGCCCAGAACAATCTCCCAATACTCCAGCTACCTATGACTCCAACAGAAAAGCCTAGGACAAAGAAAAACAGAATGGAAACACCTACCTGGGGAAGCAGAGTACACATTTAACACCCGCCTCCTCACTTCAAATAATCACATTTATTACCAGCTTTGCTTCATATTTACTGAACACACACCCTGGAAGTTACAGCTGTAGCTAACACCACAATTGAATAACATCCCACGTCTACTTACACCACATCACAGGAGGCGCCATGCAAAAGCAGCAGCTCAGCAATGCTCACATGCCCGTTCTTGGCAGCGTCATGAAGTGGCGATTCATTCTGATACCCCGTAGTGTTCACCAGTGCCTTGTGTTGTAGCAACAGCTCTACCACTTCTGTGTGCCCATGATTACATGCCTCATGCTAGTTGAGTAAATCCATGAGAGAAAACTCAAGTGAAACAGAATTCAGAGGAAGGAGGTCTCTCGCAACAGTTAACGCTGTCGTTTTCAAACACTTCTCAGTAGATGGCTGGAGAAGATAACTTGAAGGTACAACACCACATTCCTGATATGAATTAACCTTGGAAGTTAACAGTAATAAAAAAACAGAACTACAAAAGGCCAGTTGTGTGCAAATTAGACTACAGGGAAGGAGATTGCTCAGATTACAAGCTCTGTCAAGAGTATTCTGCAGAAGAGGAAGTAGTCATGGGTCAAAAGAACCTTTTGTTTATCTTCTGTAATTCAGTTCAGCAATTTTTTTATTCAACTACTTGATACGTTTCCAAAATGGTAAAGAACACAAGGAACATTAAGAACCCATAAATACACACGTCATTTGCAATTGATCATTTTCCAGCCATCCTAGCTATATTTTCTGCATTTGCAGAATGACAGGCTCATAGATTTCTTGACATGCCCTAACCCAGCAAAGGAGCTTTGGGCAGGTCAGTAGATGGTAAGAAATTAAACTTCTTTATCATCACTTCTTCACTTTGCATATTTCTTAGTCACTGAAATGGATGTAAAGGCAACTCAAATGAGAGAGGAAGGGAGGGGAGAAATGAAATCTGATCAGGTGAAAGGTGACAATTCTTCAGCACTCACCAGTGGTGTCCAGCCAGCATTATCTTTGACATTGGGATCTGCCCCATTTTTCAGCAACCGTTCAACAGCTGCTAAGTCACCCTACATAGGAAAGAAAAAGAAAAAAAAAGTAATGAAGAAGAGATTCAGATTTTTTATTTACCTGCAATAAAAATCTAATAATACAAGTCTTCCATTTAGATATTGTCAGGATAACAAAACTCAACTGGTTTGGAGACCATGGTTTATTATTACTGTTCATTTAGACGCACCTACACATTTTACAGAAATATACACTTTGAGTTAAAAAATGATGCATGCAGCACACAACTCAGAATAAATGGACACATTTGTGCTGATTGCAATCTGTCCACTGGAGTCAATTGCAATGATTAAAATATAGCACATCACTCAAAATTTTCTTGTCCTGCAGACTGGATTTTTTTTCCCCAAACTAATCTAAATAACTGGCTAGAAACATGCATAGGTGAAATAGATTAATAAGTCTTACAAGCATTTATTAATTGTTTTCCCACAAGTCAAAAGGAAAAGGGAAAGTTTCATTTACCACTGCAATTATTACTCATGGTGAATCTCACTGGCACTTTCTCTGACAGTTGCTCTACTAAAATAGTTTTCATTTTCTCACCAAGGAAATTTATGTGGAAAAAGGACGGAAACTGATGCAGAGAGGAAAGATGCTGAGTAGAGGCAAGGCAAAGGAAGCATCTGGACAGAATTTGTGAATCAGAGGAGCCATCCCAATCAGACATTTCAAGGCAAGCACCACTTTCCTTAGACCAGGGTACTGTGATCTTAAACAAAGAGACTAATGTAGTAATTGATATTTAGCTCCTGCTCTTGGCCAAACTTGCAATATATAAATACTAGGACATGGCTAGAGAGAAGTTTAATTCATGACATATAGCATGTTCCATGCCTTTAAGCAGTGACAAGAAATTCCAAACTGTTACTTCACAACATACCTTAGCAAAGGTTAAAAGTATTAAATCAAGCTTTATACACAACAAAAATAAACTTCATCCCAATTTTTGTTATTAAGAAACAAAAACAGCTTTAATCTTTACTTTTTAGTTAGATAAAATATTAAGACAGACTGCTCAGCAGAAATAAATCTAGCAAGCAACAAATGGAAACTCAAAATTCACCAAAAAATGCTGAGAACCACTGTCTTTACAACAGACAAGCAAATTAACATACCAGAGATACATCTCCTGTGCTATAGTCACAACCTAACTGCCCCAGTAAAATGTTACCTTTCAAAGCAATTAAAGGACATGCTGCTGTTAGAATACTTTATGGTTGCAAGGTAATAGACAGTGCTCTGCATTAGATCTTTTTCTACAGAGAGAAGATACAATTATCTATAATGAGTGAGATCTGAGCTTATCATTTAAAGTTAAGTTTGCAAACACGTACAGCGAGGGTTTGACATTTCAAGAGTACTCCTTTAGAGCAGTAAGCACAGCTAATAATTTGTGTGGGCATTAGTTAGTATCACAGCTTTTCAGAATCATTATGTGAACATTGATTTGTAAAACATTGCTGCAGCAGCTTTGTCAAAGGAAACATTGATGGTGTGGACACCAGTACTGATGACACGCACAGAATGAGATCCAGGTCTAGGTAAACATTAGAAAATTGGTGTTTTGCTGTTTATAGAAGACAAATATTGTCATTGCCTCAGGTGTAAACAGAAGTTGCTACCTGCAGCCAGCACCTAGCAGCAAGGGTGATGGGAAGGGAGAGGAAGCTGTCATGCCAGTTGTACTGTGCAATGGCTGGATAGGTGCTGTCAATCAGGGTTACAAAAGACATGCTAACAAAGTTGTCAATTGCTAGAACATGTCTTCCATCTCCTCAGAGGCTCTTCAGATACTCACTATAACATGAATATTTGGAATAAAAAAGGAAGACGAAATTCCAAGATGTAGAACCTTAGCAGGTTTCTGTTAGGGTCTCTCCCACAAAAAGAACCACTGTCATCCAATAGTGGTCCGGAAGTAAAACAGGTGAAGTTAAATTGACCAAGTCTATCAGAGGTGACAGAATTACTCACATTTAAAAAAATAATGAATGTTTTGCTCAGCTCTACCCAAGAAGGGTTAAGCATCTGGCAGGGGCAAGTCCTAGCCACAAACATCTATACACAGGTCTCCCACAAGTAAGAAAGCAGAAGAGACTACATCTATTACTATAGGCATACTAATTCAAACATACTTCATGAAGTTGTGCTTTAACCAGTATTAAAATTTACTTTGTAATATTGAGTCCCTTAAGTTTATTCCATCTAGCAATGCTAGCCTAAAATCACCAGTCCCAAATAAGGGGTTGTAACCAAATCAGATGATACAAGGAGGGGTCCTCACTGCTTATCTTAGCAGTTACAACCATAGCAAAGTGGAAACGTTACTGGAGATAGTACTTATTCAGAAATAGAGAACAGGACAAACATCAGGTAGAAAACTGCTAACATTAACAAATCACAAGGAAGTGTTTATTTTTAAATCTTATTATCAGTGAAAGATTACAATCTGCTTCCGAAAAAGCAGAAACTACTACAGAATGTAAAATTATCCATTTGGAAGATGCAAAGCAAAGGACATTTTAAGCCCATCACAAAGTTTATGTATACTGACAACATAATAATGCAATGAGGCTGCTCTTCCTCTGATATAGGTTAAGGGAGCTCTGAACACCACAGAACCAAGAAAGGCATTGGGGCCATCTGTTGGCAGATCTAGAAGACAGCATTAGCTTACATGGAGAAGGGCATTTATACACTTTATATTATAAACACTTCCACATGCAATAAGAATTTATTTCCTGTGGATAATGATGGTATAAGTCCAGACAACCACCCTCGCTTGGCTTATAGAAGGGGCTTTGTTGTTTCTTTTTCCCAAGCCAGATGTGTCATGATTCAATGAAGACATGATTTCAATGAATTCAGACTGTCAAGAACTGCCAAGTTTCCTTTCAGCCCCATTTTATAGGTAGGCGGCTCTTTCCCACTTTGCCCTTTACTAGTACCATTAAACACTGATACTTTCCACAAAAGTCACATTTTAATTAAGTTACTGAAAAAGTATTCTACCAGTTCAAAGACAGAGATTCAAAGAATTGGGGCAATACATGAAGATGATGCTAAAAATCAATCACTTCTCCCTTTACTTGCAAAAGTAACCAAGTGACTTCAATCTTTAGATCAAACATGAATAAAAACCCCCCTTCAAACCCAAATACAGCAATGAAAGCAAGGAAAGGGGGGAGGAAAACTAGGTTATTTACAACTCATAAATTGTCAAATATAAATTAGAGTGTTTATTGTAACTGAGTGCTCCAGTCAGCTATTTACAGGAATTAGTGAGTTTCTTAGCTCAATTTTTTCCAAATTAATTCCCTACCCAGCTCCCATTTATTAACTAACGAGCATACAAGGTAGCTACACTTAACCTTTAAAAAAAGAGAAAACATTCAAGAAGTTATGTTTAAGCCACCTCAGGTACAAGAGGATTAACAATGGAGTACTATTGAAGAAGAAAGGGCAATTTGTTTCTAAGATTTCACATCAGCACTAGGGAAGATGGATTGCTTTGACTCCTGGCCAGCTTTTGTATTCTGAAGTTTTGCATTTCAAACCATTATACTGCTTATATTTATCTTCAGCCACCTACTGGATACTACCTCGGGACCAGGAGGCTGCCCTGCCATTCCCACACCACTTTTCTCTAACAATAGAGAGCCAAGCTACATCTTCAAAGCAGTCTTGTGCACAACATCTGCATTCAAGCCACCCTGCTAGTTTCTGCCAGCAGATGTCATTTCTCCAATTAAATGGACACAGCTAAGTCACCTGCCACACAAAATCTTGAGGTCTAGACAAGAGGACCTTGGACCCACGATGTATTAATTCACTGTAAAGCAGCTGACAGAATTGATGCCACCCATTCACCACCTTTTACTCAGAGAACACTGAGAGTGTCCAGCTGTGCAGCAGTACAACTCCCCTCTTGCACCTAAAGGGTCAAGAGGAAAGGCAAGAGTGGAGATGTCCATTCCAGGTATGCATACGACCCAACACTCAACCATAATACAAATCCATCTGGTACCAAAGCAAGGAACTGCACAGCTGACAAGGTTAAACACTAGTGAAAAGATCTAAGAGGTGTTGTTATGTTGCCCATCACATGCTTGCAAAACCACAGAAAACTTCTTTCAACCTCCTTTCTAGTACTTCTTTCACTGGTAGCAAAGCAATAAAAAGGAAGAACAGTCTCACAGGCTCAGAAGGAATTGTCTACTACTTATTACAATGTTAAGTACAATGAACATGAAGAACCCAGCACAGCAGGCTAGCCATGGGTGAACCCTTTATGAAGGTCCTCCTGGTCAGCTGTCAAAACTAAAAGGTCCCCTGGAGAGAACATAACCAAAACTGATACCAACGCTTCCTCTTCTCTCTCCGTCTTCAGACTAAGTATATGCTCTAAACAGATACAACTTCTTTCCTGGAAACAGAACTGTTTGCTTTTAATTTGAAGCATAAAAAGCAAAGCCTTCTCTGAGCTACCTACCATTTACTCCTTTGTAACAGTACACCTTGCTGTGGTCCTCCTCTTGCCCTGTTGCACTGTGCTTTGCTATTCCTCTTCCTGGAATGTATAGTGGCAGCAATTCCATACTGTGAACTGCTCCATCGTCTCATCAACACAGAATGAACATAAGATCTGAAACACTCTAGCAAGAAACCATTATTTTTTCTCTCCACAGACTGAAGATTCTGTACTAACTACAACAGCAGTTCTGTGCTGCATTTATAATTGCCACATTAGAGCCTGTTCTGTGAACAATTTGATATTTTGCTGTAAAAAAACAAAAAAATCTTGTAGAAGAGCTGTTGATTGGGCAATTTCCCACCAATTTAGAATATAAGGAGTGTAATAGGACACATTTTGTATTTTAACTAATTGGAAGTTCCACCTTTAATGACTATAAGATGAGGACAAATATGACTGTTGTTCTTTCATGGGAAAAGCCACATTTATTTCCACTTGTTAGAGTACCTTACCATGCTAGAAACTTTCTTGCAACCATTTTGATTTCAGTAAGTTAATAATCAGCAGCAAATGGGGAGAATCCCTCAGAATTATTTGAAAGAGCACAATGCACTTAATTTTAGTGCCTGATAATGTTTATTATCTCTTTTAAATAACAAGGTGGGGAAAAAGGAAAAAAATCAATTAGCTTTAATTAAATTCAGGGTATTAGACCCTAACAGTTAATGAAAATAATACAGAATTAATTTTATAATTAATGAAGTCCTGGGAAATTAGACTTTATTTCACTTAGGGGAAGAAGGTGGCAGCTACAAGTTTTTCCCATTACACACATGAAAAAACATTACTGGCTGTGGAAAGAATAAGAAAAATTCACCTATAATAGAAAACTGGAAGATAAATACTGCTTCAAGAAACAAAAAACGGTAGGGCTGTTTTGGACCAAAAACCTCAAACCAAATCAAAAAACCAACCAACACCCAAAGGAAAAAAAACAAACAACAAAACAAAAGCAAATGAAAACACAATGAGAATACACATACAGCACGAAGTATTTTCAGAGCTGGCTTCTTTGAGAAAATACATTTACCAGTTCCATAGTAGAGTTCCTACACTCTAGAAGAGTGATCTGAAAACATGCAGGTTATATAAAAGATTCTAAATGTTTTCTCACAATTGCCACATACCTCCAGCAGATTGATGGCAATTAACCACTGCTATTTCTTGTTCACGGTTTCACAAAAGCAAAATGTTAGCAAAATCCATGACCAACAGTTCTCTGGAAGGACCAACCTCACATCATGCTAGTTTGAACAATTCAGTCTTACTCCACTTCAACACAGAGTAATAACTATGCCTACATTTACTGCTTACCAGAGGATGCAGTAACTTCTCAGAATGGCATCGTATACCCATAATTACGTAACAAGAACAACATTACAAATGAAAGCAATAATCTGTACAACCTCTTTCTGCAAACGAGGATCACAGACTCACAGAATGTTCTGGGTCGAAAGGGACTTCCAAAGGTCATGTAGTCCAACTCCCTCTGCAGTAAGCAGAGGCATCCCTAACTAGATCAGGTTGCCCAGAGCACTGTTGTCTCTCACTTCGATTATCTTCAGGAACAGTGCCCCAACCACTTAACCCCAGCAACCTGTTTCAGTGTTCCACTACTCTCATGGTAAAGAACCAGTTTCCTAACATCCAACCTCAGGTTCTGAGGTTCAGAGACAGTGTGACAGCTTTTTAAGAATTGCACTGGAAATTTGGTAGAAGGAAACAAAGGTCGGTGCAAGCAAACTATGACCATAGCCAAAAAGACCACTCTCCTTGCCTTATTTTAATGACCTTTAAAAGACAGTAGTAACTTTGGGATTACCCTGAAACCCTATTTAGTGACGATTCACTAAATCATCACTTTACTAATGAGCACCTCAATGCAAATGGAATTGACAGATTAAATCCACGCAGAACTAATGAGAAAGAGAAGCAACTTCCCATTTTACATCAACAAACATTAAAAGATACCACCACAATGAATTCACAGACAGGAGTGAGAAAAGCATTCTTGTGCTTGTTGACCCCACAACCTACTCTGAGCTTCTCAGCCCACTGCAACAGCCCTATCCCTTCCTCAGAGAAGGCCATACCAATGCCAAGAAGCAGTGCCAGCTACACCACTAAACCTGGATAATCAAAATTTGTTTATTCTTTTAGTCTACAGCATCAATTGCTTAATTTTTCCTCATTCATGTCCAAAATTTTTTACAGTGAAAACCCCCATTACTGGCACATCACTGTTTAGCCCAAACCTATGAGTAAGTATCAGACACATTGCTGAAGTCAGGTAGATAAATATTTTTTAGGATCATTCATAGTAGTATTCCTTACAAATTCTCTGACATTCATGAAACAAAATTTGTAAACAGTGCTTCAATAAAGATGGCAGGATGCTTACAGGTGAATCAGTTCCAGCAGTTTATTAACCACGCAGCATTTCTCTATTATGATTTAGCACAAAGTACATTTTAATTGCCAGACTACAAACTCTTTGAAATGACCTCTCAGAAGAGAGCTGCTACATTAATGCATCCTATGAGTTTGACTCTAAGCATTCAACTGACACTTCCTTGCATGTAGTATTTACATAGTAATAGGGAAGCAAAGCCATGAAGTTCTACCACAACAGGATCTAAGATAGTAACAGCAAAACGAATGAAAGCTGTCATCCCACTAATAACACTAAAGTCACACTAAGACCATTTCAACTTGGTTCCAATTCTCCCTTCTCCACTTTCTGAGGACAACATGCTCAAGATCAGAGGGCTCAGCATGGGCATTCCAGGGTGCAGCATTTTGTTTCTCTTGAACCAACACTTGCATCAGATATAGGTTCTCAGATTACCAAGAATTTCACCTCAATTAAGGTTGCAGAGAGTTACCTTCATGCAGATAATTCAGATCTTGCCCTGGCTGAGTTACCAGGATACGTTAAATGGATCAAGATCACTTGGTGAGATCTGAAATATTCAGCTAATCCCCTTATGATAAACCACAAAGACAGCTTTCTGACACATAAGGCCAAAACATCTCAATGCTTATGGCTTCCTAGAACTCACAGGTATAACTGACACCATAGTGTATACAGTTTAAGTATAACCATCTCGCATCATTCCAATAATAATTTTGTTACAAAATCAGAGAATTTGGTTGGAAATTCCTCAATAAACCTAGAAGATGATGATGACAACCATCCCCTGCCCCCAAAAGAGAACATACTAAAGTAACCACTCTGCTCTCGTCAGACTCCACCTTGAGTACTGCGTGCAGTTCTGAAGCCCCCAACACAAGAAGAACATGGAAGTGTTGTGGCCCTTCTTTGGGCTTGCTCCAAAGATGATCAGAGGACTGGAGCAGCTCTGCTATGAGGACAGGCTACGAGAGTTGGGGGTCTTCAGCCTGGAGAAGAGAAGCCTTCAAGGAGACCTTATAGTAGGCTTCCAGTATCTGAAAGGGGCCTACAGGAAGGCTATTCGCAAGGTCTTGTAATGACAGAACAGGGGGTAATAGGTTTAAACTGGCAGAGGGGAGGTTTAAATGGGATGTTAGGAGGAAGTACTTTACAGTGAGGGTGGTGAGACACTGCAATGGGTTGCCCAGGGAGGTTGTGGCTGCTCCCTCCCTGGAGGTGTTCAAGGACAGGCCAGGTTGGATGAGACCTTGGGTGACCTGTTCTAGTGAAAAATGTCCCTGCCTAAGGCAGGGGGTTGGAACTGGATAATCTTTGAGGTGCCTTCCAACCTAAACCATTCTATGATTCTATGAACCACTTTCCAGGACATTTTTAATATAACATTGTTTTTATATACCTTTAAAGTTGAACTAGAGGATGATGGTCCTACCTTGATGGAGGCAACATGGAGCAGAGTCTCTCCTTTATAATTTCTTCTGGTATTTGTGTTACCACCAGGAGATTTCAAGACAGAAGGACTATGTGGTATTCCTACTTGATCAAAAGTCTTGGAAGTTGATGAGGTACAAGGAGATTCTGAAAGTGCAGGGCTGTTTATTACTTGAAAGGCTGCAAAGCTGCTTATCTTCCTTACAGCATCAGTAAGTTTCAATGTAGAGGAAGAAACCTGAACTGGTGTTTTGTGTTCTGTTGCTAGAGAGATGGGACAACCTTGAGATACCTCCTCTGCACAATCTGCCTGCCTGACTGACTTCTTAATGCTGCCCCTCTCATTTAGTCTTTGTCTTTTAGACTGAGAGGTAACTGGAAGTTTGGATTGCTCTCTTGCACGTTTAAAAGGTGTAGCCTCATTTTCCATTGACAATGATGTCTCTTTTGCACTGCTTTTTCCCTTGCTGTCTTGTGTACTACAGCACACCATTTCATTGTCATCCTTCTCTGAAGATTTTATTTGTGGTGGTATTTCCACATTTTCCATATTTTTTATGGAGTCAACTTCCTTTACAGACTCCTGCTGAAGAGTATCTTCAGAGCTATTTGCTTCTGCAGGGCACAGGATTACTGGTTGACTGCAGATGGTAACATGCTTTTGCTTGGGTGTCTCCTCAACTCCTACTTTCTGTTCAGGCTTCTCTAAGCTCCACACTTTGTTAATGTCTGCTAGAATTTTCTTCTTCTTCTTCTTCTTACTGTGTGTCTGCGTTGGCTTTTTTGTTGGCTTGGTGGGCTTGTTGGAAGGAGGAGAAGGAAAGAAATCATAAATTGAAGATGTGTCCTGGCAGAGGTCATCACTTTTGGTCTCACACTGTCTCATATTCAGGACACATCGAATCTTCCTGCTTTTTGGGCTGAACCACATTTTCACCTGTTCCTTCTTACTCTTTTTTCCAAAGCCTGAGTCAGTTGATGTGGATGTATCTGCCGTTGAATCTATATGCATCAGGGAAGAGGAAAAATAATTTATAGAGCACTCTTCAACAGAACACCACAAAGAAAAAAGATCAGAATAACAACTAATGAAGTCTAAATACGACCACAAGCCACTGTCGAGTTTAGGGATACCAGTGCAGCTAAAGCTATCTGCCAGGCAAGCAAGCACCCTGGTAGGGCATTTCCTCAGCAATCCGGGGTCACAATGCAGCACATGCACAAATTTCTGACTAGACTACAGAGGAGAGAAGCTGGTTCTCTCACTGAAGTTTCCTTCGAAATAGGTTTAAAAAAGTACTCTGTACATACACAGAAGAGCACAAAAACAATTTACTAAAATGGCATTACAGTCTGCCTGAATGGGAAGAATTACTGCAAGAAAGCAAAAATAACATCCTTGAACCTTGCACATTTCTGAGAAATTCTGACTGATTTAAAATCTGAGTAGATGAACCAGACAAGCACATAGAAAATCTGCAACTAATTGTGTCCTGTCATTTGATCCTTTACCTCTTGGTAGCAAATAACTCCAAGGAAGCTAAACATTCTGATGATCTCAGACTTCTGATCTAGGTGTACCTGCACTGAAATAGATGATCTCCTAAATTCCCTTCCAACCCCAACCATTCCACAGTTCTGTGATTTCTTTAAAAATATGCAGTGGAGCAGTTTTGTAAGTCACATCGTACAGCACAATACAAATCAATAACCAAGATGACAGGAGAATATCCTGTACCCTAGTGCATGAAATAAAAGTTGAGAATCAGGCCTATAAACAGCAATTCTCAGTGGCCCAAGAATAAACTAACAAGCATAAAGTGACCTCTAAAGTTAGACAATAATTTAATTTGACAAGAATTCTTTCAGTGAAGAAATGTTAAAAAAAAAAATTAAAATCTGTTCTAACAGATTCCTTCATGGAAACCCAAGTAATTTTAGGTTACCTAAAACCAAGTCCTCCAAAGTAAACCCAAATAATTCCTTCTGTTGCCCCCAACCTCACTGACTATCATTCAACAAAAGTCTATATGATTCATAACAATCAGTGGAAAAGCAACGTTAACTTTGTCTAGTGAGGTAAGTTGGGTATTACTATTATTTTTAAACAGAACTAACTGCAATAACAGCAGGTAGAGTTTTATTTTTTAAACACATTTGAAATAAACTGTACAGAGTCTTGATTTCTAAAAGTGACAGACAACAATATATTACTTTCACTTCAGTGCATTAACTTTTTATGGATAATTTGTCTTCTCCATACCTTCTCTTCTATTTTTGATACAGCCTGTCTTGCATAGCAAGCTGTGATAAATTCACAGAGCAGACAAAACAAATCGCCAAGCCACAAAAGAACGTTGCAAAATTTGCTTAAACCAGCACTAGGTAGCTAGTAATCTGACACCAAAACAGGTATTAGCAGCTTTCTTTTAAAGCAGTATTTCAAGGTCAGTTTTTTCCTCTATCTTGATTTCTCAGCAATATGGACAGAAGAATCGAGTGGGCCCTCAACAAGTCTGCAGATGACACCAAGCTGTGTGGCACAGTCAACTTGCTAAAGGGCAGGGATGCCATCCAGAGGGACCTGGACAGGCTGCAGAGGTGGGCCCAGGCCAACCTCATGACATTCAGCAAGGCCAAGTGTAAGGTCCTACACCTGGGTTGGTGCAATCCCAAGCACAACTCCAGGCTGGGTGGTGAGTGGCTGGAGAGCAGCCCTGAGGAAAAGGACCTGGGGGTCTGGGTTGATGAAAAGCTCAACATGAACCAGCAGTGTGCATATACAGCCCAGAGAGCAACTGTGTCCTGGGCTGCATCAAGGGCACCATGGCCAGCAGGGCAAGGGAGGGGATTCTCCCTTTTGCTCTCATCAGACCCCACCTGGAGTACTGTGTGCAGTTCTGGAGCCCTCAACACAAGAAGGACATGGAACTGTTGGAGCAAGTCCAGGAGGGCCACAAAGAGGATCAGAGGGCTGGAGCACCTCTGCCATGAAGACAGGCTATGAGAATTGGGGCTCTTCAGCCTGGAGAAGAGAAGGCTTTGAGGAGACCTTATAGTAGTCTTTCAGTATCTGAAGGGGACCTACAGGAGGGCTGGGGAGGAACTATTTATAAAGTCAGGATGAGGAGCAATGGCTTTAAACTGGAAGAGGGAACATTTAAACTAGATGGTAGGAAAAAGTTGCCCAAGAAGCTTGTGGATGAACACCTGGAGGTGTTCAAGGCTAGGCTGGATGAGGCCTTGAGTGACCTGTTCTAATGGGAGGTGTCTCTGCCTATGTCAGAGGGTTAGAACTAGGTGATCTTTGAGGTCCCTTCCAACCTAAACCATTCTATGATTCTAAATTATCCTACTTATCCTTCGAATTAAAACATAGTAGATATTAGGAGAGCTAGCTAGAGGAATATGTAAGGCATGACACCAAAAAGGGTGTCATGAAGATTACAGCTTGTGTCTACCTAATGAATCATTTTGGTATCTAAAGGCAATCAATACAGAACTAGAGCTATTTGATTTTCCTGTAGGGCTCAGTTCAGTGCAATCAGGGAAAAAAACCCCAACACATTGAAATTGAAAATCTCCTAACTATTCAGCCTTCAGAAGGATATCATATCCAATTCCATTCTGATGATAACATAACATCTAAAAAAAAAAAAAAAAACAAGCTTGATTGCAAACAGATGCAAAATATAAAATCAGTTAGTATTTACTTGTCTTGCCTTCACTGTTTACACAACTAGCAGATTTCCTTCTAAAATATTTATCTTGCTAGAACTATCAGTCATCTCCAAGTAAAGAACAAGAATAAAATCAGTGTGGAAAAGTAATTTGTGCAACGCTTTTGTGATGGCCAGAATTCTTTTTGATGTGTACAGCACAGTAAGACCATGTGACAAATTCAATCAGAGGCATTGCCCTTCGGAAGTATGATCTAAGCATAAGACAATTAAATATTTACTGGAAGCCATGTATAAACCACTTCTGGAATGAAGAAACCTTGTGAAAACCACAAGGGTTCTTAAACTGACCTGTTCATTACCAATTGCTCAGCAAGGACTTCCCAGTCAGGCTATTAAAAATATGCTGAAAACACAACAAATAAATTCTTTGCCAGGATTACTTTTCCTTACAGGCAACTACTTGAGGTGTAAAAAGTACATGGCATGTTTTAGAGCAGGGAAGCACACTTGGATCATGACTAAGAGGCTATGCACTCTGTGAAAGAGAGCCATCTCATTGAGAGGCCAGCCAAAGATTCCCAAGGCATCTCCACAGCTTACCAGGGAAGAAAATGCAATTTCTGCCACAGTGGGTGCTGTATCTCCACCATTCTTCAAAAACCTCATCCTTCAGAATACTCTGTAGCTAACATGAATTCTACCTGATCATTTCTGCATACCATGCACAAAAAGCATTAAGACTTTGTTGCCCCTTTCCTCCATTTCCAAAGCAGACATGGTAGGGCATAGAAATAATAAGGACAAATGGCCAGTCTACCCTCCCTTAAAATTTAATCCTCTCATGGACCTAGAATTGCAACAAGGAGAGAGAAAAAATAAAAGACACAGTGCTAAGAAGCTGGAAGGAAGTTCTTATGGCTTAATACATAAAAGTTTATATAAAGAGGGTATTAACTTATTGCTAAGTGTATTCAGTTAAACTACCTTCACAGAAAATTGTTCACAGAAAAACTGATCCAAATGAGTTCTCTGCTGTCTTCAAGTTTGAAGCCAGACCCATGACTCAACAGGAATGAAAAAAATAACTACATATGATTAATATTTAATTGTCTTTGATACACAAGAAGCATCCCTTCAATTTTTTTTTAGATGGATTAAGTCAAGGTGAATCAGTAAAGCATGCCTAATTCTAGATTTCAAGCATATGCAATGTGTAAAGACTATCTGCAATAACAGTATTACAATCCATCCATAATAAAAGCAGTATATTTAGTTTACCTATTAAAAGTAACATTCATATACTCAGTATATCAACAGAATTATTTCTGAATTAGACTTATTTGCACCTAATAAGCACAAGCTTTTAAATGCTGACATTTAATAGAGTTGAATTCCTTAAAAGGATTGAGAATAGACAAAAGTATTAGGAGATATACAGTGCCTTGCAAGTAGAGAGCCAGAGGGCTACATCTTCAAGTTGTGCTGCAGTGCAATAACAGGCTAGAGCAGGAAAAAAAAGGAGCAATTAGAAAATGTGGTTTAGCTATCATTAATCTGCATCAAAGGGATATAATGATGCACATTGTGTGCCTTTCAAATTATTCTCTATTATGGGTTTCAGAAACAGAAGTTGAGAAATCTCTTTGACAAACTAGTCCCTTATTAAAAATCAAAGGGAAGTGCTTTGGTACCATCTGTGCAACATTAGTGCCTTCACTAAAGAATGATTATTTTGCAAGTTAAGTATTCTACACAGGGGGGAAAAGGGAGAAGTTCCAGCTATTCAAAAACTCATCTTCAGCTATTATGAAAAATGTCATACCATACATGAAACACAATATAACAGGAGTTCAATATCTTCCCTTCCGCATCACTAAACATGAAACTACATTATGATACTATGAAGGCTAATCAAATGTTAGTGTCTCCTACTGTCCACCAGCACCAACATGAGCTTTGGAAGCTTTGACCAACACCTGCAGGGTCTAGCTCTGTATGAGAAAGGGAGAGGAAAGACTTTTATTTGAGTGTTACAGTAAAGCAGATAATTTTACAAAGAATAAGGTAAAAACATCTATAAGTGGTTGTTGTGAAAATTTATGACAATCTCTCTTTTAAAAAGAGCGTCACACAGAAGAATCTGAGTATTTAAAAATTCACTTTCAAATTCACTATTGCAAATTCATCTTCTTCAGCTCTAGTACACCATATTCACCATGTCCACAATTCAAGTTCTTACTTAGGAAGCCTATCATCCCATCAGCTAAAATTCTCAAGATGTCTTGGACTTGAACATTAAAGCTAAGGATTTTGAGGTGCTGACATCCTATCTATGAAACTTGCCAGTCAGTTTCCCATTAGCTTCATAAAGGCAGTAAAAAGGTCAGACAGCTCTGCCCACCTTGCCACAGACTAAGGATATAATGTCTCTAACCACCTCAGTACAATTCTGTTGTGTCCTTTCCACTGTATCCCTTTAAATTAAAGGGGAACTAAAAGGGGGGGTTTGTGCACTCTTTCCTGAATTATTTGCAGCTGCTTCTTAGGAGACACATGCTGTTCAGCAAAAAGCTGCTCTTATTCCAATGGAGTACAAAGTGAGATCCTTCTCATCTACTGTGGAACCTCAGGGTAAGAGGGATTTTTATACTTGAAATATTCCACACATGAGTTTAACCCTATGCTTTTCAGTCACAATAGTTCTGCAGGTTTTTTTAAATACAACACACACACACTTTACTATGCTCACTAGGTCCATGGAAGACTAAAAGATGGGCAGGATGGTGCATTTGCATTAGAAACATCACTGTCAACAAAGGTCTCAAACAGAATCCTTGAGACAAGCCACAACTGTCTCAAAACAAAGCATATAAATGAAATGTCCAAAAAGGATATAAAACAAATAAGTAAATATTCTTTTTTCAGCTGCTTTTCTTCCTTTGCTCCATAGAAAGATTGATTTTTCAGTATGTTTCCTTCACTGGAGCAAAAAATATAGTTTCTGACCTTCTAACAAAAAAAAAATGTTTTTGACAGGAATATGGCACAATTACAGTGCCATAAGAATGAGAAAAGCCCCAATTCTCCAAACTCAAACGTATTCCACATTGTGTACATTAAGTTCAAGATACACATCTACAGAAGGTGACAGATGCGCCAGAGATGAGCAACAAAACTTCCTAAGTGAACTGCTGTCAAAATCTCTAGAGCTACAGCATCCTGTGATTTTCCATGCTACAGCATGTAACTGGCTGTTGTTAGAGATGTGCTCATTTACTTATACTCAAACTTTGTCTGACAGGGAACTACTTCCAGTTTGGGAGGTTTTCCCTTTAACCTCGACATGAAACACTTTAAATGACATTAATCCTTAGCAGACTGTGAAGAATACAAGTGATTGAAAGTAATCTCCCACATCAATTCATAACTTCATCTCCAAATAAAACACCCAAACTTCCATTTTCTTGTTCTGCCTTAAAAGCAGACAAAAAGGATAAAAAAACCCTCATTTTGTTCTGTGGTTTAGCCACACCATGCAAATTTTACTTTAGAAGAACTACGGGATTAAGAGCATTATTGAGCTTCTACTACAGTTAAACATCAGACCAATTTTTGAGGGTTAATCCATCTGTAAGTGTTCTCCACAATGTCTAAAAAGTATTAGCTTTACTAACATTTTTGTATTTTAAATGCTTTATTCATAACATATTCATTACAAATAGCTCCTCTCAGAGATTCTCTTTCAATTCTGCTTTTAAAACCTTTCATCATTTAATATGTTTCCCCAAAATCCTATTTGAGCCATCACCTGTATTTTCTATGCTCCAGACAATTTAATCACCACAGCATTTTATATCTGTATAACACATATCCCTTTACAGTTGGACATCAGCTTCCAGTCTTCTCACTTAAATCCATTTTTACATCAATGAAGAGCTACTCCATAAATGAACATGAAGGTGCTGATGGGATTAGACTTAGAAAAACAGAATCTTCAATTTAGACAAACATATTAGGGAGTAACAATGAAGGAAGAATTACCTCTTCTGTACCTGACAGCTAAATTAATGTTTTATAAAACTTGGTATTACAGAAAATGCTTCTCTCTGAGCTTGCAGAAGAGACATGCATTCACCTACGCTTATTTCATTTCATTTTTTTTCCCTGCTTAGACAATCAGCCTAAAATTTGATAAAGAGACAAATTTCCAGAGTATGATCTCTGCAATCATCCAGCACAGTCAGCAATGACAAAATTCCATTCTAGCAGACTAAGTGAGTGCTAGGGACTGGAAAATAAATGAGTTCAGACTTGCCTTCTTCCCCTTTTTTAAAGCAAGAAACACAGATAATATTTTTTTTCATGCAAAACTCCCAAATTTAAAATTACTGGGACAGCACACACATCTCAGTGCACAAATGCACAAGGCAAGAGAATATATGTATTAATCATCTAACAAGGCTCCCCTAAAGAAGTACATGCTCCAGAATGTTACACATTTGTGCTCTAAGACTGCAAGATTTGACAGCTTGTGCCCCTGGTTTGTGCAACTAGCTGCCACGTGACTTGATAATCCATCCCGCTTTCATCCAATTTTGGAAGGCAAATTCTAATGAATTATGAACTAACCTGCTCATGCAGATTTCTTAGTAAAACAGATTCAAAGAATGAGTAATCCATACAGAGTTCTCTTCAAATTTTCCAAACATGATTTGGAACAGCCTTTCAGAATCTTAAATAGGGCTACACTGCTCATTCTCTATAAAGCCTGTGAAATGAAAGAGAGTGGAATGGACTCAACAGCCATGAGAGACTCAGGTTTGCTCTTACCCGAGGTGTCAGCCCCCAGTAGATGCCGCAGTTTACTGCAAAGCTGAATCATGGTATCCAGTTGCCGGTTTACCTGTGCATCTTGCACCCAGGCTGGTATGTAACACACTGGACATTCTGTGCCAATACAGTCACCCACACAAGATCTGAAAGTCAAATACAAAAATCTGTTATCCAAAGTAAGTTATCTATTGTAGTCACCATCAACCATTTCACAGTGAGATATTCAGCTAAAATCTCTTCTTTTAGCATTGACAAAGTGCTGCTGTAAAGCCCACCTGAGTCACAAACACAGGAGAGGACATAAGTTTATTACTGCAAGTGAAAAACCATAATTAAGTAAGCCAAGTCCAGAGCTTTGTCATGACACTGTCATGAAAGACTTGATATCTTGTGACTCCCACACACTCACAAGCTGATCCAAATTTTCAAGGCATGCTAAAGCTCCATTGCTGTTTGTCCCAGACAGCAATTAGGTTTGAACAGTTAAAACTGCACATCATTTAAATCCTCAGCTAAAGGAAGAATTACTCTTCTTCAGTATTCCATTTGTAAATGAGGGAGAAGAAAGCCAACCCCTAACAAAGTATCATTTCCACTTTTTCTTCCTTAAAACTTTCCTGATATTCTGGAGTTCCACTTGTCCAAACACTTTTTTCTGCAAGAAGGCCTGAATGGATCTGCAGGTGCTCAGAGCATTTTTGTCAGATGATCAAGGTGGGGTGGGTGGGTAAACAGATTTACTCAGTAAAGGTCATTTAACACTTCCAGCTTCTTGTAATACTACTCTTCCCACAAAAGCCTAAAATCTTTTATTCATTTGATTAGTCCAGCAAAAGGAACTTTTTATTTGCCATCCAACATTCTGCCAAATCCAAGGGTCATGGTTACTTCTTAACTCAAATCTATCCTGGTAAATACATGTTGTACTTTCACCTATCCAAGACTGAATTAATTACAAAAGTCTGTTACCTTACCACGATGGCACACACACAGTTCTAGCCAAAGGTATAAAACTGAAGGTGAGCAGATCATATTAAAATATTCAGATGCACGAAGGCAAGTAATATCAAACCACTGCTACCTGGAGAGGAAGATCAAAGCCTATGCATCCAGCCTCTATATATAGTCACCTTGCAAGCTGACAGTCATACACCCCCAAACTAGTAGCATATCTGTTAACAAGACCAGAATCACAACTACCAGCACTTTCCCTAAGAGGAGATGGGCACTGGCCTCCCTTCCTCAGACACAAGAGTATGCCTTCAGTTAATTCTAAGATGAGAAATCTGGTATATAAATAGTGCTACTAAGTGTGCTTTGTGCTTTAAATAGCCTGCTCTGAGCAAGCAAGGACCCCCTGGTTCAGATACTGCTATGATCAGGAGACCAAAATAAGCTCTTACTTCTGACATATTCTAGATGACATTGGCAAATCACTTGGAGAAAAGAAACAACCAGGTCTCATTCCCAAGAAAAGTTGGCCTCAGATCTCCTACATCTACAAAAGGTAGAAGCATAGAATCAGTCAGGGTTGTAAGAGACCACAAGGATCATCTAATTCCAACAGCCCTGCCACGCCCAGGGACACCCTACCCTAGATTAGGCTGCCCACAGCCTCTGCCAGCCTGGCCCCAACCACCTCCCTGGGCAACTCATTCCAGGGCCTCACCACTCTCATGGTGATGAACTTCCTCCTCACATCCAATCTGAATCTCCCCACCTACAGCTTTGCTCCATTCCCCCTAGTCCTGGCACTGCCTGAGAGCCTAAAAAGTTCCTCCACAGATTTTCTGTAGGCCCCCTTCAGATACTGGAAGGCCACAAGAAGGTCACCTCAGAGCCTCCTCTTCTCCAGACTGAACAGCCAAAACTCTTTCAGTCTGTCCTCAGAGCAGAGGTGCTCCAACCATCTGATCATCCTCGTGGCCCTTCTCTGGACATGCTCCAGCATGTCCACATCCCTCTTGTAATAGAGGCTCCAAAACTGGACGCAGTACTCCAGGTGGGGTCTCACCAGTGCAGAGTAGAGGGGGAGAATCACCTCTCCCCACCTGCTGGCCACTTGTCTCCTGATGCAGCCCAGGATCTGGTTGGCTTTCTGGGCTGCAAGTGCACACTGCTGGCTCATGCTGAGCTTCTCATCCACCAGCACCCTCAAGTCCCTCTCCACAGGGCTACTCTCCAGCCAGTCACATCCCAGCCTGTATTTGTGCTTGGGATTGCCTCGACTCAGATACAGGACCTCACACTTGGCCTTGTTGAACCTCATGAGGTTGTCTTGTGCCCACCTCTCCAGCCTGTACAGGTCCCTCTGGATGCCATCCCTGCCCTCCAGAATGTCTGCTGCACCACACAGCTTGGTGTCATCAGCAAACTTGCTGAGG
>VWZI01005746.1:264027-275547 GCA_013396835.1 Psilopogon haemacephalus | reverse complement strand
GGGACTTCACCACACTGCCAGGACTTTTGGAATATAGTAGAGGGGTTTAACAACCTCATCTGCCAGTTCTCTCAGTACCTGTAGGTGTATCCCATCGGGTCCCATGGACTTGAACACTTTCAGGTTCTTCAGGTGATCATGAACCTGATCTTCACTTATGACGGGCAGCTCTTCCTTCCAATCCCTGCCATTATCTTCCATGACTCCAGAAGCATGGCTGGAGGCCTTTGCAGTGAAGACCAAGGTAAAGAAGTAGTTGAAAACCTTAGCCTTTGCTATGTCACTGGTGACCAATTCACCTGTTTCCTTTCTGAGGGGGCCCACACCTTGCCTAGTCTTCTTTTTACCATTAATAGACCTGTAGAAATTCTTGGTGTTCCCTTTGACCTCCCTGGCTAGATTCAATTCAAACTGTGCCTTGGCTTTCCTAATCAGATCTCTGGCTGCTGGGGCAGCTTCCTTATATACCTCCCATTCCAGCTGTCCTTTCTTCCACACTTTGTAGAGTCTCTTTTATTGTCCAGGACCTCCTTGCTCAGCCAGGCAGGCCTCCTGGCATTCTTCCCTGCTTTCCTCTTTGTTGGCATACATTGCCCCTGGACACAGAGGAGGTGATCCTTGAATACTGTCCAGCTGTCCTGGGCCCCTCTTCCCTCTAGGGCTTCATCCCATGATACTTTGGCCAGCAGATCCCTGAAGCGATCAAAATCTGCATGCCTAAACTCTAGGGTGGTAAGCTTAGAAAACATCCTCCTGATTGCCCTGAGGATCTTAAATTCAACTGTTTCATGGTCACTGCAACCAAGGCTGTCCCTGAGCCTCACATTGGTCACCAGCCCTTCCCTGTTGGTGAGAACAAGGTCCAGTATAGCACCTGTTCTTGTTGGCTCCTCTACCATTTAGAGGAGGAAGCTGTTGTCTATGCAATCCAGGAATATCCTGGAAGCACCAAGGAAATGCAGGATGACTTTTATACCACAACATTTTCTAATTACTTCTAGCTGTTGGATTTTTAGAGTTAATGGATAATGACTATAACTAACTTAGTAGTTACTCAGACAAAACTGCAGAAACTTATCTTAATAAATATCTGGGCCTACAGTAAAACTCATGCTGAAGGAGAACCAGTTACATTATGTGTGACCTGGTGGACTGTGAGAAAGAGGTACCGGGACTTTTTACAAGGTTATGTAGTGATAGGACACAGCATAATGGCTTAAAACTGCAAAAAGGGTAGATTTAGACTGGATATGAGAAAGAAGCTGAGAGCAGCAAGACACTGGAACAGCTTGCCTCAAGAAGCTGTTGCTGCCTTGTCCCTGAAAGCACCAAAACCAGGTTGGATAGGGTGTTGAGAAACCCAATCTAGAGGCAGTTGGAACTAGAACCTTTGCAGTTACTTCCAACACAAACTATTCTATACTTCTATGGTTATTGCAGTTCATTAGTTCCACGTATTTCACTTCACACATCAGGAGCCAGCTCTGGCTATTCGCCTCCTTCCCAGATACATGTCTGTCTTAAGCAATGGATCAGAATCAATTCATGTCAGAATATTGCAGATTCAATTCCTCCTCTACCAAATTTGCTGGTAAACAAATTAATCTTAATTTCCTTTTATTTAAAAAAAATTAGGCCCTATCCAAGATTCAGTCATGAAAGGATACATTAAATTTATGACTTGGTCAGGTGTGCAAAAGAGAATAAACCAGGTGTAAGAATAACTTGGGTAATAGGAAATACTTTTTCCAGAGTAAAATAGATGCGATTAATTGCTTAAGACTCCTATCAGCTATTCTTCTCAGCCTCATCAATGCCAATAGAATCATCTTGAAAATTGTTCTTAAAGAAAAATTTAAATACTTCAGCAAACAGTGGGTGTCTTAAATCTATCACCTAGAATACACTGAGGTCATCTAAAGTAAAACCACTAGATGTTACCCAACAACCAAATAATTATGTATATTAGGCCACCTTTATTCTACCCTTCCATATCCACACTATACCTGACAAAAAAAAAAACCCCAGCATTTGATAAAAACAGATATAAACATTGTCAATAACTAACTTGTACAAGCCTCTAGGGGCTGTTTTAGACAATATGTATGGAATAAACAAAGAGAAGTTTGATTTAAATGGCAGAATCTTCTACAACAATTAATGGCCAAAGCTGGAGAAGAACTTGTCTGCATGCAAACAATTCATTTGGGTATATCCATACTTCGAGGGAATCTCTCCCATGATCGGTTATTCCCCAAAACCCAAAAAAAAATCCTTTGCTAGTATTTCTAGCCATTCAGTACTTAAAGAAGAATTACAAGAAAGATAGGGACAATCATCTTAGCAAAGCCTGTTGCAATGGGACGAGCAGTAATTGTTTGAAAACAAGAGGGAAATTTAGACTAGATACAATGAAGAAATTATTCACAAAGCAGGTGGTGAAACACTGAAATAGATTGTCCTGTGAGCTGGTAGAAGCCTCATCCCTGAAAACATTCAAGGTCAGGCTGGATAGGACACTCCACAATGTGATCTAGTTTAAGACAGCCCTGCTCACTGCAAGGGGATTTTCAGACTAGATGGCTTTTAGAAGTCCCTTCCAGCCTAAAGCATTCAATGATTCTAGGTTTTTACTCCTCAGGCCTTCATACTTTATGCTCCTATTAGAAAGATACAGCTGTCAACACCTAATGAATACATTGGGGGAGAGGGATGGATTTCCTGTTTTTATTGATGTAGTAACAACAATGTAAAGACACAAAACTGAATATCTAAACTGGCTTACAGTCACAGTCAGATAGGAGTTAATCTACAGCAGAGGTCATAAAGTCTCTATTCTCCACAGTAACAAATGCAGGATTTTACTCAACAGCTCCCATCTGTGCTATGTAGAGAAACTGTTGCAGATATGCAACTGACCTTTTAACTCCCCATGTTTGTATTTGCATGCCACGAAAAGTGGTAAGTAGATTCCACTACCTGACAGGCCACCACCTCCTCAGAACTGCATGCGCAGAATATGTCTTGACTGTCTTTTTGAGCACTCAGATTATTTGACAAACCGTAGGCAGATGTAGCCACGCTATCTCAACATGTCTGGCTAGACACGAATAGGAGAACAGGCACAGATCTGAAGGAAAACAACCATCAGCACAGCAGAAGGCCGAAGCAATGACAAGTGGTACCAATCGTCTCCAGGTGAGCAAAGCCCCCTTCAAAACACGCATCTTCCTGTTTTGAAGGGTGAAAAAGGAAGGTATTGAAGGTGACAAGAGGAAACGTAAGGGTGAAAAAGGAAGGTACTGAAGGTGACAAGAGGAAACGTAAGTTAATTTTGCCTTCTCACTACTAGAGTGGACTCCCCCTTCTGTCAGGCCCGGCAGAGTCTAAATCTGCGCTCAGAACGCTGGACTTTCACTTTGCAAGACAAACACACCCGTCCTGGAGCAGAGAGCTGGGACCTACCGAGGACGGTCACTTCCCACTTCCCTCTTGACTTTCGGGCCAGAAAGCACTCTCGGTGCCCACCTCCCCGAGTCGCCAGCCCCTTCCCCTAAGGGTGGCAGAAAGGAGAGCGGGGGTCTTTGGACACCTTCAAAGCGCCAGGGACCCGGGCAGGGACGTAGAGAGGCGAGACCCCGATGCAGTACGATACTTACAGGCAGAATACGTGCTCGCACTGTCCCAGGCACACGGGCTCCCGCAGCATGCCGGCGCTACGCGGAGAGAAAAGAGAAACAGAGGTTTTAACACAGGCGGCCTCAAGGGCACAGCGCCAGCAGCAGTTGGGCCGTAGCAGCAGTGAGTGGAAAGGGGAAAGGTGCGAGGGGGTGCCCATTACCAACGGGAGCAGCTCAGTGCCCTCTCCAGCTGCCCCAGCGCTGCGCGAGTGCGAGCCCAGGAGGGGCCGGGCAGCGCCATGGGATCGGCAGTGAGGGGCCAGCCGCCTGGGGTCGGCTGGTTGCCGGAGCGGCCGCGCAGCACCTCCCGCATAACTTCCCGCTCCCGCTTCAAACTCCCGCCTGCCGCCACTGCGCAGCAGCCGGAAGCTACGTGCACGGCCAGCCCGGCCCGGCCCGCCCCGCCAGCCGCCGCTTCCCGCGCTTCGGGGGCGGGGCGGGGCGGACCGGGGCACCCTTGATGGGAGGGCTGAGGGAAAGGGCGGGGTCCTGGAGATCGGGCTTGGGATAGGGTCATGGAGACATTTAAGTTGGGGTAGACTTTTAACGTCATCGGATTCAACCATTAACACAGCACTACCAAGGCTCCACTAAACTATATCCCTAACCACCACATCTACTGATATTTTAAATACCTTCATGGATAGTGACTTAACCACTTCCATGGGCAGCCAATTCCAGGATTTGATAACCATTTTGGGAAAGAAATTCTTCTTATGTCCAGCCTGAAGCTCCCCTGGTGCAACTTCAGGGCGTTCTGTCTTATCCTATCACTTGTTTACTTGGGAGAAGAGACAAGTGCTCAACTCATTACAATCTCCTTTCAGGTATTTGTGAAGTGCAATGAGGTCTCCTCATAGCCACCTTTTCTCCAGGATAAACTATCCCAGTTCCCCCAACTGCTCCTCATAAAAGGTCCTGTTCTCTAGACCCTTCACCAGCTTCACTGCTCTTCTTTGGGCATATTCCAACAACTCAGTGTCCTTGTAGTGAGAGGCCCAAAACTGAACCCAGTATTTGGGGTGTGGCCCCACCAGTGCCAGGTCCAAATCACTTCCCTGCTCCTGCTGCCCACATTACTCCTGATACAGACAAGGATGCTATCGACCTTCTTGTCTACCTGGGCACACTGCTACCTCATGTTCCGAATATGAGGAACCAACATACCTCAACAGCATCCAAACCATTCAAATAACTGAACTCTATGCATCTATATACATCCTTCCAGTACCTGTTGATCTTAGCCAACATGCCTAAGGCAGCACAAACACCTCCTGCCCAAACAAGGCCTGAAACAGGTGGCCAGGCATGGTCTTCTGGTACTGAGGGCCTCCTTCCCTCACACTAGTGCCCAGCCCAGGCAGGCTGTCTGCCTCATGCCGGTGCCTTTGCACCTGAACTTTAAGAATTTAATTTTCTTCCCTCGCTTCTATTCATTCAGCATATTTGGTATAACAGAGATACTTCACCCATCACCGCTACTAGGGTTTTGAGAGTAGGTTTTTCTGCAGCCTGTGCATCCAGTAGCACCTGAGGGTTCAGCCCAATCTCCTGCTTTTTATAGTTTTCTGGTTTTGAGGTGGTACCTCTGCAGACACAGCCCCCGCCACTCCTGTACAGTGTAATTACTGAAGCACATAAAGCAGTTATAGCAGGAATTTATCACTTTCAGGTAGAAATTCTCCTGGTGAAATAAAAGATAGAGCAGGAATGCCAGGAGTGATTTATAACAGGCTTACTGACATTTCACATTGAGAAGCTCCACCAGAGAATAAGCATCAAGCCATAAATCTTGGAGCAAACATGATTAAAGCAAGCAAGTTATTCTTTGAGGGAACTTCATCATAAAAGGATGCAATGGCATGGAGCCACAAAATTTGGTTGATGACAGTCATAGGAAACAGCCATCAGAGTGGTGTCCCAGCAGCCTGTCCAAAATTTCAGTAGCATTTCTTGTCCTGCATTTCCCTCCATTTGTATCCTGTGGGTGAATGGTTTCCCCTCGTGCCCACTCACTAGGCAAAGTACAAACAATGATATGTCAAGTGCCAATGCTCAGCTGAGTGATGGCAGCCTGATGAGGAGACTTTTGGACCATTGCTGTCAACGGACATTTTCTGCAGCTTTTACCTCATCTAGAGAGAAGGTTTTCTTCTCAAATGAGTGTTAAATCATAGCTGAAAATGTTTTTTAATAAGTAATCTTTGTCTTCCAAGAAGGAAGTTCTTCAGTTTTAAGGTTTTACATTCCTCTGCTTCGGTAGTTTTCTTCCTTTTGTAGCTACTGAACACTGGCAATGGATTAAATTGGGATCTACTTTTTCTCTATTTATTTGTGGGAGTTTAAATATTGAGCTTTGATATTAATGTTAGCTAGAGGTGCAAAGAAGGCAGCACAACACAGGATGAGGAACTCTGAGATCTTTGATCTCCATTGATCCAAGAAAATTTGCTGTTTTCAGGTGGGGCAAGCAGATCTGTCTTAGGGTGAAACACTGTCATGCTGATTTGAATGGTGGTGTATTCATTGTTGCTTACGCCAATGCTTGTTGTATCCTTCAACCTGCTTGACCCCAGAAAACATTATCTTGTTCACTGTGTTCGTGATAACTCCTGACCTTTATCCACGAGAAAGATGTGGATATGTGTGGAGAGTTGAAAGGACTAAGCAACAGCCCATCCTTTGAAGGTGACTGTCCTTGCAGAGTAAAGACCTGATCCCTGAGGGAGAGGATGGATGGAGGTGTCCTCACTCATGTCATCTCAGTTTCACAGAGAGGAAGGCTATCTTTTGTCAGTAGTTGCATCTGTGCACTTGGATCCAGCTGTGAAAAGTGTGGTTGTATCTCTGCAATAGCCTGTTGTGTTCGGGTGCTCAGGAACTCCTTGCTGTGTTAATAACACAGAGCAGTGTCTCCAGTGCTAACAGCCTGTCTGTTATCCCTGGCACTGGGGATTGGTAGGCCCTCTGCCATGGAGGGAAATGGCTCTGGAGAAAGAAACAACAGCTGCAGAGCCAAGTGTGCAGAGCCAAACCAAACGCAAACTGCACCTTGTTAAGATAGGTTTCAGATGCTTTGGGGCAGCAGGCAGTTTTGGGCATGCTTCTAACAGCAACTGACTGGTGAGCTGTGTGTTGGTTTGAGCTAATTGGAGAATTTGTGTGAGAAATTAGACTGTTGCCTGAGAGTGAGAAATTAAACATAGCGTGTCACTTCACCCAGTTTGACTGAGAGAGAAGAAAGAAGATTGTTTTGAGAATGTTCCGAAAACATCCAGATAAGCCAGTGTGCTTGCGCAGTCAGTCGGCTCTGGGTCCGCGCTGGCTTCAGCAGCTTCTTTCCTTTGTCTCTCTGCCTTTGAACTAATTCAGAGTAAAATCACTAAAACCATTCATTCCTTCCTGCCACTAATCTTTCTGACCGACCTTCAGCTTATCTGCAGCATCATCAAGTGGTGAGATAAAGCTGGGGGAAGGAGGGAAAGGTGGTAAGGGGGGGTTTGCTTTCCCTCTCTTGGGGATTTTGGTCTCCAGGAGGGGTGTGGTGTCTGTATTCCTTTTTTACTGTATATTTCTGTAAATATCTGTTATATCTTGTAAATATTTGCTTGTATATTTGCATTGCTGTAAATATAAAGCTTCATTTATTAACTTCCAGTGTGTTTTTCTGAGTTTTAGCCGGGGTTCTAAAAGGTGGGGGGGCAGGTCACTGCAAACCCACTACAAGCTGCTTCAGAGCACAGCATCTTCTTTGCATATCTTGGAAGAAGAAAGAGGCAGGAAGAGGTGCCCCAGCCCTTGTCCTGTCCAAAGGGGAGTTTGTCCCCAGACCCAGTGAGATGGGGGACTGGCATGTCTCATGGTACATCTTTCCATCCTGGTGACCTGAATGAAAACATCTGGATGCAGGAGACAGGTGACAGCAAGGGAAGGAACTGCACAGGACATCCTTGCTCCTGTCTTCAGGCTGCAGGGAGTGAAGCCGGAACAGGGACCTGCTCCCTCACGCTGCCAAAACCAGGATAAACTCACAAAGTAAGCTAAACTAGTTTAAAAGTGAGAAGTCACCATATGCAACCTTAACATACAACTCCCTCTTACTCGGCCATTGTGTGCTCACTCTGTGCTCCAGAAAGCAGCACCCAGCAGCTCTCTGTGTGACAGGGTTACTGAAGATGCTAAAAGGCCTTTCTGCTGAGATGCGACTTTAACACAATTTGTAGCGTTCAGCACAGGTTACAAACAACACTTGATCCATAGATCTCTTGAGTCAACCTGGCATTTATGTTCACAAAATATGAGATGCCAATACATACTGTATAGGACAATAAAGCAGATAAGTACCTTGTTTTCCTCTCCTCCAGCTGAAATACTTTTAGTGTCCCTCTCAATAAATCCACATGTGCACATATAGGGTCCATTGTGCTGAGATGTTATGTGCAAATTTACAAACATTTAAAACTAAGTTAAACTGAGGCAAAGCACAGCCCTGGGCAGACAGCATCTAACAAATACTTGTGTTGGAGAAAGATGTAAAAGTCACAAGTGATTCATTCTCCCTAATTTTATAAAGGTTAAGGAGCCAGTGCTCTTGGAAACCTAAGAAATGTTTTTCTCTGCAGTGAATTACTGCGACCAATTGGGCAGTCAGAAGCCAAAAAAATAAATATGCAGAGAACAGAGAGGAAGCAAAAAATATATATTTAAATTTGGTTTATGCAGTATTTAAAGTACAAGTAAAGCCATTACAGGCAGTATGAGGCCCACAGACTTTAAAATAAATTCATTGCATGACAGCAAGCCAGTAAAACGGCTTCAGCAGTGGGTTGCTATAGTGCAACAGTCGCATTGGGTACATGCATGAATCAGCTGCTCCATACCCTGCTGAGGCAGCGATCATCTTCACTGTGCCAAACTGATAACATGATTTTCAAACAGCGCGGGGCTGCGAAGCAAAACCCACGCTGAGGGATGACACTTGACTCCCTGGCTGAGGGGAAAGCTGAGATATCCTCGTCTACCTCCTGCTCCATTTCAAAACCTGGCCCATCTGGTAATGATCCTTCTGTGTACACCTGTACCTGATATTTTATTCATTAGTAAAGTTTCTCAGCTGTTCTTCAATAAATATATAATTATCCCATGATTTGTCATGTAACAGGAAACAGCATGCAGAGGGAGGCAGTTCAAGTCTCTCAAGTCAGTTGGTTTCCTGGGGTTTTAAAGAGCCAATGAGTCTGTGAAGAGAGGGTCCCCCTCCACTCACCCATCCCCAGTACAGAGCATATCTCAAAAGCACCATGTCCCACCAGGAAAGGGTGCTCAGCTCTGGTGTGCTGAGCTCCCACAGGAAGTGACAGAGTGGATTTGCTTCAGCAGAAAACTAAAAAAAAAAATAAAATGGGAGGAGGAGCAGCCTCAATCCTTAAATTCCCTCTTTCCCCAAGTATCTGAATCAAAGCCTTTAACAGACTTAGTTTGCTCCTCAGGCCACCCCTCTGTGGCCAGTTTTGCCACATGTCCAAAGCCCTGTGAGCTCAACATGGTCTCAGAGGAAGTACAGGCTGCAGCACTAACTTGAAAGACACAGGGTTAAGATTATTCAGCACAGTAATTGGTTAGGGCCATTAGGCTAGCAAGCTCTAAAATTTCCAATATTGAGGGATTTGATCCTCAAAAGGAAATAATAATATTTTTAAAAGTCTATTACACTTTCAGACTGAGCAGCACAGTCAGCATTGCATTACACGGCGTTAAATTATTAGTCAAGTCTCGATAGCAGGAACATCTGCTGGTGTTAGACATGGCATTTTTAATTAAAGGCAGCAGCAGAGAAGCCTCTGGTTCATTGGTTCTGCCTTCACCATGCGAATTGCTAAATCCAAAGGGCACTTGTACAAAAGATTTGGTCAGAGTAAGTGCTCTGGACCCAGCACTGCAGAAGCACAAGCAGAAAAGCAACAGATTTACATCTGCATCTATTGGGCCTATTAGTCAGCAGGAGATCTCTGTGAACCCCAAATTTTACAAAATTAAGATTACTGTTAATTTTCATTTCCAGAAGAGGGAGATGAGGGGTTTCTGACAGAAAGGCACATAAATGAGAAAAGCAGAGTGGGAGAAAGCTCTACACCTGACAATGTGGGGGCCACATGCACACCTGTCTTTTTTTCAGCAGCTGCTGATGCTGTCCTGCTCCCAGGGCTCCCCCACCAGTGCTGTGATCACCAGGTATGGATGGCGGAAGCATCAGGCCAGACGGATGCACGTGGATGCCTTCCTGTTGGCATGGAGTGGGCCAGGATTTCCCATGACGAGCCCCACAGATGGTGTTTGTTTGCTCAGCCACGATAAAAAAGGAAAATATTTGGTGCAATCTGCTAGCAGGCAGAGGCAGACATATGGTTGGTGAGATGCAAGCCTGGATGCTCAGGGAAACACAGTCAAAGCTTTGCAACAGCTTTTAGATGTTGGATTGTCCTTGAGATGAGTGAGATACAAAGTCCAAGGAAACCTTTGAAGAACTTTGGTGCAGCCACAGTGGCTGCTGTGGCTTGAACCCTCTCATTATTAGCCTTGCTCTAGTTAGTCCTACTATACCATACCTATGTTACTAGAGTTATTAATGTAATTTTAGTTAATGTGAGCCTCAGCTCTGGGTCAGTGATTCAAGAAATTCTCCCTGGTTTTTCTGTCCATCTGGCATGCACAAAACACAGGTTAAAGGCAACAGACATAACTAAGGGCAATTTCTTGGGTCTTCAGATACAGCAGAGTCAAGGTGCAGGTGCACCTGTGCTTTCCTTCTCCTTATTCATGCCTTATGAGCATGTTCTTACACATCTCATTGCAGCACCAAGCCCGTAGGAATCTTTGGGCCACTCCAAACATTTTTATTTCCCTTGCAGATGCATTTTAAAAACCGAAACCCTAATTCTTCTGATTTCTGTTTCCCAGATACCAAGGCCTATTTCATAACCAGGACCAACCCCCAGCTAGGACAGCACTAGTGACATTAAAGGCTTCATTTGGGGTTCTTGGTTAATCTGAGGGAGCAATGGACAGCAGACCAGAGTTTCAAAGGTGTGATGGGGCTGTGACATACACATCACAATGGGACACTCTACGCATTTGGACTCTCCATGTCCATCCCATTCTGAGAAAAAATGCTGATGACATCACATGGTCCACTGAAAATGCTGTAGTTTGGGTCTCGTGGGGTATTGTTTCAAATGAAGAAAGCACAATCATTTGCTTTCTGACAGGATTCAGTTTGCTTTGTCTTGCATGTCTCCTTTTGAAGCTGTACAGCTGAGTGTCCCTTTGAAGTCCTTGCTTTTAAATTTACCTTTTAGTTGCTGTGTGCTCCAGGAGGTCAGTCAGGGATCTGTATGCTCTTGGTCAGGGCTCGGCACCTCTGGTTTCATCGGGATAAAACAGCTTACTAGAACTTCAGGCACCAGGCTTGCTTTGGGGAGAAATTTCCTGTGATTTATTAACAACAAACCTGCCTCACTGTGAAGAATTCAAGTTATTCTGGGGGGAGCTGAGTAAAACCCCTGGCTACACCTGAGTGCTCAAGGACAGGAACTGATGCTGTGTCTGAGTACCATAATGGAGATCCCTGTGGGGTGAAGCTCCATCCCCACCAAATGCAGAAATGCTCTGCAGAGGGGGATGGGGCCACCTCTCTGCCCCCAGCATGAACTCCACAATGGAAACAACAGGTACAGTCATACTCTGCCTTTGCTGGCCTTGATTTGCTGCATGAGTGGCTCAGCTGCACCTTTTGGCTTGAATAAAGTTGGGGGCGGGGGGGGGGGGGGGGGGGGAAAGGGGA
>VWZI01005746.1:174392-249141 GCA_013396835.1 Psilopogon haemacephalus | reverse complement strand
TTTTTTTTTTTTTTTTTTTTTTTTTTAATCTCACAGCAGCAGAGTGCTGGTGTGTGTGGTCAGAAGTAAAGGCATGAGTGCTGGTCTCAATATAAGCTGGGGAAGGGGACATTTGTGTCCACTAGGTATCAAATTTAATATCAGGAAACCTGCTCAGGGTCCACTACACAGACTCAAAACACAGCACGTGAGAAAACTGCACAAAAAGATGTGCAGCAATGGCACATCTCCTGGAGGAACTGGAAAGTCCAAAGACAAGAGGGGGAGCCAAACCTAGAACAGCAGTTTCATGTTCTAATCCTGAGGGAAGTTGCTCCTTTGCTCTCCTACAGATTTGGAAGCCTTGGATGTTGCTTTTCCTACAAGACTGTGCAGGTTAGTTGATACCAAAAAAACCCAGGAAAGTGGTGGTAACTGGCAAATATAGGCTCTGGTTTTGACCCTTTAAAGATGCTAACAAAGAAACTGGTGGACTCGTCACTCTCTTATGCCCTCAAAAAAACTTTGTGTGCTTGCTGGAGTCTAAACTTTCCTCTGACACATGTGTTGTCAGGCTAAGTAGTGGCATTTGGGGAGCATTCTGTGAGCTAAACCCAAGGAGGTATTGCTAGACGGTTATAGAATCATAGAATGGTTTAGGTTGGAAGGGACCTCAAAGATCATCTAGTTCCAAACCCCCACCATAGACAAGGAAACCTCCCACTAGAACAGGTTGCTCAAGGCCTCATCTAACCTGGCCTTGAACACCTGCAGGGAGGGAGCATCCACAACCTCCCTGGGCAACCCATTCCAGTGGGGATGGGTTCCTAACAAAATACTCCTTCCTAACAAAATACCCCTGCCCGCCCAAAGATCTGCTCATATTTCCCCTAAAGAAGGCTCCCATTTCTCACCAGCAGCAGAATTGATGGATTCCCAATCAGAGCCAGAGCAGTCGACAATTTTCTGTTGGTGCCGTAACTGCACATAGAGGTGACTCTGTCCTTGTAGGCCATCAGATTCAACCGGTGGAGAAGCTGGAGTACAACCTAAGGGAGCACAAGTACTGCTTGCACAACATCATCGAGACATAAATTACTACACACATATCAATTTACTGAAAGACTAATTAAATCTTGTAAAGTCTCCCAATAACAGGGAAACGTTTCAAGTCAAACCCCAGTGTTACTCACTCCTTTGATCTCTCTCTCTGGGATACCATGGAGCCTAGCATAGTAATACATATGCTCTTCCACTGTCAGCAAGTCATCCAAGGCATCTTCTTGAGGACAGTAGCCGAAGAGTGACCAGTGGGCCTCATTAATGTCATTCAAGGACCTGTGAAAGGAAGTCATCAAGTCATCTTCAACACACTGAGCAGCCAATGCATTCTGGAGTCAGACAAGAGAGAGATAAACCCTTTCTCTGGCTTTCTATCACCTTCTTGAGCACTGCAACAGGCTGCCCAGAGAGGTTGTGGAGTCTCCTTCTCTGGAGATTTTCCAAATCAGCCTGAACAGGTTCCTGTGTGACCTTAGGTGATCCTGCTTTGGCAGTGAAGTTGGACTCAATGATCTCTCAAGAGGTCCCTTTCAGCCTCTGCTATTCTATGATTCTCCAAATCCTGAAGGAAAATGCTATGAATTTGCAGACCTTCAGCTTCTAGTCCCTTAGTTCTACAAAGGAAGATCTGTATTTCCAACATCTGTTAGTCACAATGTCTTGCACATTGCTCTCCAATTACCACCACAGATGGCACAGCTGCCACCAAACCTACTCCTCTTAAAGAGCACTTTGAGAAAGGTCCTACTGGACTCTAGATACTAACTCAAAAATGGGATCACACTCAGCTGAGGATCCAAGTCTGATCCCATTGTCAGTGGAATGAAGTAGAAGAAAAACCATTAAGAAGAACAGAGGCACAACAACAAAAAGCAGTCCTCATGTCATCTTCAAAAGGTTAAATTCTCTACTGTACTTATTTTTGCTCTGTTTTGAATGTTTTGGTTTGTTTCAGGCTTTTTATTTCTTCTCCTTTGCCATCCAGCCTTAAAAATTGCTCCCAGGCTAATTTATTCACAAGCCTGCCCCAGAAATCACATCCTCCATACCCAGAATGATCCTGGATCCTCAGCCTTCCGTTGGATGCTCCGATATCACCTGTCAGCATTTTAAAGATGGTAGTTTTTCCAGCTCCGTTCACACCAAGTAAGCCAAAGCACTGGGTTGTGGGAAAGAAAAGTAGAAATGTAACCATGCTGTATTTATAATGCAGAAATATTGCTCTGAGATGAGTGCTCAGTGCATCTTGTCTCCTCTTCTCTCTGGACTCTTGAACAAGATGAATTGCAAGCAAGGCAGAGGTATGCAGAGCATACGAACGTTATAATGGAGGTTGTTTATGGTGCAATATACTGCAGCTGATATTAGGGCCATTTGTTTAATATGGTGAAGAATCAAGGATGTGTCTCTAATAGAGTCATTCCTTTTACTGCAAGGTGCATTTCTGCAGTGAGCTCATCTGACAGGCCAAATCCTGATCATCACATTTGTGTGAAACCTCCAAAAACTCCTCATAGGAACGAGGTGAGAGAGGTTTGCGCTGTCATTAGTGAAATCTTATTGCAACACAAGAATTTTGTCAAATAATCTCACTAATGCACTGCATTAACAAGATTAAGAACTGGGTCCCTGTAGTGCAGTTCAGTACATCATGCTAAAAAATCTCTGGCTTATCACTGAGGTTGAAGATACGCAGTTGTGTGCTGCATAAGCACTCAGCATTGTGCTAATAATTACCATTATTTTAGTATTGCTAGTACAGCCCAGCTCATCTGAAAATCCTTATGTGCTGGGCCCACTGCAGATGCACAGTGTCAATCCAAAGCTCTTCTCCACCTTGAAGTCCATGCAGGGATGGTATCTATGCACAGTCTGCAGTGCACAGACTGGCAATAGACCCTAAACCCCACCACTATCAAGGGTGATTTGCCAGAAGCTAGAAACCTCAGAGTCACTTGTAGCTTGGAAAAGTCCTCTGCCAGAAATGTCAGCACCACAGTCTCCATGTGAGACTGCTGTCTTCCTACCCAGCACCCTATGTCTTTTCATCTCAGTGGGATCCAGGCAATTAAAACAAAATCAGATACCAAGGAATAATTTCAAGCTTCCTCACAAGTGCTGTGTACAGCCTGAGATTGAATCTGGTCTCCACTTTGCTATGGATAGGTGCTCCTGTCTTTTCTCTCTACATGAGTCAGTGATTTTGCAGGTAACTGCACCATCATGACCAAAGTGTGATTTTTCCCTTTAGAGTTAGTTTTAAGTGCTGATTCATGAAACTGTGTGTTCAGATGAAATTATTTGTCTTTACTTGATGGGAAAGTAGAGGCAGATAAGCCCAGCTCACTGCCTCAAATGCAGTACAAGTGAATAACTGCAACTGGACAAATTGTTCCATCTTCATTTACCCTGTGGTAATCCACAGTGAGCCCGCAAGACTGCTCTGTGCTAGGTGCTTGCAGACATTCTGCTATGAATATGGCTCCATCACTGTCCCACCCACTTTTCCACTTTCTAGGGCTTTTAAGCTGACACTTCACGTTCTAAATTCACCAGGAACCTTTCATCACTACTGTAACACAAAGAATCAATAAATAAGATAAAGAAAGGAAAGAAGAGGTCAGAGCAGAACAAACCGTTACAGTCATGCTTGAACAGTTTCAAGGACTGGGAGGGAAGATGACAATGGGACTGTGGATCTGTTCCAGTTTCCCTCCCCGGGACAGAAGGTGTCCAGAGCAAAGGTTTTCCTCTCACTTACCTCTCCAGCAGGAATGCCCAGACTGATGTTTTTCACAGCCACGATGCGTTTGTGAGGAAGGTGGTAGATCTTTGTCAGATTCTGGAGCTGCAGCACATCGAAGTCAGCTTTGCCAGACTCCACTCTGACCCTCTCTGCTTGGACATCTCCATCCTCTTCAGCCACAGGTGGAAGAAGTGATATTTTGCCATGTACTCTGTTAAACAGGTACCTATGGGGAGGACAGAGATGGGACTTTACCTTCTGGCAAGCAAATGGCAATGGGATAGATACCAAGTAGCCTTCATGTGAGATCTCAGGGCATGTAAAAAATACTCAGGTATACAGACAGTTTCTATTTTCTCCTGATATTTGCTGCATTTAGGGATTAAAAAAAAAAAATTCATTCTCTTTCTGCTTGATTTTCTTCTCTTTTTCAGTAAATATTCTGAGCTGTAGCAAGTTCTGCCTCGTGGATGGACTTGTGAAGTAGGTGACAGGATTAGTCTTGCACCTCCCAGTGTGCATCCAAGCTAATGGAACGGGAGGTCATTGTCAATGCACTGACTGCTCTTACCAACCTGCTGAACATCAGCACACCAAACCCAGAGCTTTGAACAAGGGCTGTAGTCTCATCCTCCAGACTACCCAGGGATTCCAGTAACCTATACCTATATGCTCTAGTTACTGGTAGCTAATATGTTTGCTGACAGAGAAAACTTACTGCATGTTCACAAAGCATCTTGGAAATGAATGGGCTTCATAATTGACAATGATGCCATAAGAGCCCAGAAATAAACCACTGAGTGCTGGCATGCTCTGCTTTCACTGCGAGATTCCAGATGTTACTTACTCTAGTATGTTGTTCCAGACTCTCTGAATCATCCTGTCATGAACTGTAAGACGAATGACAATAAACACAGTGCCCTGGATAAACATGGCAAGTAGCTTTGATGTGGTCTTGTCCAGCTCAAAGGTTTTGTCAGGGTAATCCACTCCATAAGCTTTCAAGAAGCCCAGCAGTGCCTGATCCTGTGACAGTTCAATCAAGCCATAGCCAAAGCAAAATTGTGGGAACAGAAGGAAGGCATGCCTTAAGTTTTCAGCAAGATCACGCAAGCCCTGGAAAGAAAAACAAACAAACAACCACTAAAAAAGCAGCACAGTCTATCACTGCTTTTATTCATGGAATAAATTTATAGGTTTTACTGTGAGACTGAAGTGTGACAATTACATTGGGATTTGCTTGTGTCTCAAAGAAGAGATAAACTGAGAGCAAAGAGCTCCGGACACAGCTCGTTTCAGAGGCACAAGGTCAGAAAAGTCAACAGGCTGTGTTGCGGTCATGATCACCCATAGTAAACAGCAACATTTCCCACTGCAGTCCCTCGCTGCTGCTCCAACCACCACACCCTCTGTATGCAGCAGCCTGAAATCCACCTGTAAGCCAGTGCTGGATCTTGCCACTAAGCTGTACTGCACCTCCCAAAACTACAGAGCCCTGTACCAGCTTGCCGTAGAGCACTGTCCCATTTGTTCTGCTTGGACTAATATCTCCACAAAACACAAGATTTGGCTTTAGCAGCCATAGAAGGGCTTTTTCCAGTTAATTAATGGCAAAGCAGCCCAGTGTGCAGGCTCTGGTACATTTGTAGCAGAAGAAAGGATTAGCACACACAGCAAAGTGGAGAGGTAGTAAATTAGCATGGAAAGAAACTGACTCTTGGCCACTGGGGCACAGAGGAATGGAAGACGATCATAACTGTGAGGCTTTAAAATCCAGAGAGTAGCTAACAAGCACTGTTCAGTTAGAGAGAAAATTCCAACTCAGCTATTGTTCCACAAAGCAATTGTCCTTCATAAACCAAGAAAACTAAATGTAAGATGTGGATTTTACACCAGTGATTCCCAGGAATATCTACGTTTAGGAGAAGGTTTCACTTTAGGAAATCATCCCTGTCTCTGAGTCATTTTTATCTTTGCAGGGGATGATGACTCCATTTCATATCTAGATGATGGACAGCTGCTGCTGGTCTTAATGCAGCACAAGTCAGACTCAGGGCAATCACATCTAGTTGTCACTCTCCACAGGTTTGTGCTGCAAGAACTTTGCAATAGCTCAAAGTCCCTACCAACTTTTAAAGACGCATCTACACATACCTCCTGCCCTTCTCTGCATGAGCAGTTTTCTTCCCTCTGTTTTTGCATTCTCTCTTCTGTCACTACTATTTCCTGCTTTTCTTGGAATGCAGATTTACAGACAAGCAAGATTCATGCTTGACTCATGTTCTTTCTATACAGAACCCCATTAAGTCTCTGCCTGATCTCCCTTAGCCAGCTGCTAAGGACCTGATCAAAGTCACCCAGCTCAACAAAAAGCTTTCTGTGGTTTCACTGAGATTTTAGTATTAACAGGGCTCCTACCTGGTCCGTGGCTTTCTCCTGGGAGAGCAGAAATACAACCGAGTGAGTGATGATGGTATTGATGCCAAAGAACAAGTTGACACAGACATAAACTATGAAGGCCATTCCTGTTTCTTTGAAAACCCCAGCCAGCAGGTACATCCATGAAAATGTTGCGTACCTAGGAATTGCAAACAGCACAAAGAACATACTGCAGTAGCTCAAAGTGTGATTGAAAACAAACAACTAACGACCTCAGACAACGTATCAGTTCTGCTCTGCATGTGACTAGATTTCCATGTTGCAGCAGATTGAAGCAGGGGAAGTGGCTTTGAATCTGTGAGAACTGGGATGAAAAGTCTGAGATACGTACTGTGAATGTGAAGTGTCAGCTGCAGACAAACTGGACCTGAAGGGTTCAAAGCCTGGGAGACAGATTTGCTAAGTTTTCCTGAAATGTGGTGCTGGTTGGGGTTTTTTTTGTTCCTCTTTGCTTTTGAAATGCTTCTGTATCTCGAACTTTGCAGTAGTTCAGTAAGCATCTGATTACAGCTTGGGCTGTCACTGTGACCTTGAATATTTCATAGCCTCACATAGATTTTTCTTTGAATAAAGCAGGCATGACAGCACTAGTCTATCTCAATGCTCCTGGAAGGACCAGCTAGTCACCATCTGTAAAGTGCATGTTGAAGGAAAAAAAGTCCATGTATTCCTCCTTGGGTCTCAAATTGCAGCAGCCTGCAATATCCATTCCCTCACTGTGCACAACCATATTTAGATAACTAAGTTCCACACTTACCCAAACAGTAGCAGCAGAAGAAACACTGCCAGTAAGTTACTGTCATTGCAGAAAGCTGGTATCTGGAAGGATGAAATAACTCCTATTGAGAGGCCAATGGGGACCATGAAAAGTACCTGCAAAAAGTTATGAAAAATATGCTATTAGGGTGAGAATGCTTAAACATTCTTTCAGAACTATGCAGGAGCAACAGTGCCAAGTCTGAATACGGTCCCACAAGCGTGGCTTGGGTTTTCTAAGGGTAACCAAATACAAGTGGGGTCTCAGCACTCCTGAGGCTTTTCAGGATCTGGCAAATGAATGCTGCAAAGCCACTTTGAGTAGGCTGAGCCTCCACATTCCAGACCGTGAGCAGAAAGTGCCTTTAAAAAAGGTGTGAATGAAAAATCCCCCTTTGGGGTTTATGTTTGCCTTGCAGTCAGGCCTCTTCATTGTGGCCTGTAAATCTAGTCTTTACAATATTGAGTCAAGCCAGGGACCTACCAAATGTCTGCCTTGAGAAGCTCCTCTCTTCCCCACCTTTGGGATTTAACAGAATATACTGGCAGGGATTCATTGAGAAGTATCAAGTTGCCAAGAGCGCCAGATTAGTTTCAGCTCACTGAATACTGATTGTGGCAAGGACTCTGGGTTTTTTTCCACAGGCTGATTTGCAAATATGCAGTGCTGGAGAGAGAGGGCTAGGATCAGGGAAGTAGACGCAGGCCTGCCCTAACTTTGCCCCTGCACTGCAACTTGGAGCTGCTCTGCCAATCCAGACAGCAGCTACATTGTCTTCAGACCCCTGTCAAGCCCCTCCTGTAAAGCAGGAGATATATGTGCTGTTGTCTCATCGTATCAGCCCCTGTAAGCGGGCAGTTTAGACTCCTCAGAGGTGGGAACTGTCTTGTTAGTGTATGTTGGTGCTACCAAAACACCTGGGAGCTTGAGCTGTGCCCCACAGAAAGTCAAGGCTCACACTCCCAAAGGGATTTCACTGCATTGAAGGGTCATGACCACCCAAGTGCCCTTGAAGATTTCCTGTTTTCAGGAACTGATGATATCACTGGAATTTTAGGCACTAGTGGAACTGCATGAACAGAAATTTGTCAGACACATAGAGCTGATGGCCATCACAGCATAGTTGGCAATGCCAAAGCTCACAGGCTTTGAGAGATAGTCAGCGCTTGCAGATATCTAACTACACAAGGCTTTGACATTGTGCACTGAGGGTAATTCATAAAACACAAAGCACTTCAGTCTACAGACACTGCATATTTATCCCCTTAACAGAGTGATGCTTTGCAGCAGTGCTATTAACCTTCTTTACCATGAGGAAACTTAACGCTGGGGAGAACAAGGGTACATCTATGCCAAGTAATGCAGCACAATGATGGGCAGCTCAACTATCTATAGGAACAAGGTGGTAAATCTATACAGTGGAGGGCAGCACTGTTGAAAGGAACTTGCTTAGGTCCTGGAAGACACACATAGCTACATTAGTAGCTGTCCTTGGCTTGAAAACCTATATAATATATAATCTTAAAGAGAGTGTTCTGCGCAGCAGTGGATTTTTGCCCAGCAGGGGAGTGTCAGCTGTGAGATGCGTGCTAATGTCACACCCTGTACTCCCAGGGATTCCAAAACGGCTATAGCCTCAAGCCCTAAAGCCTTACCCCAGATGCATAAAGCGTGCATGACAACTAATCAAGCCCTGTGAGCTAACAGAAAAGCAACTTGCAGCTTGCGTGTTAAAATTGAAATCAAGCCCTGGCCTGTTCTGTGTTGCTCTCATATAAACTTGCTGAGTGTTTTGCATACACTTCTGAGAGAAGGATTGCCTTCGCTTAGCAAAATCCAGTGTTGCAGTTCACATTTAATAGCCTTCAGTGCCTTGGAGAACAATTACTACATAACACTCTTGGTAGTAATAATATTAAGAAGTGTAGGCAACCAACTTTAAATAAAGAACTACTTTTTCCTTGCTGCTTAGTGCTACTCTTGGTGCATTTAGGAAGGTGAATTACTTACCAGATCATAAATGAAGTTTGTCACCCAATAGCTTGTCATCCCAATGCCTGAAATATGCTGCAGCTGCTTGGCTTTGGTTTGATGCTCTTTTACCACATATAGCACAAAGCTTGCTGTTGTGATAGAGTAGCCAACCAAAACAGACATTGAAACTATGATGTCAAGTAAGCTGTTGAGCCTGTGGAGAAAGTGAAGATGAACTTATATAGTGAGTCAAAAGCAGCAGATTTCCCTCATTGTGAGGCAGTGTTTAGAGTTACAGAAACACAGCATGTTAGGGGTTGGAAGGGACCTCCATGGATTATCGAGTCCAAAACCCCTGCCAAAGCAGGGCCAGAGAATCTAGTTTAGGTCACACAGGAATGCATCCAGACAGGTCTTGAATATCTCCAGAGAAGGAGACTCCACATCTTCTCTGGGGAGCCTGTTCCAGTGCTCTGCAACCCTTAACCCTGCAACAGTAAAGAAGTTCTTCTTCATGTTGAGGTGGAACTTCCTGTGCTGTAGTTTATAACCACTACCCCTTGTCCTATCCCAAGGCACAACTGAGAAGAGTTCATCCCCTCCCTCTTGACACTCAGCCCTCATATATTTATAAACATTGATTAGATGCCCTCTAAATTTTCTCTTAACCAGACCAAAAAGCCCCAGGTCCCTCAGCCTCTCCTCATAAGGCACATGCTCCAGCCTCTTAATCATCTTCATAGCTCAGAAGCAAAGAGGTCCTGATTCTGTACCTAATCCCTTGCTGATGGTAATTAAGCCTATCAAGAAGGGTCACAGCATTGGGTCGTAAAGCTGTACCATAGCGTGGAAAGGCCAAAGGGAAAACCATATTGTTACCATTACTGTTGTGCACAAATGTGGGATACTGTGACCTCCAGATCTATATGGGAACCTGCAAAGAAAATCTAACTGTGATCTGCAGCTCTGTGGCATGAAGGGTGCTGTTCATGCACAGGGGGAATGAAGGCAAGGAAGAGAGAATTTTCATGACGTAGAGAAAGATATTTAGAAAATTAGGCCATTTTATGGTTTTCAAGGCACTGGTTTGCTTCTCTGAACAATTCAAGCATCAGCCAAATGAAATCTTCTTACATTACTTGTTCTTGACTCTGTCCTCCAGGATATGGGTGAGCTGATAAGAAAATACCTATGAAAACAAAAAAGGAAAGAAACTGAAAATGTCACTACCTTCCTGAGACTGACAGTAAACCAGAAAACTGCAAGTATTGAAGATAAGCAGATCAAAGCTGGTGGGTTTTTCTCTTGGGCAGAATTTTGAGCATCCTCCTTTTTCACCATGACTTCCCTTTGATGCCCAGAAGATCTGAAATTCAAGCCCTAGCCCTTCCTTCTGCATCTATCTCACTGGTAATGTCATTCACTTTGGTGAGAGCACTCCCACACCTAAAACAAGACACATGCTTGTGGGTCCATCTGTTTTAGCTTAGATTGCTCAACTCTGATGCATTCAAAACTGATGAATATGCTTCACTTCGAAGCAGCTGTTTGATCTCACTTCATTTCATTTGTTGTCACACCACCAGAAACAAAGCATTCCTTATTGGCTCTCCCCACAACAGTTATCTTCCTGTGATATAGGTCTTTCTCAATATGGGCATCTTTTGAGATGCCAACAAAAATCCAAGTAAACTACACACTTTTGTTGCCGGTTTGGCACTGAGTTAATTGTGAACTATTCTGGTTTATGCAGTTAGGAAAAAATATATATATTTTTGTCCCAGGCAACTAGAAAAAAAAAAACAAAACAACAAAACTAGTTACTGCATTTGTAAGCCCAGTGGGATGTTTTCCAAAACAGTCTCTTTAAAATAGGCTTGAACCAAGCACAAGCTGAAAGAGAGATACTTTCTGCTCATATCCAGATATCTTTGTAAGAGTTAGTTTAAGTACTTCTTTATCCAGGAGAACATCTACCTCAAAATATACTGGTATTGTTCATCACTGCTTTGTTCAGAGGCAATCTGTGCCTATAAAAAGAGAGTTTGCTAACAAAGAGAGGAACTTGAAGGGCTGCGGTGAGCCAGTTCTAACCTTTAGTGAACATCTCTGCCTTGGTCCCAATAAGACAACAGCCCAGTCTCTAAGAATCCAGCACATGAGAAAGGGATTAGGCTAAGTTGTTTATATACCTCAAAACGAGGCTATCAATCTGTATTTAGGTACCTGAGTAAATGCCTCTGTTCTTAGGGAGTGCTGGAGGATCTCTGTCTGCTATTAAATCCAGAGGGATTTGCCAGAACATGCCCCTCGGAAATTTAAGCTCCTTACAGCTAGGTGCCTGACTTCATGCAGTTATACAAGGAAGAACTATTTGGGGCTATTTTCCCTAAGAATGAGCACTTGGACATGGTGACCAGAAGGGAGGAGACTGTGGGTTGAGCTGTCCAAATGCCACACTGAGCAAATAAATGTGAAAGGGAAGATTTCACAGGAGATTAATTTCAGAGGGGAAAAAAAAAAAAATCCCACAAAACAAACAAAAAACCTCCCAATAACAACAACAAAAAAACAGCCTTCAGCCTTGTCAGCAGTGAGAGAAATAGAATTAAAATCTTGGGCTGCTGATAAAGCCACACGAACAGCCATGAAATGTTTCCCTTCTCTAAAAGTGAGAGAGAAATGAAGATACTGTCTGTCTAATCTGTTAATACTTCACTATAAAGCTATTTTCCATTACTAAAGCTTAGGCTAGAAGTCAAAATTTCCATTTCAATGCTTTCTCTTTTTTGTTGGTTGGGTTTGAGAGAAGACAGAGCACAATATACATAAGTCAAAAGCTATTATGACTTGCCTAGTGACAAGGTAAAAAGCTTTTTATGTTTTTTTTTCTTTGTTTTTTTTTTTTTTTAAATATATGCAGTTTAAGTCAAACCTCTAAAGTGAGACTGGCACCTCTTTCAAACTGCTGAAATGACAACACAGTTTTATTTGGTCATTTCAATGGTTGTTAAACTGTCATTTATTCGTCACAACAACAAATAGATTTAGCTGCCAGGAACATACCATGCAGAACTACTGTTTCAATTGCATTTACACTACCCCAGGGGAGCTATCCTCATCCATTCATTTTATTTCCCCCATTCTATGACTTGGGAAACAGAGAATTATCTGTCTGGTCATTTACTACTTAAACATTTATTTCTCAAAACGCATAAACAGCAGGGCAGATGGAATAAAAATTGCTACTCTTCTATCCCACTGAAAATTGTTATTTTGCTTGAATAAAACTTTCCCTGTGAAAACTTTCGGATGGTTCACACAAGCTTCCTACCTTGTCTCTAGCTGCGGCACGTGTTGGGAATACAGAGACAGGGCAAGGAACTTCACTGCCTAATAATTCAGCTGCTCTGGGATGTTCTTGCCGCGGGAGGCGCCTGGCTCAGGTCTCCTCGCTCCACACCCGAGCAGGGGCTGCAGCTTTGTGATGTGCTGCTGCAGCACACGCCAAAGAGCTTGACCCTTCTGACCTGGAGGGTATGCTGCACTTCACAAAGGCACGAGCCAGTGGATATTTTAGGATGGCAGCGTGGACGAGGTGCTGGTTTTGCGTGTTATGAGCTGAGCTTGTGGCGGGGGGAGTGTCAGTGCATTGGTATGTGGAGGTGAGAAGAGAGATGTGCTGTTTTGACTCACAATCAGCATTCTGATGTTTCTTTAATTTGTGGCATGGCACTCAAAAGCTTCAGACCAGATGCCTTTTCCATTATAGCTCAATTCAGACACATCAGTGAGGTATAATCTTATAAGCAAAGAGACACTGTCACCTGGAACAGCAGGCCTCTGAGGTGAGGGGGGCTAGGCATGAGCAGGATGTGGCCCAAAGGGCACTATTTGTCAAAGAAAATCAATCGCCTGGGCATTTCTGCACACAATTGCTACTCTTGTCAGACCCCATAAATCTCTGTGTAAAATCTCTCAAAATGGCATCAGCATAAATCTTTCTCTTCTCCCTGTGCCCCTTCAATCTCTGGACTCAGGCACGCATGCACGCACAGATGCATTTTTGCCCATGCTGCACCTTTAGTGAAGGCTAAACTGTAAATGGCAAGGTAAAGTGCTCTGGTTTATCAGGAGGAATTTGGGCTGCTGCATTACGTTACTGAGAAGAAGCTATGAGAAGTGATAACCCCAAATAGGTATTAACACTCCTTGGAATCTAGGTGCATGTGGTGTGTCAGAGGACAAATATAGCTGAAAATTAAGTTCCTTACTTAATCTCACACTCTGTCATTCTCATACAAACACAAACGTACACATACCCACACATCCTGAGCTGCTCTCAGCAGAAGGGTGAGATATTAAAATTTAATAATCTAAACCACCCCCAGAGATGACCTCAAGTAGCCTCCTCTCTACGCATTGCTAATGGGCACCTTTCAAGAAGCAGCTATTTCAGCGCCTTGATGAGAGGCAATAAATCAAATAGCAATAATTGGCATTATTTGGATGAAGGAAGTATTGTACCTGGGGTCCTCTCTATCCTGCTCCCCTGAATTTTTGACTAAGACATATGAAATATGTGATTTATTAATGTTTTTCTATTCTGTTTTCAAGTAATTACAAAACTGGGCATAAAGAACTGGCCTCATTGAAGTCGAGGTAAGTGTTGTCATCAATTTCAACAGAACCAAGCAAGATGTTCCCCTGCAAAGAGGAGAAATTACCTGCCCGTGTAAAGGGAAACTTACCATATCTAGAAGTCTCATTTTTTGGCAAGTTAGCTCGAAGAATGAAGTTGTTCAAGCTGTTGAGATAGGCTGGAAGGCTGTGATAACCTTCAGGATTATACCACACCTGCACACAATTGAGAAATTGAAACAATTTGGGAGAGAAATGGTTGCTGATAACATTCTGGTTTGTTCTGCTTGCACAAATGAATCATCCCATGGTTGTTATCTGAAGCCATAAGCTCTACAAGTTAAAGTCCAATGATTAAACCACATGAAGTACCAAATGAGTATAAAAACAAATTTCAGTGTCAGCAGAAGCAGTTCCATCAGTTTCATTTGCATTATGGGAGAGAAGAAAGCAGCACTAACTAGATACATGACATACAGTGTGTAGAAACCTGGTTTATTCTCCATCATAAGCTGCTCTGATCTGATGAACACCAACAGCGGTGACTTCCCAAAGAAGGCTAAGCAGTCAAGTGTCTAACATCCCTTGAAAATCAGGGGGGAAATGTTGCTTTAGGGCAAAAAATAGGCAATCACCACCTTCTCATTCAGCAACAGTGCTTTCCTCCTCATAACTTTTCCTACCTATAACATGATAAACTCCGAGGACTGAGAGGAAAAATCAGACCACAGGACATGCACTTTAGGGGGATTTACCATCACCTGCTTTAGGCACAACCCACAGTGCCAAGGTTGGAGGTGTAATTCGCCTGCCAAAGTGCAGAGATCTTAGGCTGTTAAAGATAGAGGCCTAAACACAGCCCATAGTGTCCACCTCTGCATATCCCCACGTCCTGCATGCTCAGTGATTTCATCCTTCTTGCCCTAGCAGAGAAGGAATGAAGTCTGCCCCGTTTCAAACACTATCAGGTTTTTCCAGTTATTAAATCTGATGTGATAAGCAAATAACTGTAAGCTTTCAGGTCCAAGATGAAGCTTTAAGATTGAAGGGGTGAAAACATCTGCTGATTCGTTGCATGAGCTCCAAGTGTAGAGAAATAAGCCTTGTGGCTCACTCTTATTAGAGCCACGTCTGAAATCAGCATTGCTCTTGCAGAAATACTCTCCCAGTAGCTAGGTTTTGCAAAGAGATTACTGGACTTTGTCTCCTCTCTTGCTTTTCCCCAGTATCTCAGATTTCAGTGTGGGTACTTTTAACTCTGATGAATTGCAACATTTTCACCGAGGAGAAACAAAGAAATGGGTATTTCAGAAAGCATCAGACATCCCTAGTTAGGGTGTGTATATTGTCTCAGGAGATAAAGGTACTAGTAATTGTTTAATTAATTAATTAATTGTTAATTAGTCTCTGTTTAATAAAATTATGAGAGCAGAAAAACTGTCTCCTGTTAGCAAGAAAAGGCAGACCAATAAAGAAGAAAGGAGAGAGAGAAGGAAATGAACTGTAGGTCATCTCTTCTATGCCAAGCTGAAGATTTCAGAGGTTTTCACTTTCATTTGTTAAATAGCCCTGAAGACAGAATTATTTCTCTTGGGTTCCACACTTCCCATGCTAGAATTAACAGATGGAGGTTACTTACCTTAGTCAGTGTTCTGTTGGGGGGCACTGGCTTGATATCAAATTGGAGATCTTTGGTTAAAGGCAGTCCAAAGCTCCAGCCACCATACCTGAGTGAAGACCAGAGGGAAATTAATTGTGTTTTAATTCAAAAGCTTCAACATCTTTGGTTGGTGCATGTTAGCTGCCTCTATTACCCCAGTTAACCCTAGTTTGACTTAAAATAACTTCTCCCAGTTTGTTGTGTGTGGCCAAGCCAACACTGGTACAGGAGCCCTTATCTGGGTGAAAAAAGGGAAACAGAAACTTGTCAGAACTATCAGAAAACTGTGCTGAAAGCCTTTATTTGAGAAGCATTTTGGAGCTGCATTGTCCTTTGACTCACTTGCCTAACACATTGGAATAAGGTGACTGCTTCTTAACCAGCAGAGAAGCAGCTCAGTTTAAATCAATGGCAGATGAACATTCTCCTTGACAACCTTAATGGTAGGCTATTTTTGCCCCAAGACATGCTGTGCAGGCTGTGTTGCAGAGTCCAGACACACTAATGGCTCTGACAGCCCCATGGTGCAAGAAAGCATTCAGCCTCTAATTTCACTGAAACAGATGCACTTGTTTAAATGAAGCACACTATGCGACTCTTCAGAGAGGAAAACTTGGAGGAAAACCTATCCCCAGGGTTTACTTCATGACAGGCTGTGTCAGATTTTCCTCTTCTTAAGAATTTCTGTGCCAGACAAAGGCTTGTCTGCAGATCCAACCATCCACACATCAGCTGATTGGCATGTTATCCCTAGGCTATCTCTGCTATGATCAAGAGGAGCACTTGCACAAACCTTAATCTTTGACTCCACGATTGCAGGACATTTTACCTCCTTTCACCAGATTCACAGAGCCCATCAGCAGAGACCTAAATCCCTACCGCACTGTCATCTCTTCAAGCACAGTGGATGTAATATGTGCAAGAGGCTGCTCCCAGTGCAGTTCAGAAGAGCAGGAATGGAGATCTATCTATGCCATACCGTTTCTGCAGGAAGTCTGTGGTAGTTGCCAGAATGTAGGTCTCCACGTTGTGACCTGTAATGTTGTAGACTGTCCGTGTGGAGAAGGTCCTTCTGTGAGGGGGAGTGTAGTTTGTCTGTGGACACATCTGAGTGGAGTCAAGTGAATAAAAACGTTAGTGCCTGTGCTTTAACTAAAAACTAGCGCATCAGGACAAGACTGAGAGCTGCAATGGCAATATTCTGGTCCTGGGTCTGTTTCCTACAGAAGCTGGTTATTCGCAGCTCAGGGTGCAAGGACACATGGTGCACATCCCTGCATGCTGTGCTGAACATATTTAGCAAGGTGCTTAAAACCAACCTTCACTTAAATGTATGCTTCAGTTCTACTGGCATCAGTGAGACCTTGAAATGTGCTTCACGCTACCTAAGAAGAATTTTGCTGAATTAAGGCTGATCATACTTAGCAGAGTGCCAGAGTGACTGCACAGACAACTGCAGGGGGCTAAACAACTCACGAAGCAGAAAACTCTGTGGTGGCTTCAGACTCTCATCTTGCATTTCACAGTAGTGACGCTCTGCACTTCTCCTTTACTGTCAGTCACTGAGAATACTTTTTCCTGAGCTTCAGAGAAACCCTGGATTAGTCCTGAACATATCATTTAACATGCTGAGGGTCAGAGTCACATAGACTGTTTCACAAAGTTTAAGAGTCCTACCAGACGGCATACTGGCGGCTCCTTTCAGCTCATCCATAACAAAAGCCCTGGCCTCCCCCATTGTGTATCTGTTAATAACTTAATGTCAGAATACACAAGATAGCTTCCTTTATTCTGAAGAACACCTGCCTGTGCCTGCTAGAAGTGAGAATCAGCTTTGAAGATTATCCTTACTTACCAGAGAAATCATAACAATACTTTTATCAATGTGTTAATTGTATGTCCAGAAAACTGCATAAAATAGCTGCATTTGAAGAAGTAACTACAAACATTCAACCAAGGATATGATTTATCTTATAAATGGCATCATGCTGTACCATGAGTGTGATTTCCTACTGGAAAAACAGCTAGAAGGTGGGTGAACACCACATTGCAGGGAGGAGAGGTCGACTTTAAACTGGCCTGTAAAACTGCAACATCCTTGGAGCAGAATCTGCCCCTTCATCATGTGCACATAAAGACACTAAGCCAAACACTACCCATATCTGTTTCTTTAAGTATCATCATAATGCAAATAGGTAATGCTATTAATCATCACTACTTATAACAGAAATCAGAGTAAAATCAGATGGATCTAGACTTTGCATAAAGCTAAATTCTGAAAAGCAAGCAACAAAAACAACTGTGCTTCCATGCAATGATAGTGCTTGTATAAAATGCAATTTTCCTCTTGAACACATGGTCACCTCTGCTAAATGGAACAACCATCCAACATGCAAAAACACTATTAAACCTTTGTCCACCACAGGAAACAAGGCAGGTATATTAGCAAGCAAATCTTCTGCGGACACCCTTCGCTTTCCTGTCCCCAAACTGGTACAGGCTATGGTTATCCAGCACACAAAATCAAACAAGACCAAAAAAAGACAGGAGGAATTTGAACACTGATTTGCCCTTAGCGTCATTCCCACCCACAAATCCACTCCCTCAAATATCCCCCCAAAACCCTCTCACTTTGGGTTTTATTCAAATTACCTGGATTCCATGTGTGCAGTTGCAGGCAGAGTACTTAGTTCTCTGGTTTCCACTTGTAATCCACTGGCCGAGCATGTCCTCCTTTAAACACTGCCTGAAAGTGAACACATTTTCCTCTGAGGTTCTCCCTGCTCAGGTGTGCAAATGATACTAATTGCTGTCATGTTCAATGACAGCAAGGATGGCAGTGAGCAGCTTCAGCAGAAAAGCAGACCTCCTTGTCAGCTCTGGGTGCTTCAGGGAATGCCCATCCTCCCACTGCCTTCTGTGCCTCTCAGCAAAGAGCCCTCACTGCTGCTCTCTGTGTCTGTATTCATTCAGCTGATTAGAAAGAATCCAGACATCACTTCATTCTCACCATAGACAGTGTAAGGAGATAGAACCCAAGGGCCAGAATCATCTTAGAGGGCAGAAATAAGAACTATTGTCATTGCAATGACTGGGGAGTCCTGAAACAGACTGGATTGACTGGGCAGTCACTGTAAATACTGAGTAGGAATGTTTGCCTGCAGGTATGTGGCACACACGAGCATGCAAGTCTGCCCAGCATTTTACTATCAATTCCTTGAAAATTTATCTGCAGAGCAAGAAACAGCCCTCGTAAAACAGCTTTTAGGTACATAGAACAAAAACTATGCTGAGAACTTTATGAGTGGGCTCAGTGTTATAACTGGGATTACTGGGGAGGTAAGGGCTACTTCCCAGATACAAGAGTAACTTCCCTTGGCTTGGCATCTTGCCACTATCAAAGCTGCTTCCTTACTACTTCCAGTAATAAAGGATTGCCCTTGTAGTGGCAAATACTCTGCTCTGGTGAGACCTCACCTTGAGTAGCGTGTCCAGTTCTGTAGTCACTATTACAAGAAGGATACGGACATGCTGGGGCATGTCCAGAAAAGGGCCACGAGTGTGATCAGAGGGCTGGAGCATCTCTCCTATGGAGACAGACTGAGAGAGTAGGGGCTGTACAGTCTGGAGAGGAGAAGGCTCTGAGGAGACTTTATTGTGACCTTCCAGTGTCTCAAGGGGGCCTACAAGAAAGTTGGTGAGGTACTTTTAGGATGTCTGGGAGTGATAGGACTAGAGGAAACGGAGCAAAACTAGAAGTGGGTAGATTCAGATTGGATGTTAAGAAGAAGTTCTTCATCATGAGGAAGGTGAGACACTGTAACAGGTTGCCCTGGGGAGGTGGTGGAAGCCCCATCCCTGGAAATTTTTAAGGCTAGGCTGGATGTGGCTCCAAGCAACCTGATCTAGTGTGAGGTGTTCCTGCCCATGGCTGGATGATCTTTGAGGTCCCTTCCAACCCTGACAATTGTATGATACTTCTGGAGGCAAGCAAAGAACACCAGTGTCAAGGTCCTGGAAAGGTGTGGCCATCTCAGTCTCAGCCTTAAAGTTTCTTGTCTTTCAGAATATCTACAGTTCTGTGCTGACATACACAAACCTTCACTCCAAGCTGCTTGTGAGCCACACAGGTTCAAGAAGGGCCAAGCTCTGCTTCACACCAATCACAACTACACAGCTCTCTGCTCAGAACTGACTTATAGCCTGCCAGAGAAATCTGTGAGCAGTGGAAGATGACACCTACCTGCAAAAGGGCAGTTTGACATCTCCTAATGAGCTGCAAGAGCCTGCAAGTCAATCTGAAGAGAGGCAGGAGGCACTTTTTTCCTCTCCAAAATATGTGGCACCAACACATGAACATTGTGCAGATGATCAAAGGCAGTTATTAAAGTCTAATAGCCAAGAGTGTTATGTCAATTCTCTTGCAGAGCCAGAATTTAAATGGGAGAAAACCAAGAATTACTTACGAATTGGTTTCATTCATGCATGTGTTATCTGTTCCAGGGAAAGCAAGCATTGAAGCAACTAACGCATCTGTGGTTTCATTAAAATTCCTATGGTTTAACAAAGAAAAAAAAAAAAAAAGAAAATAGTAAAATGTTCAAAGTGTGAACAGTGCTGAGCAGAGGAAAACTGTCTAAATGAAGATGGGATTTAAGTTGTTAAATAAATTATTATTTGGTGCTAACCCTGCAGATCCCTGAAGTACATGAGGATAGCCACAAAGATTCAAAAGGACTGCTCGTTGCTTAGAGTTGCACAGCTACACCACTGATTTCCTGCCTCTAGATCTAAGCAAGACACTGATAAACTTTTGGACAATCAAGATTCTGTTTCCAAGGGGAAAGCATCTACTGCAATTTTCAGTCAGTACTTCCAGTCTTGTCTCAATCAGCTCTCTCATCTGTGCTGCCCATATTGTTTTGGTTTTTCAAGGACATGCTTTGCTTCTGACCCAGATCTCTAGCATCAGGAGAAGAACAGAGGACTCAGACAGGTAGTTCTGGCTCATTCCCCTGTCTTGCAAGACTGAAGCAGGAAGGCGTGAGGAGTCCTGAGAAAGAACACCTAAGGGCAGACATACTTGCTTTAGAGCTAGATTTTATATTTCTAACTTAAAGCAGAGAACTACTGGAGAAAGACTGATATTCACATCATGAAATGAGAAGATTTTTATATTAGGATTTTTAAGCACTATTAGACAATCAAGTGGTGACATCTTAATCACACAGAAAAAGCACATGCCCTTTGAACTGATGTGCCTTGGACTAGTGGACCCTGGGCAGGTGACCACCATGTCCTGTACTGAGAGAGAGGAGAGCAATGGATACATCTCTCAAGACGCATAGAATTAAATCCAGGGTTGTTCTGTTGGAGATGACTTATGTGGGGACTTCCATATCTCATCGGGGGTAGAGTGTATATATATAAAATTCCTATGAGGCAGTATGGCTTTCACAGTGGGAAACACAAGGAATATTTCTCACATATTCCACAGTTAAATCCAGAGGAGATTTTGTTTTTTCCCTAAAGATTTCTGATTGCTGATCTGAGCCAAACCATCTCCCCCAGGAATTCCTTAGGAGCAGGATTCCTACAGATTGTCTGTGTCACATCATCACACAGGTAACATAGCTACATGTCACCTGCGTGCTTAGAAATAATCGTGATGGTAAAACTGCCTCTTTATAAACAAGTGGGGTTTAATGATGGCAAAGAACACCACTCACCCAAAGAAGTCTGCCTGGTCAGATGTGCCATACAAAGAGGGGGAAAGAAGCAGTTCAGGATATTCAGTCTCCTTAGTTCTCAGTGTCCCAAGCCCCATTGCAGCCATCACAAAGAGGACTGGGAGGATGACCTGAGCAATAAAGCCTCTGACATCCCGCCGGGTATGGTGGAATCTCTTAATGAACAAAGCTGATGTCTTCTTCAGCAGCAATGGCAAACCCTGTAGGCTTTTTGATCTGATCAGGAGCTGATCTGGGTACAAAGGAGAAGGTATTTTATTACAGATCAGTATTTGTGAAATGCAGGGAACTGACCACGTAGTAGCCTGGGAATGTATTTAGCTTCCTGCACTTCTTCACAGAGGGCACATCAAAACATCTCAGTGAGAATCACAGAAACATCCAGATTGGAAAAGATCCTCAGGGTCACCAAGTCCAACCTAAAATCCTACTATACCAGATTCACGTTAAACCATATCCCTAAGCACCACATCTAAAAGACCCTTAAACATATCCAGGGTTAGTGACTCAAATGCCTCCCTGGGCAGTCATTCACAAGGGTCAAGCTTTGCACAGGACTTGGGTTTGGATTTTGGACTTTTCATGCTCATGCAGCACCACTGGTTTTTGTGTTTGGTTTTAAATGTATACATATATCAAATCTGTTCTGAGACCTTGCAAGAGTAACACAGGCTTTCAGATTCAACAAGTTACCTACATTCAACTCACCCAGCTGCAACTTTTGTATCTGTAAAATGATCTTTTTTTTTTTCATAACTTAGAAAGTAGTTTCTCAGACAAAAGAACAAGAGAATTAATCTTGAAGTAAGAAGACAACACTTTTGCATGGGAGGGGTTGTGGTATACTGAAAGCAGAGCCAAATCCTGTGGAGCCTGTTCCTCTTTATGAAATATGGAACTATATAATACATGAAGCAAATCCTTTTTAGTCCTCTCATTACAGGTGACACAAAACATTTCTCTTTGCACATGAGTTACTGTTCACATAACAGGATGCATCCTGAACTATGAAATGGTTTCCTTTTAAGCACAAAAAATGTTTCTGCTCTGAGAGAACATTTTAACCAGGTATTTGCTCTTATTTGGGCCATGCCACCTTTTGCAGCTCTCAAACCCTCAGAGAAACTGCTGCGTCTTGATTCTCTTCTAAACATGAATTTGTCCCTGGCTAGACTCTCTGAGCTATTTTAACATACCACAACAGCTGCCACACAACAAAAAGCAGCAAGAAGGACCCAGCTCACAGCTGTGCTGCTTTTGCAATGGGCTAAGGAGTTTCCATGAAGTTTCTCTCCAGTTCTACTAGTTCTGTAGATATAACCCTCCACATCTACAGAAATTGCCTTCAGAGGCACGCACTTGCTCTTTCACCTGTACACTCTATTTGACTAAACTTGAATCAATTTGAAGGAAAGCAGGTGCAAACAAAACCCCCTTCTAATTTATTCTGTGATTCAGACTATTCCAAACCAGTGGATCTAAGCAACTGTTGAGTACTGTACTTCTGGTGTCCCATTGTTCTTGTAATTCCTGCCTGGGTGAAATGTGGTTTTCTAGAAAGAAAGAAGACTGGGAGCTCAAATCAGTCCATCTGTCACTGTTTGCATCTGCAGGTAATCTGGAGGTAATTTAGTACCATCTCTTTCTGTGAAGGCATCTGTGCTCATAGACAATTCATCACCACCGATCTGACCATTGGCTCCAGGCAGCTGTTGGGGCAGTTCAGCATCTTCTTGTTGATTCTTCACTAGCTCTTTTGTCAGATTGAGAAACACCTAAGGAGCAAGAAAATATGAAGGAAAGTTGGTCCAAATGACTCTGTTTACCAAACCAACAATAACAAGAATGCATTCTCCTACATTGTAGCTATACCTCATGCAGCAATTGTGAATTACAAACCTCTTTCTGTTGCTTTTGTGCTCTTGTCACGGTAGGCCTGATTAGGTCAAAAATAGGCTTATACATGTACTGGCTTGCCCAGATATGTTTTTTTATGCTCTCCCTCTGTTTTTGGGAGAAGTAACCACAGCAAAAAAGAAACTGGAGCCACTGAGTCTGAGAGACCATGGCTTGCTCAAACTTGTTTTGCTCCTGTTTGCATCCTGTGGTAAACAAGGTAAGCACCTGGCTTGTGCCTGTGCTCGTGCAAGGCCTGTGTCTTTCCCTAATTTGAGTAATGCAAGCCTATGGCTTCACCTAATATGGCTAAGCTTGGCTAATTGCCATTCTGATTGGCTATTCTGCATCCAAAGGCCCATTAATATTGATCTGCATTGATAAAAAGAGATAAGCAGGTGACAGAACGTGCTTTGCCATTGTATCTCTGCTGCTGCCATTGGTAGTGATTCTACCTTATTGCTTTATAGCACTATGCTGTAACTCAGCCCTGCTGAACAGCCTGGAAACTGCCTGCTTGGAATTTACCAGGAACAGGCATAATTGCCTCCATGTGATTGGCCTGCATAGCCAGCATGACACCCATGCTGAGACTGTACACCGCAAGACATCCTGCCTACACCTGCCAAGATGAGGAGCCCTGGATGGGACACATAGATTGGACAGAGAAATCAGGACAAGATCAGAGATTGTGTGCCACTTTTCCCAGCATCTAGTAAAGCCTGTGAAGACCCAAAAGTCTCAATAGACAACAAGACAACCAACAGAACCCTCTGAAATTGTTTGGGTACTGTCTTACACTGTTGCTAGCCCCATGAGTCAGGAGAAATAATATTTTGTGAGTGAATAATTAAAGCCTATTTTAATTTAGCAATTGCCTTCTGCCATAAGCAGAAAGGAGCTTCCCTGAGTCCATCTAGTGGGCAAGCAGGATAATTAACTGCAAGCGGTACAACTGACCATAAGAATCTTCTCTTCCAGTTCAATTACTGTTTATATATTTTATTATTTCTAGATCTAGTTATTCCTTTATATAATGCATTCCATGGCCATTGCAAACAAACCAGTTATTATGAAAATTAGTGGTCAGGGGTGGTGAGAGTTTTGAATATCAAAATTAATAAACAATATTAATTTTGAAAAAATAATATCTTGGATCAATTAAGGACCTCTCCATCACAGCTCTGTGAGAGAAACTCACCTTTTCTCAATAGGAAATTGTTGTTGTCCAGCTCCTTGTCACTTCCTGTCTCTCTTCTGCTGCAGCAGTGGGAACCTAAGCGTTAGCAGCTACCCTCTGGATGTACTTACTCCTGAAATGACCTGTTAGCTGACTAGTGAGTAGGTGTAAATGAAGCTGTGTTTCAGCTCAGGCCCTACATAACTCTAATCCCTTCACACCCACACAGTGAGCAGCACACAGAAAGCTCTCCCTAAGTGACACCTGAACAAGAGCTGTTTTCCTGGGATATTTTCCTTTCTAGGTTCCAACAATCCCAGTTGCATCCATACTGGGAGTGTGCACAGTTGTGACACCTGAGCTGCATGTGATACCTGATGTATAACTCCTTATTGCTATCTTAAGAAAACACTTTTAAAGCAAGAATTTCTGAGCAGGAAGGTAACAAATCTCCCTCCTTTCTTTCTGCAAGACAAGGGTCATCACTGCTTATAATTTATGTTTTGTTTGTAATGCAACTAAATACTTGTGTTTATTTGATCAAAGACTTCCCATGGAAAGGAAGATGTGTTACTACTCCAAGGTGTACCAGGTAAGTCACTTGCACCATACAACATCCATGCTGAAGTTGATAATTTAGATAGTTTGCTAACACCCTCCCTGCTGACTGCATCTGTAGACAAACCCTAATTTCTGGAGACCAGAAGAACAGTTCAGACAGAAACACTTTGTTGCCCTCTCTCTGTAGTCTAACTCCAGTATCACAGAATCACGGAATTAACCAGGTTGGAAAAGACCTTTGAGTTGAGTCCAGCCTATCCCCTAATTAACTAAACCATGACACTAAGTGCCTTGTCCATTCTCCTTTTAAACACCTCCAGGGATGGTGACTCCACCACCTCCCCACGCAGCCCTTTCCAATGGCCAATTGCTCTTTCTGCAAAAAAACTGCTTCCTAATATCCAGCCTAAACCTGTGCCCTGACACAGCTTGAAACTGTATTCTGTTGTTGTCACTGGTTGCCTGGGACAAACGCTGGCTGCTGGTAAAACACCAAAAAGCTGCCAGCAAGATGAGACAGTGGTACACTTTGTATATTACATTGTGTGTAGATTTATGAATGTGTCATGCTTATGAGTGTAACACAGGGAACAGCCAAAACACTTCTTCCCCTTCCTGCAACTCTGTGGCGGGACACGTCATTGCCCCACTGGAGGTTTAAATGAGGTGCGAACTGTGGTGGGGCGGGGTGCCACCCAACCGGAGGTTTGAATGGGGTGCGAACTGTGGCAGGGCACACCCCAGTCCACTGCCCCACAGGAGGTGTGAATGGGGCAGGAAACGGTCTTCCTCCCTCCCCACCTCTGTCACCGGAGGCTTAGAACAATAAGTGTGAAGTGTCTTCTCCCACCCTCCGTGGGCTTGAACAGGGAGGCAACAAATCGCCTCAGTATATATATGGCAGCTGGACAGATTGCAGCAGGACTTGCTCGGACCTTCACTGAGACCTTTATTCGGACCTGCGCTCAGACCTGAACCTGGACCTGAACCGGACCTGCACTGGGACCTGCACTGGGACCTGAATGGACCTGAACACGGACCTGGAGACATGAATCTCGCACAGACTTTGAGCCGGACTTCGAGGAGCAACCTGGCTTCTTGCTGCAGGACCTGCCTCTAACAGTAAACTGCAGCCATTCGTGGGAACACCGCAGAGCACCCCAGCTTTCCCTTGCCTTGCTTTGCGATCATGGCTTCGTGAAAGCTGTGCCTACAGTCATCTTGGACTCTGGCAGGCACTGGACTCCGGACACTGCTGTGAGAGAGACAGTCTCCCATCTATAAGTAGGGCAAAGCTGTTTCATGCCCAAACCTTTCCAAATTTCCTGATTTTTCCTGAATTATCTGAAAAGGCATCCTTATGAAGACTTTTCCCGACGGAATTAGAACCCAAACTTAAACCAATTTACACATAGATTGTGGGTGGGGCTTTTGGAAATTATAAAAGCTATTAATTTATAATTTCTGCCTCTTCAATTGCCCACAATCAATACAAACTCTCACATCCAAACCATTCTACCATCTAGCCCAGAAAGCAGAGCTACACAGTGCTGAGAAGTTAATCTCAATAATGATGCATTAAATTGAGCAGATCCTGAGCTCATACCTCTTCCACAGTTGTGTTTGAAATCCCATAGCAACCAAGGTGGAGATCACTCAAGCTAGTATCGAGGGCTCTGAGAAGAGCCTGGTAGGCTCCTGAGACTGTGGACTTGAAGGGGGGAAGCACGTACACAAGCTCTCCACCAATATCCTCCTTAAGATAAGCTTCTGGGAGGTGAGACTGGATCAGTGAGGTCACTGCTGTGGTGTCACACTCTTCTATCATGTTCTGAAAAAGGTAGAAAACACTTTATGGTCACTGAAAGGGCTCTGAGGTCAAAATTCTTCCTGCAAGCTTTAGCCCAAGTCCTGCCCCAGAGCATTATCAGCAATCTCAGTCCAGGTAAGCAACACTTCCAGTTAAATATAAAAAGCAGATGAAAGTGGGTTTCTGGCCCTTGAATTCCACATTCATGATCCCTTCAAGATTTGCTGGGCTCCCTCTGTCTACAGGGGGACCATAACTGGACTGAATTAACCACTTTGTACTAGCTAGAGGATTTGTAATGTAAGAGAAAAAGCCTAGCCACAAGAGAGCTGACACCTGAACTTGACTGCCAGCTCAAAACCACCCTTTTCCCCACGAAAAACAGAGATTACACATGGGTCTTCTTTATTATTCTCTATACTGTCAGCAATTTGGAAGAGGCATTGATGTCTTATGCTATCTGCACACTGTTCTGTGTGCCGAAGCTATCAAAGGCACTGCAATAAATTTTATCAAGAGCAGAGTTGCCTCCTCCTTGCAAGGACATTTTGCCTTCGAACAGTTAATATCAATGGACTCTTCCCATCTGAAGATTTCTCTGAACTCCAGTGTTCACCTGGCCTTGCCTTTAACCCTCAAGGAGACAAAGCAGAGCATTGACATTCCTGTTTTCTGAGGCCCACAGAATCTGGTCCAGTGGCTCTGTTGGGAAATCTTCTACTTCACAGGAGGTGGGGGCCGTATGTTCTGTTAGCATCTCTCACAGAGAAGAAGCATGCTCACATCCAAATTCCCAATAGTTCTTTGGTACCATTATTGCCCTTGGATCTGTCACTCAGCTCCCACTGCTATAGCTGTCTGCATCTCTGAGCAAGTCTTGATGGCCCCCCTCAAGATGAAGCTGCTGAGAGCCCTACCTCAGCTCCATGCATGCTTGAAAACAGGAGAATCTCTGCCCCTGCAGCCAGCAGTGCCTACTGCAGTGACTGTGCTCAAGGGACAAAAAAAAAAGTGAGCATGAAAAGGACTGTGTCATGCATCTGGGATACAGGATACTATAGTTCAGACCTCTGCCCTGCCTGCTAGAGCTGCAAGGCTTGGTGTGGAGGGCTGGAGCTAAGACTCCTGTGTTTTGGAGAACTCTCCATATACGCTGTCTTTCTGAAGGAAACTCGTGTATACAAAAAGAATGTGAATTCCAGCATGGGACAGGCAGAACAAACTGGAGAGCAGATTGCACTGCAATCCAGCTTTCAATGGTTGAGGCAAATGAAAAAAAATGCTCTTACTGGCAGCCCAGGGACACAGTCCAGCAAACTCTTGGATCTGTGTGTCCAAAACCAGAGGTTTCAACTTAAAACCCAATTTCACCTGGGCATAAGGTGGTTGCATAAAGAAGTTATTCCATGAAAGTGAAATTATACTGGGAAAACCATTCTTTTGCAAATGGAGATGAACTTTCTGCAGCATGCTTCATTCTTTTGTGGGACACTGTGAAATGTCTCCTTTCTTAACATGACTGATTCAGTTTCCCACTCAAGCTGCTGAAAATATAGGGCCAACTCAGCCACAAACCTTCTTTTTTGTGAGTGTCAGGTGGTATCCATCACCAAAAGTTTCCTTGAGGTAGAATGGAGAGCCACAGCATTTGAGCCCTCCATGCTCTAGGAAGGCAATTCGATCACTCAGAACTTCTGCTTCATCCAAGTGATGTGTTGAGAGAATGATGGTTCTGCCTGGAAAGCACAAAGCTGATGTCAGCTTCCACAGAATAAACACGTGACTACAGCAGGCAGGTGAAAGCTGTGCTGAATGAGGGCAGACAGTATCGGGGGAGCTCAACTGTGGTTTTTTATAATTATTAGTGAAATTGGGCAAAAAGCATCATTAGAGAAAAGCTGAAACTTACTGTATTGTCAGCTGCCTATTGTGGTAAAGTTACTTTTCAAATGACAATGTGAATTTACAGAAATCAAGCAGGATGCACTCTGAGGGCTGCAAAATCCCACTGTCCCACACTATGTTCCCTGTGGTCTCCAAAACCCATAGTTGAAAGCCACTGATAGCATATTTGCAAAGTAGCACAGATCTCTTTTTATTTCCAGGCAGCATCTCATCTGATCATGGTACCTTTTTTATTCTTGGAGATTATTTCCCAAATACTTCTTCGAGAACATGGATCCACCCCTGTGGTTGGTTCATCTAGTATCACTACCCTTGATCCACCCAGGAGAGCAATAGCTATAGATAACTTCCTCTTCATTCCCCCTGAGAGGGAGCCAGCCAGCTTATGACGATGACTGTACAGTCCAGTCTCCTTCAAAGTCCTTGAAAGCAAAGGAAAAAACAACCCCAAAAGGTTGTCCTTCAGGCATCCTTTAAAAGCAGACAATCTGAAAACACCCAAAAAAACCTCAAACCATAACTGCAGATGAAAAACTGCTCAAGTACAGACTGATCTACTGCATGGCCACAGTGCAGGGAGATGATTTACCCTGTAGTTCAATCACTGGCATTTTAATTTAAAACATTCTTCTAGGATGTTTTCAAAGTTTCCATCTGACAAGTCAAGGTTAAAGGCTCATCCTTGTCAACTGAGAACACCAAGATCCAAACTCCCTGGGATGTTCTGGCTGCTTCACTTCTCCACGTAACCAATAAAGTCGACATCATCTTTCTGACTGGATGATTAAATCTCTTTCTAGGGAAAACTGTAAAGCAGTAAGAACTAGATCCCTAGGCCTGTATGAATTCATCTCCAAAGTATTGCCACATTTATTGCTTGTAAACCCTCTGTAGAACAGACATTGTTTTCATACAGCCACAGATATCAGTACATTCTTTTAGACAGTCCAAGGCACTACTTGAAATCTACCCTGGATCTGCAATTGTCCTCAAAATGCAGTGGCAACAGCATTACCACTAATAATTTTGACAGCACCCTCTCCCTTCTCCAATTCTGTGATTTTATACCTCTTCACTTCTTTGTAGAGATCCTCTTTGCTCCAGTGAGGAACTTTGATGTACCCGTAGAGCAGCAGGTGTTCCTTTGTAGTGAGGTAGTTAAAAAGAACATTGTGCTGCATACACACCCCCATGTTCTTCCTGATAACTTCCTGGTCAGTCCTGATGTCTTTGCCATACACAAAGATAGTCCCTGATGATGTGGGGAACAGCCCAGTCAAAATAGATCTGAAAGGGAACAGAAAATGAAGTTAGAAAAAGCAGGAAGCCCTAGGTTGTTTTTTTCACGTGGACCTGTACTCATCATTACTTTCAAAGTTTCCTTACTTCACTATTGTGCTTCTTCCAGGCAGAGACCACTGAGCACTGTCTGACCATGCTTTGGCAGAGCAGTGGCCAATTAACATCAAAAGACATCCTTGTGCCCCTCTGTGGGAAAGCAAGGGCAAATACCAAGCTCATACACTGAAATCTGGCTATTTTTCACATGTACTTTTACCTTCTTCAGCCTTCCTTTCTCTGTGTCAGACCATTGCATGTCCCATACATCAATACTCATTAATTCCCTTTACTTCCAATTTAATCACGAGGAAATAATATAATGCAGTTACTCTTCGTTCTTTGAGGTTTGCTGGCAGTATCCAGACAGTCTCGTGTTGCTAACCACAACAGAGACTGAAAACCACATCTTCATCTTACCAACCACATCAGAGCACAGAAGCCTCATTTCACTGCCATTATTAACAAGGAATAGGAGAGGACTTTCAGAAAAGACACCTCACAGCAGGCAGCACTTTCATCTAGTTCAAGGAAATAATCACCTACCTAGCAATATTCAACAAACCTGTGTCAAACAACCTCTGCTTGGAATAACTAGTTGCACATCACAGGTCATTTTTGGTGCTGTCCTGCATAGACTAAAGGAACAAGGTACATCTCAGGGTGCCCTTCACCTTCCCAGAGCTTCTCTGTATCCTGGGACTTGTAGCCGTTATTAAAAAATGACGGAAATAGCTTGTGGCCTTACTCAGGATGTGAAGCTTGCAGTAAATTTCAAGAAGCTTTTCTGCATATCACCTTTGCCTACACTTTGTAAACAGGAAATGAGATGAATTGATAATCAGCTTAGATAAGGCACACATCTGTCTTGCTGGTTTCTGGCTCTTCTGAGGCCCCTATTTATCAGCTTAATGTTGCTTTCAGAGTGATGCACATATATATCAGTGGAGAAACCAAGTTCTACAGATCTGTTTTAGTGCTGTTATTTAACAGCTCAAAGAATAATTTATAAGTGGCAAGGCAGGAAGGACTGAAAGGCCAATGTATTAATCCACTGCCATTCCAGTCCAGCCAACACATGAGTTTCCACAACAGAAGTATATCTTTATTAAGCCTTCTTGCTAGTAACACTTCAGCTTTGGTGTGTGCACAGGCTACCCACAGCTTTCAGAACAACCTAACCCCAAACACCAAAGTGTCAGGGAACAAAACGCTAGTCTGCTGTGTATTACAGGTATCCTACTAGATCTAAGAGCCTGTTCCTAAGCAGAAAAAAACCTTTAATTCTAACAGATGAAGGGGCTGATGAGATCATCCATGAGCAAGAAAAAACTACAAGAGAGATTTGGCCTAACAAAGTATCTTATTCAGTTTCTCAATACTGCACAGCCCTACTTGCTTTCCCATTCACCCAGTCATGGCCCAGGGTATAAAAAGGAACAGCTTTAAAGGATACGCACATGGTCGTAGTTTTCCCAGCTCCATTGTGTCCCAGCAGGGAAGTGATATTCCCTTCATAGAAGTTGAGGCTGAGATTGTCCACTGCAGCTTTGGATCCATAAATCTTTGTTATACCATGAAGGGCGACCCCCAAAGTGAGATCAGTGGGCTCTGGTTCCAGATGAGGAGATGGAGCACCTTTGACATCAAAGGGAAGGGTCAGAGAACAGTTACTGCACTGCAGCAGGAATCTGTGCTAAGTTTTTTCACCTCAGAGAGAAGCAAGGCTTTTTTTTTTTTTTAATATATAGATATATATTCTTTTTTTTTAAGTAAGAGTAGGTGCCTTTCAGCTAGGAATGTAGAGAACATTTGACAGCATAATTCTGATCTCTCTGGGATTTCTCCATTTTACTTCTGCAGCCTCTAATAATTCCTGACAATAAGCATTAATCACTTTTGAAAAGGTCTCATATATAGATGCTTCTGAGCACCTAACTTAATTTATACTAAGCAAGCAGAGAAAATTAGAAGACATACAGCTAAACTACTGAGTTATTTTCAGTTAAGCAGATGCAGCAAGCTTTTATGTGCGATCTCACAGCCTCTTACAGGCTAAATATTTTAAAAGCTGAACAAAGAAGCACACATCCCTTTTGCCAGGTGGAAATTTATATTTGCTTGGGCAGATAAAAGTGGATTTCTACATAGGGCACTGTAGAGTGAGATATACACATCTAAGGTAACTGACCAGACACAACATACACAAATATATATGTGAATGTCAATCAGTACTGATTTCCACACCAAACAGGAAGAACAAGCATAATTTAAAAGTCAAATCTCCATTCAGGTAAATAACAGCTTCCCTTTTTTCTTGTACCACAAAATAAGAATCAATATATAAATGTGCTTTCTGAGAATGGAGCCTCTTTTAAACTTTGGCTTGCTTTACAGAATCACAGAATGGTGGGAGTTGGAAGGGACCTCCAGAGATCATATAGTCCAGCCCCCCATGTGGGAGTAGATTAACCTTGATCAGGTTGCACAGGAACATGTCCAGGTAGATTTTGGAATTGTCCAGTGGAAGAGACTCCACAACCTTGCTGGACAGTCTGTTCCAGTGGTCTGGCACTCTGAAAGTACCTACAGTGTAAGCTAATATTGTTGCCCAATCTAGAAACAACATACATATTTTATTGTTGAGGGTGGCTTCTTTCCTTAACATCAGCTTGGAGAGGAGGCCTCTTCGTTTCTCATTCCAGAAGGGGAGGTAACTGTTGTATTCAATCCAGTAAGATGGAAGCAATGGGAAATACCAGGGAGCAGCCATGCCATATCTACCTGCAAGGAAAAGGGGAGTCTGTTTCTGAGGAAGAATCATTGCTGGGGTGCCCCCAAAACAGCATAAATAATTCCACAGAGACCTCTCCCCTTCTGATGTGCTCATGTACCACTGACACTTGGCAAAAAATTTGTCCAATTGACACAATAGGAAGCATTCACTAATTTGTTATTCTGAGTAACTTCATAGCTGGAGGGTAGGAGTACTCTACATTTTCCAGTGGGTAGATTTCTGTATGCCATTCGACTGCTTCATTAGGTGGGGAAGAAAAGAAAAAGACAAATGTACTGGCTCTTGCCCAAGGCAGGAATTACTTTTTGAAATCAAATGATGTAAGAAACACAACACAAAATCACTCAACTGACAAATACAAGCTAACACATTCTGTTCTCATTTTCACCGAGCAGACTGCAAACATGTTCTTGTCTTGACCCACCTACCCATGTGATAAGTAAAAGAACCCTGATCTTCCCTTGCTCTGCTCTGTTTCATTAAATCTCTGAGATATCCACAAAGTCATACTCCCGTTCATCTAGAAACAGAGGTGTCCTGTGTGTGCAGACTGCCCTAGTGCCTGAACCACAGAACCAGTCAGTGCAGTATTCACTGTTTTCCAAAAGAGATGGTACAGAGCCAGTCTCAGTGCTTTGTGCCCTTACCTGGAAAAACATTCCTTATATACCATCCCAGAATGAAGTAGATGAAAGAGTCTATCAGAATGAGCCAGCACATCCAGCCAAAGGAAGTGTTGTCTCCAATCATTGGAGACTTATACATGTTGTCCCACTGCAGACCTGCAGAATGGAAATTAGGAATACAAACAGAATCTAGATTTCAAAAGCACCAGAACTCAAAGCCCAGTTTGCCTACAATAAACATACCTAAGCCTTGTGCCTCATATCGAGCAATGTATTGACTTGCATAACTGAACGCAGTTGGAGACAACAGACTCTGTGGTATAAAGGAAATGGAAAACAAAAGAACGTATGAGTAGTCTTGAAGAGCAATCAAGCCAGTCAACCAATCATATACCTCATTGGCTTGGTCCACTAGTCAGAAAAACTAATGGATTTTGTTTTCCAACAGTCATAAAGAGCCCTGGACCAGGTTTATGATGGGTAACACCTCTGGTGATAGACTGCAATGTCTTCTTAGAGACTGCCTGCCTTTGCTTCCACACTCAACTTCATCTTCATATAAGGCTTTATTTTAGGCTTTTGAAATACAGGCTGACTTCTAGAATCTGATACCTACATATTTTATTTCTGCCCTTGGTAAGAAACAAGGTCTTACATCTATTCCTGTGGCTAGGAATTTGAGATACATGAGACTAAGGGATGAGCAGAGCCAGACCTCTTTCATGGCCTTGCTACCTAAACTCCTTACTGAGACAGCCTCATTTTTCACAGTGCTTTTGCTTTGCAATTCAAAAGGGCAAAGTACATAGCTCAAGTTATTGTGATTCAGCTAGCAGGTGGTAATTCATTAAAATTCCACAAGAATTGCTCTCAGTCATGGGACACAACTAATTCTAGGTCTCTCTCAAACAGTCCATGGCCAGCTCTCCCACTGTAACTGTCAACACCCACTGATGGCATTCAGAAAGGTATTTAACTCATGTATGTTTGTGACACAAGGTATGATAAAAGTTGAAGCTTATTGAAGACAGGCATCTGTTTCCACACATATGGTCCCTATCATTGAAAAGCAAAACTTACCAGTAGGCTTTTCACAGAGAAGCTCAAATGATTCTCAATGACAAGCAACACGATGAAGGGAAAGAAGGTGAGGATGTACACAAGACTGCCCACCAAGGCTGCTATGTTGGTGTTATTGAAGAAAACACTGATGAAATAGCTCATGGCTATGATGGACAGGCTGTAGTCCATAAGGTACAGGAACAGGAGTGCTGTGTTTGTCTTGGGAAGGATGTCACCCACTTTCAGAACAATGATGAGGAAGGTGACAGTAATCAGAAGGAAGATGGCACACTCTATGAACCAGGCGATGAAATGGCTGCTGGCATTAACACCCATCATTTTCATGTACTACAGAGAGAAAGGTGAAAAATTAATCACAAATTACAGTTGTTTATTAGGAGATCTTTCTGCTGATACTGAGCTGTTTCTTTTCTTTTCTTTTTTTTTTTTTTTTTTTTAATGTTTGTGGACAGGACATGCAGACAAATCATGCTTTTTCATGCTCTGGCATACTGCCTGTTTGATAACCAGGGAGAAACCATGCAATGACATTTCTGGAGTGCCCTAGGATTGCAAAGCACTCTATTGCAAAAGAACAGCACAGACAGGATCTGCAAGTATGAAGTGTTGCAGCTCAAAAGCTCCAAAGCTGCTTTTATATTTAGATTTGTTACTTTTCTAAAGCATTATGGTTATTTTTTAAAATAATGCTAACTGATTCTGTGGCTTGAGTGTAAAAGCTCTTAAATACCTTGAAACCAAACCATTTCTCACACAACTGCAAGATGACAAATAATAGCTAAATTACAACAGTTATAAGGAAGTAATAGCAATTTGCAGTAGCTTTGTAGACTTCTAGAAATCTCTACGTTTGTATTGCTAAATCCAAAAGAAACTATGTGTGCTGGTGTCTTGACATACATTGTTATACACTTAAGATTGCAGACGCTCTGGTTCTTAGAGACAGAGAAACTAGGTGCCTTAAGCTAGAGTAAGGGAATGCCATCTAGCCACTTGGGGTTCCCTCATTTTCAATTTCATCAGAGCTCACAGAGTGCCCTTTCCTGGAAATGTTTTGGGTGAATTAGTATTTTTTTCCATGGTATCAGATAAAACCCAAATCTGCACCCAAATCTTTTGTTCCTTGCTGAAGTTTTAGATTTTACCAGAAGTTCTTTGCTGCTCATCTCTGTTGATCATGTTTACACTGAAAACCTAAGCTAATTTCATAAATTCTCCAAATCTCAATGTCATTTATTTTTCAATAGGCAGCCTGAATGAAGAACTTCATTTCAGAGGAGCTGATGTAATATGTAGCACCTTCTGAAATATTAAGTATAACAACTTCAAGGATAGGAAATGTCTTTGTCCCCAGCAGGTGTGACTCAAAGTCAATTTTTAGAGAGCTTTAAATCTTCAGAAAAAATGTAATTTTGTGAGAGCCCTGTGTTTCCAGCATTCAGAACTGCAAAACAATGTTCTCACCCCTTGAAGGGCAAATGCCCTGCACTTCTCTGAATTTAAGCTTGGTTACAATGTCAGATTTCAAACACTGCAGGTCAAACAATAGGTATTTGGAATATTAATTTTTCTTAATGCTTGTTTTGCTCCATTTAATACTGTACGTGAGACATATACCCACTAATAAGGAAAATCTGTTTATAATTCTGCATGCCCCAGAAAGTTTTAGCATACCTCATAAAGCCTCAGATCTTTCTCTTGAACGAGTGTTTTAACAAAATCAGCTATAAACAGCACCCAGGCAGCCATCAGAGCAAATGGAAGAGAGTAGGTCACACTGGTTAAGAACCTGTAAAAGGCAAATGTAGGCTTTAGCTGAATATGAAATGTTCTGGGGATTAAGGCTTCGTACAGAATATATTTTCCAGAGTGCTTTGGCGCAGAAAAAGACATGCTTATATTTCAAAACCTGGAGTATAATTAATAATTACAAAAGAGGCTATTTTGCCATTGCACTGGCAATGACTGTTAATTTAATTTTTTTTTAAATCCCAAATGGATTTCCAGATGCATTCTGTAAGTTTTGCTCAGCAGTACCACTGGCAGGACTAAGAACTGCCATGGGCAGTGGCATCTCCTGACTCTCTGATGAGGTGCATCGCATGTTCAGACAGCAGCCAGCCATAGCCCCCAGTTTTGTTAATGGATGTACTGGACATATTTTTTCTCCCAGTTCGGTTAACAGATGTAATGGACATATTTTTTAAACCAGGCCATATCTCCTGGTGCTGGAGTTTGGATATAGGTGTTTCCCCTTTGAGTGTCTGCCCAATTACTCCTGTTAATGTGGATCCACATCTACAATTTGGTTTTCATAATTCTTGGCTCTTCACTTTAGCTAAAACCTCTTCCTGTGCCAAATATGCAGAGAAAACCAACTCAACCAACCAAAATCCAACAGCAAATGTCTCCCTTTTTGATGAAAAGGAAGTTTTTACAGCAGGAGATTTAATTCTTTGTATCTACAGGGCTTATGCTTCCTCCCTCATTTCTAAACCTGGTTTTTAAAAAATAATCAGTGTTATTCTTGGAAAAAATGGATGTACAATCATAGTAAGAAATTAATATGAATACATTGCTTTTTTCTTTTTACCTGTAAAGCTGAAAATTTCCCATAAATCAACAGTTTTAGGGAAAAAAAATCCATGCACATGAAGTCATATTTATACAGAAGAATTAAAAGATGTTTCAGTAGCTCTACTTGTTCTTTGTTTGGGTTTTGGTGGTTGTTTTTTATACTACTACCTTGTGCATGATCTCTAGGCTATTAAAAATTCAGCATTTCCCAGCACCTCTGTGTACTGCTGTATCTCTTCCCTCCTTTTCCCTACAGGATGGTAGCTACACGATAACAATCGATAAACAGCCCTTTTATGATGACTTCTGCTGGATGCAAATCCAAAGCCTTCAGGTATTTTAATAATTGAGCAAACTCTTGTCCCTCTGAACCTGAGGTGGGGAGGGAAACGTGAAGACAAGCAGTTTTCTCGGCAGCCCAAGAAGAAGAGAAGGAGCAGATAGCACTGTAGTAAATGCCTCCAGCAGCCAGTTAATCATTGTACAAACCATCTCACAGCAATAATCCATGTATTTGCTGCAAGAAGTTGACACCTGGTTTGAACGCTTGCTGCCTGAGTACTTGCAGGCACTTTGCATGCTGTTACCTTGAGAAGAGATTATAGATCCCCAGTTCTTGTTAAGTGACAGGTTGACACAGGAGATTAATGGGTCTTCTGTAGCTCTGATAGCTCCCAGATAGTATTTTAGCACATGCAGAAGCCATGCAGGCTTTTCTATGGAAAAAGCTCCTAGGTCTAAGTCTGTATTTTTAGTCTAAGTGAGACCCTCGTGGCAGAGAGGAGTGACCATCCAACCTACCACTATTATTTGCTGAACATGCCTCACTGCTTTCTAATGGATGCTGAAATCCTCTCCTTCCCTGTGTGTTTTCCACTCAGTTTGGCCACCAGCTGCTGCCAGGGTAATAACTCTGAGGAAGTACCACGTTGCCAGCTTTCCAGCACAGACCAAAATTGCCTTGCCAGAGGGGCAGGTCCACAGCTGTGACAGATTTGCTTCTCTCTGCTGCATTTGACAGAAATGTGGTTTATACTAGATGCAGATCTGGCTCAAGATGAGTGGAAAGGAAGGTGATCCTAAACTTTTTGATCTGCCTTACCATTCAAAACTTATTCTGATCCACACACAGTTCACACTTCACTTTTCTGCATAACAGGCTGTTCACCTTGACAACTCAGCTCATCAAATGCTTTTCTGTCCTCCCCCATTATTGCAGAGATGAATGGTACAACTTCACCTTTCCTCTTATCCTTCTTAAAGCATCTGTGAGGCACTTGTATTTAGATCTATTCACTATACACTCAACATTAGCTAGAATCACTGGAATGAATAGCAAATATCACAGCTGGATAGCTGCATTGTCTGCATGTAAATACCTGCAGAACAAGCCAACACTCATGTTTAATTCGAGTCCTGCCAACCCCAGTCTAAGTTCCACCATATGTAGTAAAACAGGGACAGTAAATTTTACCTGCGTAAAACTTACAGTTACCATGACAATTCAGGTACATACAGAGCACTGAAAATGAAAGATTAGACAAACTAAACACAGACCATTTTCACCAGAATCCAAAATTCCCTCTTCTATTCAGACCCTTGGCGGGGGGGAAAAAAAAAAAAAAAAACAAAAAAAAAAAAAAAAAAAAAAAAAAAAAAAAGAAGGCAAAACCAATCCAACACTACAGAAGAAAATTGTTTTTGTGACATGTGAAGATGGTACTAAGCAAACCAGTGCAGCTGGAGAGACAAGATGTGCTTACACAAAGCATGAAGACAAAATCCTCACAAACTTACATATCCTTATTGTAGCAGGGGTAAGGCATGGCCTGGACTTGAACAGCTATTTCCTCTGGTTTCTTGCCAGTCTGTAATTCAATAATGGCTCTTTCAATGCTGTCCTGGATATAAATAAATGCCCGGCTGTAAATCTGGCTCTGCGAGGTAGAGTTGTGTGGACCCACAGTCCAGATGCGCTCCCTTATCCTGTTGGTGGTTTGTGTGATCCTGCTGCTCATTCGGATGGTGTAGTTGAGCAGAGGAGGGAGGGCCAGATCCCCATAAACTGAGTGTCCAGGGCTGCTGTGACTCGAGGGCAGCTTGAAAATGATACCTTGGCAAAGAAAGGGAAAAGGCTTTCCTTCATTCAACAGCACAGGAGCAGTACAGACAGATATATAGGAACTCCTCATTTTTATAGGCTTTTTCTACATTACAATCCATCATTTCATTTCTTTGCTGCACAAGTAATGCTCAGATAGGTAGGCTGCTTATCAAGGGTCTGGAAGTGGAAACTATATATTACTGCAGCTGCTTTCAAATGTATTTTCAAATGTGACCAATGATTCTGGGTGCAAAATACACCCCTAGAACCCTTAAATCTTTTCCCACTGAGGATTCAGAAAAGCAAAGGCTCTCAACCAGCTGTACTGGGAAAAATCTTGCTGCTAACATGGACTGTGGGGTTGTTAGATATGTCACTTGGCACCTCTCGTGAAAGTGCCCAAAGGTGCTCTATCAATAGAGCTTATGTAGTGATTCTGTAACGTAAGGACCTCAGGAATGCAGTGTTGAAAATTGCTCATGACCTATACATATATTTTGTGCCCACAAATTTCTGCAATGCTAAGACATCCAAAGAAGCTTGTAGGTTCCTGTTAGGAAATAGTGTGCTATAGATACATTCTGACTTAAAAAAAAAAAAAAAAATCTTCCTTTGAAATGTCTGTTTGGGTAGAAGCAATATCACAGAAGATTTTCTCTCCATAACATTTCTACTGATAATTCCCTATGTAAAGCATAGGATGGAATGGATGACAAACATTGAAGAAAAATGCTTCTATGGGAATAGACAAGTTCCAAAACACAGTTATGAGGCATAGAACCAAATGGGTTAAAGAACTTACAAGTAAATCCTAACTGAGGGGATAGTGGACATTCTTTAAAAATTAAGACAAATTTGTATTATTCAAATTCATGTAAGCTCCTTGTCTTTTCTGCCCCCTTGCTCTTCTCTGTGGTCTGATTTGAAGCTGAGATCCAATCCCACAACTGCAAAAATTGTGACTGAGGAGATCCGATATAATATTTCAGTGTTTTGCTAGAACATCTCAAGAGCTTTATGAACTTTAAAGTTCATAAAATGTCTCATATATGGGCTCAATGATCTTAACAGTCCTTTCCAATCTAGTGATTCTATGATCTCTTCCTTGATCAAAACCACTTTTCCTATGTGGGCCTGAAAAAAGGCAGCTGTCATGAAGATCTCCTAAGGGCAGTGAAATTTAATTCAAACTGAGAATTAACCAAGAGGAAGCACCAGTTAACCAAAGGATTTCTATACAGACAGTAGAGGTGTAAAGAGGAGGAATGAAAAGGAGATTTGTAAAACACTGCCATAAGGAAGTCTCAGGGTGTACGTCCCACACACAACTGGCTCAAAATTGATTCCTGTGTGGCAGGAGCTGTGACCACAACAGCTGCTGGTGAAAAGCCAAACTTCTTGTGCCAAACTCCCACCCTTTACTATGTTAGATTTAATTTACAGTGGCATTCAAGTCTGTCACGTACTTGCAAAAAGCTCGTTCTTCAGAAAGAGCTCTTTAGCCACCATTTCCATCTCCTCTAAGCTTCTGACTGCCTGGATACGATTAAATGAGACACAGGAGGACACATTCACAGCAAGAGTAGCTAATGTGTTCAGCTGATGGACAATGTCAGAGTTGTTCTGTAGCTCCAGTCGAATATCATCTGGGGGGAAAAACCCAAAACAACAACACAAACAAACCACAGAAGCATCAGTACTCATGACACAAAAATCCATCACGTTATTCCACCCTCTACAATGACATCAGAAAGGAAGAATAAAACCCAGTGTACTAAACATTAGCTGTAAAATACATTTCTGCACTTAGCAGTGCAATGAAGGCATGCTGTTGACCCAATTTTTATGTTAATCATTTGTAATATGATCGTGAGCTTGCCTTTGGGAGGATGCCAGCAATGGGATGTGACAGCCATCCCGAATGAGAAGTCACTACTAACATGCTGAGGTTTTAGACTTGCGTGTGATGCTCACCATTCATTCCACATTTTATGGGTGTTGATGTTATCAACTTCTCTGTTGAGCTACTCTGTCTAGTGGAGAAGGTGCTTCATCCAAGCACATCAAGGAAAAGTTATGTCTGTTGTGCTGATGTGTGTGCTGCACCTGATAATGCAGTTTAATAGAGGTGCTGCTGTTTCCTGTCATTTTAAAAGGTGACTGCATAATGCAGTGTAACTAATATGGAACAGCTGCTGCAGGCACGATGATTTCATGGGGAGTTACCAGACAGGAGATGCTGCTCGTGAACTAGCACAGGAATCATCATAAACAACATACATTCACTCTTCTGGCTGCAACAGACTGCAACAGACTGCAACGACTCTTGGTTTATCCTGGGTTTTGCTGGTATAACCCATATTTATGTTGTTATATATGGTCTCTCATTGGGAAAGTGGGTAGGGACAATAAGACCAGCTAGGGAGGGAGTGTGATCGCTATGCTGTGCACTAACAGAGAATGTGTCTACCACTGATATTAGCTGATGACTCCCACTGTGTAGATCACCAGCTCTCACCTTGGAGGACCATGCAAGAGCCCTAGAGAATAGCATATTTCAGCAGAACTCCTGTGATGATGCCTCTTGCTTCATCAGCCTGAGCACCGGAGAGTCCCAGGTAGCTCATTTGAAGTGATAATTACGACTAAACAGTGTCCTCCAGTGGCCATACTCAGCTGCAGAGATTACCATGCTACTATCACCTCAACACTCTTCAGACATCTCTTCATACAAGCCTTTTGCTTTCTAAGAGTCTTTTCCCAAGGACCACAAGATTTCTGAGTCATAGTTGAGGTTGCCTTTCACTAAACCATCTAATGCTGGCCAGAGAAGAACAATATCAGTTTGTTGACTCTAGAGCTACCAGACCTGAAGAACAAATATGAGGGCAACAAATGCGCAACAACTTACCCAGTTTGTTAATCTGACTCAGCAGTTCAGCTGCATCCAAATCCACCATCAGCTTGATAAACACCTGCACAAAGGGATTCTGCAGGGTGTTCTATCAAGCAAAAGGAAAAAGCATTGGTTTGATCAGATGCTCCTCGAGCCCTTTCACAGTGTGTTTCTAAAATATAACAGGCCTTCACTGACCATTTCTACAACCTTCTCCTACTTCTTTCCTGATCTTCCATTTTTCACTCTGCAATGTTAGCTATGAAAATGTCATACAGAACCCTGTGAGCCCAAGCCAGCATTTCTTGGAGTTTTTGGAAGATGACTATTGACCAGGTGCTGGATCCCCTGGAAAAATCATGACTAACCTTTGTTATTCTAAAGGTGAGGTAAATTTCATTTGTGTCTGGTTTAAGTCCTATGGACGCAGCCAAAGCACAAATTTAGCTTGGAGACCAGCAGCCACATCTTTCTTTGGCTGAACAGTTCATTGTTCCACCAATGAATGCAGTCAGCAGAGAATATTTGATTCCACTTCTGTCTATTCCACTCTGGATTTTCTCTCAGTTCCATGGAAATTATAATGAATCCCAGCCACTGAAATTAACTTCTAATGCTTTAGGGTTCCAGAGATCTTATTTTCATAATTTTGTAAGAAAAGGAGACAATTTTTTTACTGTGGAAAAACAGGAAGCGTGTGCATGAAACATTACAGCTTACTGCTTTCTATATCTGAGGAAGGCTATGCTCCTTAGAAGAGGAAAAAGAAATTTTATTTACATTCACTGAGGTACAAAGACATCTTCTAGCTCTTATGTGTGTACCCATAGCTACATGCTTATTATAGATTCTGTTTTATTTCCTGAAAAAGTCATTTCTTGCCTGGTCTTGGCTGGTTGGATCACTCCATCAAGCAGAAAGTTAATTTACAAACTGAAGAGCATTCTCTGCTCATCTTAGCCCTCCAGCAGGACTCGGAATGGCCAGTGCCAGAGAGCATATTACAAACAGAGCATTTCAGATGGAGGATTTGCATGGAAAAGTGCATCAGGAGTACTTCTGTTACAGAATCAGGCAGGCATGCACAGAAGCTGTGAAGTCCAGAACAAAACCCTAACGAGAGTCTCCCCCCAGCTGACCTAGTTCCCCAAGGTTCCCAGAACTCCAGTTTATCTCAGTGTAGAAATCAATCCTCCTGATTCCCTCCCACAGGAGAGACAGGGGAGGTAGGATCTCATACCTTGATCATTGGAACTGTCTGGTTTAACTTAGTCAGCGAATTCATGATGACAGGAGACTTGTCCAACCACTCCTGGGACTTCAAGGCTAAATCAGCCATCTGCTTCAGGGTTGCATTAGACTATTAAAAAGCCCACAACATAAGGATTAATTTATTAATTACCTTAGAGCTTTTTAAAATTAAATAAATCAATAAAACAACTAAGACCACAGGATCACAGGATGTTAGGTGTTGGAAGGGACCCAAGGAGATTATTGAGTCCAACCCTCACCCCCAAGACCAAATTTGTTTCCCTTTGGATTTTTCTTAGCACTCCATCACTGTTTAGGAAACTGTCCTTTAAAACACTGCATTTGGATGCACATACTTAAAAATATATCTTTGTATGTGACATTTGGAGTATGTCCTGAGTATCAGTTTTCCTTCTGCCAGTTATCTGCTTGACAACAAATACTGCTATAGCAATTGTGGAAGATATCTCTCAATAAAGAGATGGCTGAAAATGTGGGAGTCAGACTGCATAAACTTAAAAAAGTTGTAGCATAAATATTAGACCAACAGCAATGTTTGGGTTTTTTTGTTTTTTTGGTTTTTTTTGAGGAAAGATTCATTCAAAGACAAAAGATGACTCACATGACCAGCAACACAACTAGGAAAAGATAAAGTGACTAATACTTTGGCTGGGGAGTTGAACTTCATGATCTCTGGAGGTCTCTTCCAACACCCACAATTCTGTGACTCTATGAATACTCCAAACAGTCAGAAAATGAACTACTGCTTCTCAAAGAAACAAGCCCATGATAGATAAATGGCAATCCTTTTGAGTGGGCATATCCTGATGTGCTGTGAAGATAGCCATACCTTTCCCATGATTGCTCGAGTTGCTATTGTATCTGGTGTATAAAGGATCTTCCCAAGCACCATTGGTTTTAAAAAAGACCAAATTAAAGCTCCAGTTGGGGTCTTGACCAGGTCCAGGTAAAAGGATAAGCAAAATGGTGCTGCAAGAGGAGAAAAGCAAACAAATTGCACAGAGCACAAATAGACCAGAGATGAGAATGCTACCAGCATATTTTTCTCCCGTCTCCCCAGCTTGTTGCTGTGTCCAGTGAATTACTTTAGAGCTCTCTTCCCTGATGAATATAGTGTGTCTTTACAAAAACACCTCCAAGATCTCCTGTTGCTGAATTCAAGGCGACAAGAGGTTCAATGTTTGAGCCAAGATTCTCTGCTTGAAGGTTAAATGGAGTTTTGTGAACTCAGAGGAGCTAATAATGTCAGTGCAGTCAGAAAAACTACGCATCAAGGAAAAGCAGTGACCTATCAGGCCCCAAGACCACATCATCAACAAATGGAAAACAGAGCAGTGCCAAGTAGAGGTTGTTTTCCTTCTAACATTTATGGAAATAAACCACCAATAATCAGGGCAGCACAGATTTTCAGCTGGCATAAATCATGAGTGCTTAGAGCCCTCCAGGCATGTACAGGGACACAACCCAGCACTGGGTCTCTCTGGAAACAGTAGAATTTGGCAGTGAAATGCTTTTGCCTTAAGGAAAAGTTACACTTACTGGAGTCTTGAGGAATCCCATATTTTGCCACCATCTTTTGGACATAGACATCCTCCATAGAAGAACTGTTGCTTACAGGGTTTCCAAAATCTGGAAGCAAGGACTCAAAAAACAGGGGTGTGATCTCCTGGTTGCAGAGCACTTTTGACATGGACTTAAATGTGCCGTGTGTTATCCTAACATTGTTTGGTTTAAATAATACCTACAGAAAAGATAAAATGCAAATAAATGGTGTGTGAAAGAAGTATCTCATTCTGAGGAAAAATAGTAACAGAATTAGAAGGTGAGAACTGCTTCCTTATGATAAATTTGTCCTTACAAAATAAAATATGGAAAGTATGCTTTTTGGGGCTAACCTCTGCTACAACAGAAGTGGTAAATTAAATTCCAGGTATGAGATTCAATGTGGGAATTGGCTATAATGTGTGCATAGGAACTGCCTAGAACATGTGCCTGTGGACACACACTCACTGGACGGAATTTGTCTCCTATCTCCATCTGCTCCATGACTCCAAAGTACTTCTGCAAATTGATTACCAGGGATTATTTCCATGATCTATACGGTTTTTGACTATGGGTCAGAGGGATTTGATCCAGTGCTGGATGAACTTGGTGGAAGTTCACTGCAGCTATCAGAGCAGAATGGGTATGTAACAAACGTTTTAGGCAGTTGTGGAGCTTTGGATGTGAATTAATGCAGACTACAGCTAGAGCAATTTTTGCTGTTGACTTCTGTGGGTTTGGATAGCCTTTAGTGGGCACTTCTCCAGGTGTTTTCACAAGCTAACATGTCCAGTACCTTGTAGTAAGACTACCCTCTTTCAAGACTCATCCCTTCTATTTTTGTTCCTAGTGTCCCTCCCACTATCATGGAGCACATGCTGGTCCCACTGCTCCAAATCAAAGCTCTCCCAGGAAGACAACATGTATGTTTGAGAGAGCTTCTTCTCAGAACACTGCTGCTTTGAAAGAGAATCAGTAATCTTTGATTTATTGCATCTTTGGCTTCTAGGGTAAGAAATTCCTGTGGAAACTGTTCCAGTGGTGCTTTACTTCCAAAACACATGCAGACTACACATACCTTAGTCAGTGGCACATTTCTAGACTGCCGCAGCTTTTTCAGTGAATGAATAGCTTGTAGCAGTGGATCAACACCAGATTCAACCTGGTGTCTGAAATACTTCACTTTTGTCAGAAGACCTAACATCTTATCCATGGGCTGCTGAAGTTCCTTAGGGAAAAACATCTATGAGAGGCAGGAAGAAAATCAATTATGATTATCAGGAATCTGTGCCCACATGTATTTACACACCCATATTGTGTTAATTCCAAGACAAAGACACTGGGATTTTCTAAACTGTTAGCAGGATTAGGGAGCAGGAGTTTCATGGGAAATGAATAGCATTTGTATTCCTAAATCCCCAAGTGCTTTTGCAACCCACTCTCCAAGTATTATATATGCTGAACGTTGCATGTTTCAAAACACCTCCTGATGGGAAATGTTTATCAGGGGAATAATCCAACTCTCCAAGCAGTAGCACCTGGCACAACTCATGGGTGCCAAACACTATGAGTGACTTTTGACCTGAGTGAGATTCATTGGCATTCTCATTTAATAACTTTATTTCTTTCCCCCTCAGATTGCTTCTGTAGCATTTTCAGGTCTGTATTCTGTACACACTTCATGCTGTTTATATTAGTTGTGCATGGGGGATATTTCAGTAATTTAACAAATTTTCAGTGCCAACTAGATTAGGAAAATACATTTTACAGGATTTTTTTTCCCAGGGCCTCCCTTTCCAGGGAATGAAAGAATTTAGCCTTGTTTTTTGGGAAGCCTGAACTCAGTTGGGAATGTTCAAGAGGTTGTGACAGCATATAAATGACAGTAGCAGATCGTGAGGCATTTAGAGTAGGTCCAATGCCTTTAAATGAGGTTTGCTGGTTTACACCAGCTGGGATCCTCACTTATATCCACACTGTCACAGCATGGATATGCCATAAAAATTACTGCATGAGCAAAGCCTGATCTTCGGCATGTGTAAATCAGCATAGCTTCTGGCCACTGCAATGACATTTTACGACCTTTCTGCCACTACATGCAGCAGAGACTATAGGAAGCACTCTACAAATCCAGCACTAACCTTGTATAAGAAATTGTAAATGTCTAAATGTCGTAACAGAGTGACCCCTATGATGTATGTCTCACGAGTCCTCTCTGAAAGAGAGAGATTGCAGAACTCCTCCACTACTATTTGCAGCTGTGGGTCAGCAGGATGCACGCTACAGGATTCCAGCTGGAGAATCTCAGAAATGAGCTGTGTTTGCACAAAGGAAGAGAAGATTTGTTAGGGGGTAGACTGCTTGCTCCAATATGCACGGATTAACCTTGACTTGCTGTTTTTCTTTCTACAGTGTCATATTTCAACCTTGAGAACTAGAAAAGGCCTACCTATTAGTCCTACTCCAAGGGACACATCCTAAAGATTGTGTTTTACTGCTAGCTTGCACAGTAGTAAAAGTTTTTGTGGCTTCAATTTCACATTGACTGATGTGTGTCAAGTATGGAAAAGAGCAAGCTCTTTGAGGTTTGGTCCAGACAAAAATGGTTGGGAAGGGGAACAGCATCTGGAGCTCTGCTTGCACAGGAGACTGAGCTGTGAATGACTGTTTTTGGACATGGAGCACTCTCACAAATTGTCATTAGAAGTGTGTTTTACCATCTGGACAGCAACAACTTCTTAGTGCTGGGGATTCCACCAAAGACCCCACTCAGTTCTCATTAGTCTGATACAGTGAACTGTGCCCTTTGTGTGGATCAGAGCAATCACTCACCAGGCAGTGCATGGCTGCTTACCAGCTGCTGGGGACAGCCAAAGAGACTGTATGATTCTTGTTCTCCAATGGCTGAACTGACGTCAGTGAATGTGCTTACTGCATTTCTGGTGGCTGCTTTGATCCGTGGTTTGCTATACTGTCTACTCCTGTGGGACCCTCTACATCTCTCCGTTCTATCACACGTTCAGTGATCTGCTTAGCTACGTTCACTAAAAAATTCTAGTTTTAGTGGTCTGAGAGATAGGAGGCAACAAGGTCTCTCACCAGGATGACAGCAAACTTACCTGACTGCTGTTTTCTGGGAGAGATGCTTCCAACAGAGCATCAATACTGGCTATGGACATTCTTGTTGTGTTTTTGAGGTCCTCTTTGAGCTGGTCCACATTTTTAAACACATCTCCTAACTTTTCTATAAAGAACAATCAAACAATTGATGTAACAACTTTCTCCAGACATACAATTTCAAGCACATAGAGAGGACCAAACAAGTATGGAAGTGCAGTACGCCACTGCTTCTGAGGAAAAATCCCAAACAAACAAAACCCACAAACAACAAAGGAAAAAACACCAAACTTTAAAAATAGAGTCATATTTCCTAGGTTTTGCAGTCCAATTTGTGAACTGAAGTTAATCTAGGGGTGGGTTGAAAAAGTTGCCCAAATACAAAGATTTGGAACTTTCACCATACTGGACAGTAGAGAAGACAATGGGTGGTCTAGAACACACTCTGGAATTGCCCTAGATAAAGGACATGTTTATGGTTATTTCATTAATATAACTTAATCCTGGCAGCTAAAAATAGTATTGGAATTTCCAGCAGAAAGTGATGATGTTTACCAACACTGTAAAGTAGAAAACTACCTTGTTTTCTAGAATCCGTTAAATTCTCAGTGGTGTTCAACACGGAATTCAAAGCAGTAACATATTGAGGAATCTCTTGAAAGAAAGCAATTTCTGGTATATTTTCTTGAAACCTAAATTGGAAAAACAAAACAACCAACAAAATTAGGGGTGCGAAGGAATATGAAGATAAATAATTAGTAATATGAAAGTAAATAATTAGGAATATGAAAAAGAAGCAAGAAGACATTCAATCTTTTAATAAATAGAATATTAAAGCAGGCTAACTTAGAAGGAGAGCCTCACCATTTCATTTGTGTCTGGATGTTTGTGGCATCCCCAATCAGTATAGTTCGAAGCTCTTGGAAGAGTCTTCCGTGATTCAGTACATTGGTCACAACTTGATTGCTCACTTCAATAGCACGGAGGAGCTGCTCATGAGACTGGCTTTGTTCACACAGTTCTCCAAAGCTAACATTAGGGAGATGGCAGATATGCTGTATTGACTTAAAGCTCTCATAGTCACAAAGAAGTGTTGTCAGATCCCGGAGGTGAGAGATCTTCAAAGGAAACATTTAGATGACAGAATTATAAAGGGCAAGTTTTAAAGATTCTGGCTGTCCCTTTCTGTCTTCTTTAGGATTTAGATATACATATATATGTATATTTTTATTCAATAGGACACAGCAATCATTCCTATGTGAGTTTTTAGCAGATCTGGCTACACAACATTGCACAGGATCTCATAAATCTTGCCAGTCTTAACACATCACTTCCTCTGCCCAACAATTACACAGCAATAATCCATTTGGACTTACTTGTTGCTTAGTTAATCCTCCCAGAGGCCAAATGAATCTACCATGTGCAATAGGTTAGTCTTTGAGATGCCACCTGGTCATGTCAACTACAGCATATGAAACAGAGTTGGCTAGAAGTCAGGACCTCCACATCTGCCAGCCTGTGTAATACTGTAGTCCTTTGCTCACTTTGCTATTATGGGCTTCCCTCTTGTCTGACATTATTATTTATATTACCAGTCAGTCTTTTACAGCAAGAGCTGTTTTCTGGTTTATGCCACTAAGAACCAGTCTCACTGAGGCTCACTTTATTATTGCTACAGACACAATAACCAGCAATAGTTTTGCATACTGTTATCTTTTTTTTTTTTTCTAAAGGACTTTTCAAATTATGTTTCTCAAGTAGAGAAATCAAGAGCATGCATGTTTTTAGTGCTGTCCTGTATCTATGGTGTAAGAAGTATTTTGTCTAAACAAGGCATTGCCAAATCCAAAGCTGGTGAAGAAAATCCATGAATTGTTATTGCTTGAGTGCCTAACCTCAGAAACCAATCTGGTGTTGGGAGACATCTAGAGCTAAGGGAGCTTGTGGTGATTTTGACTCCAGCCATTCTGGTGTCAGTATAGTTTCTTAGGCACAATGATAGCTAAGTTAGTCATGCTTATAACTGCCAACTGGGTATGCACAATTCCACTAATTTCCAGCAGGGCAGAGGTATCCAACTGCTCTTTGTGCCTTCGAGCACTCCTCTCTGTGTGCTCCTTAAAAAGAAACTGAGGTATCCCAGAATGCTCTCAGCTTTGCAAGGTGCTTTGTAAAGTCTCAATGCACTGAACTTCAAAATCCCTCATGCACTGATTTATAAGGAATACACTGCCACTGGGGTGGCTTGTAAGACCAAAGCCATTTTATACTCCAGACTGGATGGATAGAAACACCTCTACCTTCTCAGAAAAATGGATGTACACTGGCTCGGGATTCATATAACAACTTCCTCAGCCTGGTTTAAGGGTAATCTTTAAATATAGGCAGCAGGCAGAACACAAGTTTCAATCCCAGTTTTTCTCAGCTGTTCTTTTAAGCAACTTTTCCCCCCATACACTGTTTTTTAAAACCTCTATTGCACATTCATGTATCTCTGCAGGATGTCCTTCAAGTCAGCATTTTAAGCAGACTCACTTTTAGTTTCAGTAGCTCTGGTATGGATGAATGTTTCTCAGAGGTATTATTTTGCATAAGAGAGTTCTTTTTCAGATGAGCTTGCTTCAAAATCAGCGTGATGTTTTCTATGCAAGGGAAAAAACAGAAGTAACTTGAGACAAAACCACCAGACTTGCAGAAACTTCACAGACAGGAATATCAGTGCTTTTACTTTAAGTCCTGTGGAGTATTGTTATTTCCCACATGTCTCAGGAACTCCAAAGTCACAGAGCAAGACCTAGGTTGTAATCTGGATTATAATGGATTCCGTCCAAATATGTGTTCTGGTCCTAAAGAAATTCACCTCACACTGGCAGCAGGTCTTCAGACTATGTCCTTCAGAGCACAGGCATTATCTCTATTCTGTGAGCAGATAAACCTCTCAGGTTTTACAATAAGCTCAGATGATTAATATCTATCTGAAATGCCATGTTAACTCTCAAAAATAACTGCTGTCATCTTATGGGTACACGAAGTTGAAAAGGTAATATAGGTTTCTATTTGTAAGGTTTCTTTATCTGAGTGTCAGCAACTTGTCATCATACAGCAAAGAGCAGATGTGCCTTTTGGATAGAGTTGGATGGAAAACTTATATCAGCAATGCGACATAACTCAAACCAAAAAAGAGTCTGTCTTCCCCAGGTCTCACAGCTTCAGTTAATTTCCAGCAGATAAAACCATGTAGCACCATTCCTTCCCACCATTAAACAAAACACTTTGAAAAGACAGGCACAATATATTCCATCTGAGGTCCCACAGCATTAATGAAATCATGATTACCTGTCAATTTGCTGTCTTCATCTTCGGTGGCATTTATTAAACACATCAGGTATGGGTGACAGCTGTTATTCACTGTCACCTGTAAGATGGTGTTTTCAAATTCTAAAAACAAAAATCTGAAAAATAAGATAGGGTTTCAAATCATGTTCTCTTTCATAAACAAGCTATAGTAGTGAGCAGATGTGTAGATGCTGTTCCTTGGAAATGAACGTAAGAATTCCTGAGCCATGTGCCTCCCATAACATCTCCTAAGCAGGTACTCTTTCAATTTTATTTCATCAGTCCTTTCATGCTGTTATTTCCCAAAGCTGCCATTCACTCTCAAACCACATGTATAAGAAAACACAGTTGAAAGGTTCACTGTAGATGGAAAGCCATGCCTAGGGGATACTAAGAATCAGAATTTAGGGAGTTATACCACAAAGAAGAGGCTTCTGAAGAATTTAACACCAGTGGTGTGCATCCTGCAAGATTCTGCTTCTATCACGAATTGATACATGCCAACACAGAACATTTTTGCAAGTCTCACTTTTAACCACATGTTCAGTTCAAGGAGAAATTTTCTCTTTGTTTTACTTACGTTAGCCCTAGTGTCCTACATTTTTGTGATTTCAGGCTTATGTCGCTCAGCCGAAAGAAAATGAGATACTTCACATGCTGGAATAAGAATGGTGGTCACAAATGCTATTACAATACCCAAAAAAGTAGACTCACCGTGTGATTAAACTGGTTGGTGACAGACTTTCATCACTCTGAGTCCAAGGTTCGGTCTTGTTGTACAGGGTTTCTGTCATGACAATGAAGTGATGAACGACAACATCAATCACACTGTCAAAACCAGTTTTGCTGGAGAGTAAAGCCAAACTAGAACTTATATTGAATTCATTTAGCAGTTGAGAGAAGTTCAGTCTCCTGAGAATGTAGAGACTGGCTTCTACAACATCTACAACTGACAACTTGTTGGCAGAGTTGTCTGCCACTGCTTCCGACAACTTTGCGAAGGCAGTTTCTTCAGTTAGATCCCTTTTGGTGTCCAAGAAACTGCCAATCGCATCCCAGATGCTTAAGAAATACTTCCATTTGGTGAGGTTGAAAGCACTTTGGAGACTTTGCAGTAAGGTGTTCAGGTAGACCTCATTCTGTGCTACTCTAAAGAGTGTGGACAGGTTATTCCACCCTGCTAAGCCATCAGAGAAATTTAGGGAGTTCAGTACTTCTTCATTCACCATGAAAGGAAGAACCATGTCCAAAACCTGGGACGGGAGCAGACCATCCACATCAAGGACTGGGACCAGGCAGGAAGCGTTACTTTGCAGCAGCCCCTCCATGACAGCAGTCAGAGCTTTCAACTGCTCCTCCACCCAAGAGTTTTCCATCTCAGAGACAAGGTTTAATTTGGAAAGGAAACTCAGAGAAGACTGCAGAGCCTGGACAATGCAAGACAGCTCCTTGGAAAAGTGTTCACTGCCACTCTTGTAGACAGCAGCAAACTCTGGAGACAGTTTCACGTTTGTTATGGCAAGCTGGAACATTTCTGTAAAGGTGTCATTATGCACTGTTCCATCCTCCATGCCCATGGCATCAAAGAAGGGTTTGCAATGGCTGCCTGCTAAGGACTCACTCAGAGTGGCATTTTCAAACAGCATCTCAAGTGCCACATGGAGCACGTCTGGAGCAGAGCAGTTGTGGATTGTTCCGTAACCATAGTAGATCTTTTGAAGGAAAGGACTCAAGGCTGTATGCAAGAATTGCCAGATCTTTGCCTCTAGCAAAGCGTTGTCCTGTAAGGAAGACTGGTTGAACTCATTTTGGAGCAGCAAATGTGAGAAATTATAGACAATGTCCATTTTTTCTTCAAACGTTTTGTTTGAGTTGGTGTCATGAAGCACTTTCATTCCTGCTCTCCATATTTCAATCAGTTTTTGTGTATAGTTACTGTAAGAATCAAATAACAGGCTGATGTTTTCAAGCTCATTGATATTATACCTTCTTTGCAAATCTTTTAAAATTAAGATACTCCTTTGCATGGCCTGCAAGTATAGAGACACATTGGTTCCTCTGAAATCTTCTACACCACACAGCTCAAGCATGGAGGATACAAACTTTACCACTTCTTTCAATTTCTTGCTAAAAGGAAGCCTTGAGTCACTGTTTATGGTACTGAACTGATTTTGCAGTATGTCTTGAAGTGACTGGGAAGTCAAACTCTCTGTAATATTCCAGCTTATGGGCTGAAGTACTTCAGCAATATGCCAGAATGCATTAAGTCCATTTATCTGCCTTACTGAAGGAGAATTCTGGAGATTTTGCATTAGCTTAGCCAAAGAAGAGATCAGTAGATAATGATCACTGGTATTCACCTCTGCAATGGCAGCAAGAAGCTGATCAAGAGACAAGAGGTGTTCTGCAAAATTTTCAGACGTCACAGGGGTCAACAAGAAGTCAGAAAATAATGATGACACTTCTTCATTTGTACTGAGATAATTTTCAATGTTTTCAAGTGAGATTGTATCAAGTGCAATCATTTTGATAACCTCCCATGCTTCCTCTGTATTAAAATGAGCCCTGTTTAACATTGTCTGATTCCAAATCACTGCAGCCATAGTTAGAACATCTTGATTTTCTGCTCTGTAGGGACTAGTATAGAACAATCCTTCATTGCCAGCTTCATACAGTGAGAATATTTCTTGAAGTAGGCTTTCCAAGTCCACTGTGCTGTTTATGGCAGAACTTGAATTGAAAAAGAGCTTTAATGAATTATACAAACAATTCAGATCTGAGGTTTTAATTCCTCTGCTAGAATTATGAAAGATCTGATGTACTATTTTCTTTCCAGGAGCTACTCCAAAGTCCACAAGAACCAGGGCTTTCTTCATCATTTCCAGCAGTTTCACGTACTCACCCACTTCTGTTAGGTTCCATTTGGTGGTCAACATGTTGCCAGTGGCATGCCACAGCCGTGAGAAATGTGCCCAGTCTGATTGATTGGAAGCCTTTCTGCCCTCCTGTATCAGTTCATATATACTGCTGTTCCTAATGGGAAAAGTTGGTAGCAGGAGGGAAAGCACGGGAAGCTTATACCAGTCTGCCAAGCTGTCAGAGGTATTTAGGGAGTTCAGTACTTCTTCATTCACCATGAAAGGAAGAACCACGTCCAAAACCTGGGACGGGAGCAGACCATCCACATCAAGGACTGGGACCAGGCAGGAAGCGTTACTTTGCAGCAGCCCCTCCGTGACAGCAGTCAGAGCTTTCAACTGCTCCTCCACCCAAGAGTTTTCCATCTCAGAGACAAGGTTTAATTTGGAAAGGAAACTCAGAGAAGACTGCAGAGCCTGGACAATGCAAGACAGCTCCTTGGAAAAGTGTTCACTGCCACTCTTGTAGACAGCAGCAAACTCTGGAGACAGTTTCACGTTTGTTATGGCAAGCTGGAACATTTCTGTAAAGGTGTCATTATGCACTGTTCCATCCTCCATGCCCATGGCATCAAAGAAGGGTTTGCAATGGCTGCCTGCTAAGGACTCACTCAGAGTGGCATTTTCAAACAGCATCTCAAGTGCCACATGGAGCACGTCTGGAGCAGAGCAGTTGTGGATTGTTCCGTAACCATAGTAGATCTTCTGAAGGAAAGGACTCAAGGCTGTATGCAAGAATTGCCAGATCTTTGCCTCTAGCAAAGCGTTGTCCTGTAAGGAAGACTGGTTGAACTCCTGCAGTAGAAGTTGTGTTATGTTATAGATAGGATTAATTATTTCTTCACTGGAAGCTTTGCTGGCACTTATATAATGAAGGATTTTCATTCCTGTCTTGAGAAATTCAGCCAGGCTCTCAGAGGTTATATTGTCAAAAATAAAGAAAAGATCTATAGATTTTAATTCACTGATATTATAATGTAGCTGTAAGTCTTTTATTATGTACAAGGTCTTTTGTATGGCTTGAATGACTAGTGAGATATTGGCTACTTCAGACTTCTCCCCAAATTCTTTAAACACAGCTGTTATAAGTTCTGAGAGTCGATCCAAATGTGCACTGGAAACACTACTTGAATTATTATTCAGCTTTTGTAAATGACTGGTTAATACCTCTAAAAACTGCCTGTAGGCTATGATTCCTGTGTTATTCCACTTCACTGATCTCAGTTTTTCCCCAAGGCGCCAATAGACATTCAACTCATCCCACCAGGATTCACTCATGGAGATTTCTACCTTCTTCATCAGTTCAAATACAGGCATCAGTAAGTACTGATAACCTATGCTGGTGTCTGTCATTATAAAAAAAATCTTCTGGAGAGCTAGGAGCTGGTCTGGAAAGTTTCTGTAGGACACAGGCTTAAGCAGATAATCAGAAAACAAAGATGGTATTTCTTCCATTCCATTTAAATGCTCTCTAAAGTCTTCCAAAGATGATGGCATGCTCTTGGAGAGCAACATTTTGAGAGAGTCCTCAATTTGAGTTGTACTAAAATTGGAATTATTTAACAGAATTTTATTCCAAATCATTGTAGCTAATTTTAAAGCACTCTGAATTTCTTTCCACTGGGTCATTATATTGAAAATGGAAGTACCATTAAAGTCACTCTGTAATTGCAGTGATGTGAAGTTATAGATTTCATCAATTATTTCCTTATTATATGGTTCCTTTAATTTATAATCATGATGTGGATTCATTCCAAGTTCAAGAATTGCATACAATTTCCATAATGTTTCATTCTTCAAATTTGTGAATAGATTTAAGATTTTTAATTCACTTCTATTCATTTTATTCTCAAAGCCTTTTAAACGATGTAGAGAGTTTTGTATGGCTTCTAAATCATCTGAATTAATGGACCTCTTGGAGACTTTTCCACCATTCTCTGGTGACTTTATTTTTCTGGAGGGGAGAAAAAAGCATTTTAGTGAATATGAAATCAATGCAAGTGGAAATGTAAAGTGATTTAGAGCAAAGATCATAGATTTGAATTATAATGTTAGCAATATCACTTTTAGCTAATGTCTTACCTCAGAACTTCCTCCAGTTCAGGTACTGAAGTCCAGTTGTCTGTCCAGTTAACAAAGAGATTGCAAATGTATCTGGTCACAGCATATTTTTCTTTATCTACAATAAACATGTAAAGGAAATATTAGTAAAGCTCACATATATTTGGAAACTGGGAGGAGCCCTGTGGCAAATCTCTTAAAGACAACATGCATTTAGGAAGTTAGGCTCCTATGGCAATACACAAGATCTTGGACAGAAGTTTAACTGATTTGATGGTGATTCTGGAAGTTGAAACAGAAAATGGATGGCATTTATCAATCTGCCCTTAGCAGCATTCAGATCCTGGACTTTTCCCTTGCACATTCATATAACCTTGGTCAGAGGTAGATGTGGAGGATTCTTCTATGCTGTAAGTCAACAGGGTTTAGGGGAATGGATAACATCAACATATGCAGCTTGTTGAGCAACTCAGGCACAGCCCTTACCTTGATATACTGAGGTGAGTTTGAAAGAGGTAACAAATAGAGGCAGATTTTCACAAAAAAACCCAACCAAACAAAACTCCACCTTGGTAAAAACATACTGCTCCCCATTTCCACTGTGACTGCAAACTGATGTTAATTCATTGTCTACTGACAAAACCAAGCTGCTTTACTTTTCCATTTGAAATTAGGTATTTTATTCACATTTGTAAAAAGCTGAAAGAATAATTTATTACTCTGAGCCCTGAACAGAACGCAGTCTGGATGGTTACTTATTAGACTGTGAGTTTCCTTCTCCTCAGCACCACAGGTTTTCAACAGAGATATGACTATGTGGAGGAGCCTTACCTTTCTCTGAACAGTTTAGGTAATATGGAGGATCTGTAACCCCTCTGTGAACAGTTTGGGATCTATCATCAGCCACAAGTGATGCAGAGACATTCTGAACCGGCAGCACAATACTAAAGGGAAGGGGGTGGGGAGGAGAAAAAAAAGGAAAATAAATTTTGGCTACAGATTTATGAGAAGAAATAAAACAAGTGTTCAAATAGGAAACTGCTGGAGTACAGCCTAATATACTTAAAATGTCTGACAGACAAGATATTGCCCCTGCTTTTAATTATTTGTTCCATCTTACATAAAATAAAAAGGGCTCCAATGGGAAACTCATGGTGGTGCAGTGGCTCAAACATACGTGTTGCACTCATTACTTTTTCAAAGTGCACTTATTCAAAGGCCTATGTAAAATCTATAGACCACTAAAATCCTCACAATAGGTCTTAGAAAGCACTTAGGTGATATGGCAGCCCAGCGATTCACTGCTATGGCTGAATCTCCTCTTGAAAGAAACCAGGGCAGACAAGGCTCCAGGGAGAGCAGAGATTCATGGGGGACAATATCTGTGGAAGGAAGAAGCAGCCACAAGCAACTGTTACCATTTCCAATTCTCCTTATTTCCTCTTTTACACTGTAATAACCAGGCTGACAGGGAAGCAAGAAATGTTTTTCAGTCTTCGGAATGAACAAGCTGATCATTAGGTATATTGTATCAGAGAGGAAGTAATTTTAAAGGCTCTCTGTTCAATGTGTGCAGGTTACTGAAAACTTCATGGTGATTATTAGTCCCTTTTGCTTCTCCTGTAGAAAGAAGCAGCTCTTCACTGTAGCCATAGGGTCACTGTGAAATGCACAATCTTTCTCCTGCCTGAAGTTCTGCAGGTGATACATAAAGAACCTAGCCGAGCTGATTTCAGTGGCATGAATAAATACATACTGATTTGTGAGAACAGACTGCTACTGAGAACAGCACACCAGGGATCTCTCATCTACTCATTTAACATAACATCTCCACGCAGGTTTTGTGGACTTGATGCTCACCATTTCCATTCTGCAGAGGTGATTGTTAGTAAAAGTCTTAGAGAGGGATGAGGAGGAAGAAAGTGCAGCTTTAAGTGACATACTTAGTTGGGCAATGGAAGAGCCAAGGAGTAGGAAGGCACTGGATTGCCAAAAGTGGACATGTACCGCACAGATCAGAAGCTAGCAAGCATGGAAGCAAGTGGTGTTGTTGGCCTTTTATTTCAGCCTTGCAGGGCATTTGCTTGAGAGGAAAAGTTCAGCTTGCTTGTTTATCTGAAAAATTATCTTACAGCATCAAACAGGAGCATTTGTGAATTCAGTCTGGAAAGCAGGTTTGTGTGGGCAATATAATTTTCTCCTAAACTTTCTATTAGAATTCATGGCTTTGAAGTTACTGTTCCACAGCGGTGTTGTTTCTCATGCGGTTGATACAGGTGCCACAATGAGCAAAAGTTCTTTTCTGTATCTTCATATTAATACCACAAATAAAATTCCCTGTATGGCACTTCTTTTGGAGGTCAGTACTGCCTGAGTAAAAGACATTGTCAGGCTTACTAAGATGTGCTTTTGTAAGCATCATTAAAAATACTATTTGTGCAATCTCTTTGCAATAACTCTTCACTCATGCACTTACACTGCCAGATGCCAGGAATAAAAGCACTGCACGGCTTTGGTGATGAAATTCTATGTGCCTCTTTGTTGTACCTATGATAACGTTGCCCAGCTCTGCAGCTGTGGAGCAAAACAGAGCAGCACAATAAATATTAATTCTTCCTGGGCACTCAGTGCTGGTTCTCTGGCTTGATTCTGCAAGGCAGTACATGCAAACAAATGCAATAATCCTGTGACTAGAACAGCAGCATGGACAAAACATCTCTGGATAAAATTAAAATTCTTGCCACATTGACTTCTTTAAGGATAGGGACATTACCGCTTACAAATAATTCTCACAATGCAGCATGGCAAATTACCTAGATATTAAATGTACAGGGTTTAAAGTGCCTTGACAACACACCAGTGATGAAAAGTGAGTCCCTCTAAGCCTGCATGTAATCAAAGTGGCAGAGTTTCTACATCTTTTGGCATCTTTACCCAACTGCTCATGCATCCAAGAGAAAAAAAAAAAAAGTCTGAAGACACTCATTTGCTTGTGATCTTCCATGCACTGTAACAATTAGGACTATTAGGAATAATTTATGGCAGTGTCAGTCACTTAGAACAAAGTCCCCTAATCTCTTGAGTAGCTCAAGTTTTCTAGATATCAGTGAGAGTTTTAGCCCAACTATGAACCAGAAAAGGGATTTCAAGGCTAAGCCCATTTAAGCTGAGCTTTGCACATTATATAGGTGCATATAGCATCAAATATATCAGCACGGTTAACTAATGCAGTTAAGCCAGCTCTGTTTTTCATACAACTACTGAGCAAGAACACAAGTACTACTTTGTTCTTAAAAGTCAGGTATATTCCTCTTTTCTCTGTTTTCTGGGGACCAGTCTTGAAAGTTGAAGCAGCAGTAAATCAAGCAATCATTAAAAAACAAATTTAAAATAATTAATGTTCTCTTACAAATGCTTGAGGTGTTTCAAAGCAACTTTAAAATCCCTTCCAACCCAAACTGTTTTATGAATCTATGAATTTGGTTTTATACTTTCTTGGCAGGAAAAAGCCAGCTGCTTTCTTTAGCAAAACAACTATCCAGCCGGAAGAGTTTTTCTTCAGTCAAAGACAATGGCTGTTACTCACCATCTTTTACACCTGTACATGGGCATGACAATGCCTCTAAGCAGGATGGAAGAAAACTTAGAGTTCATATCCAGCTCCCCTTTAAAAGTGACACAAGAGTCGTTGAAAATCAAAACATCATTTGATGTCCACAGAGACTTTTAAAGATGCATTAGTGTGGAGCCATATCATCTCCCAGATAAATCATGCTTTTAAGCTAACATTCTTTCTCCAGGATGAGAAGTGATGTCTCCTCAGAGTTCAGTGAGCAAACCCAACTTTCAGCGCCTCTCCAGGCATTTTTACCTGCTTGGATTCTGAAGGAAATCAATCACGTCTTGCAGTTGCATGCTGCCCTGAAAGACATCTGGGACCAGTAAAAGGAGATGCCACAGGGAGTTGTCATTCTGCACCCGGGAGATGAGCGTTAGAAACGAGACCATTTCATGGACAAATGTTGCCTGGTACTGTGGGTTGTGCTGCACCTTAACATATAACAATGCAAGAAATTATTTCACAACAGGAACTCTTGCCACTGGTGGGTAGTTTTTTTCTTTTCAGCCTGCACTGCACTTGTACACAACTCTACAAACAATACATTCAATGGACTCCAGTGACAGGCAATAACTGAGAGAGTGACTCTGCTTTATCTTCACACCCCAGATTGTACAATAAATTCTCTGTTTAGACAAGTCCTACGATTTGCAATGTCCCAAACAGTCCAAAGATGACAAATACAAGAAAAATTAATATCAATCCCTACCCTGGCAAAAAAGGAAGGCATTAACTTTAAAGGATTCATTTGCTTTAATTATATAGCTTTCCCAAAGACAAGTACTGCTTCAGTCATGAATTGTTGGATCAGATGCAGGAGTTATTGTATGAAGTTATACGGCTGAGGTAATACATGATTGAATTTATTGCCTTCCCTAGCTTTAAATATCCTTATTTACACCACATCCTTACACTGTTCTGTTTAGCTGTCACTGCAGCAGGGCAAATAAAGAGGAGAAACAGCATCTAGGCATGGTGAAAAGCCTTGGTGGCCACTAGCTGACAGCTGGTTTTCTTGCCTTTCTAAGCTGCGTACTCACCTCTAAGGTCTTTGCGCTAATCTCATTCACAAGAATTAGCTCATCACTGCCATGCACTATATGCACTTTGCCATGAAGATGAGCAGCTCCTAGCCAGGTGGGGTCATGTTCTATCTCTCAAACAACACAACGTGTGCAAACTAACACAGCTACTAGCTGTGTTATTAGGAAATGTTCCAGGCACTTACCTGAGAGAGCTGATTTCTGAACTCTTGAGTAAATGACTCTAAAAGGGATGAGCCAGTAAAGCAGAATGTCTGGTGGATGTTGGCTGCCATCTTCTCTTCAATGAGGTCTGGATGTGCTATATATTGCGACAAGACCTCACACAGAATGACTTTGAGGTTTGCTGCAGTTGAATATCGGGTCTGGCTCTGAAAATAAGACATAATGTTACAGGTAGCTTCAAAGAAATACTCTGTTTGGGATGGGCACAATGCTGAGTCTTTTTAAGGGGGTGCTAGTCGTGACATCTGAAAAACATTGTCATTGCAAGAACTTACACACATACAGAATTCAATGTCACTGAAATTCTGGAAGCTCATATAGACAGGGAGAAATGTGTGCCTAAGTGTTTGCAGGCCTTCATATAAACTCAGAAGCATATTGGTGTCCATTGCGTGGTACCAAGTTTCTGTTAGAAAGGACTTGTTCCTATGTGTAGTCAACATCTGTATGATAAACACACAGTGCCTCTTGGTACCACTGGATGAGTATTGTGGGCAAATAAAAACTGAGTGGCAGAGCTTGTGACATCACATCTTGAATTTCATGTGAAAGAAAACACATCCTAAGCCACTTAACTCTCTTCTTCTTCCCAAAATAAAGTTAATTCACATAACAGGGGAGATCCAAAAGCAACATGAGATGTATGTTGAGATTCTAACTCTTTAAATGTTCACACTCAACTATTGTGCAAACACAGACTTACCTTCCCAAAACTGAGGATTTTGTTGAATATGTGGATGCTGGAATCCAAACTGGGTGGTGATGAAACATTCTGATGGTTTTTTTCTCCATGAGATACCAAATCCCCAAATGCTGCAATACAGTTTGAAACATTGTATTATACTTAATATCTTTTAACCTCTTTGCTACGTCAAACCCTGACAAAAGATAGCTGACTACAGCTTTGGGCATGCCATCATTATTAATCTGTTTCCAAAGGTAGAGCCGATGGCATCCTGTAATTACTTACTTAAGGTTTTTCTGATGTAATTAAATCCCGGGTTACATTATTTCTTCCTGTATTTTTTTTTTTTCCCAATTAAAATCATTTCACTCTCAGCCTGCAGTTCAACATTAATTCCCAACTCTTTTCTCCAGTCTTGCAGCTCCCCCATGCAGGAAGGGAGATGGGGAGCTTTACAAGAGATCTCGTCAGCTCAAACAATTAGCCCTATAAGAGAGAACTCTCCAGGTGTTTTTGGTACTAGTGGGTGGTACTCGTTATTCAGAAAAAGCTTCAACACAGATTTGGAGCACTGCTGGCCACTATAGATGGTGGCACACTGCCAGGTGCCCAGATGAGATAGACCAAAGCCTACACTTGCACTGAGATGCACACACAAAACAACACAGCTCACCAAAACAGAATGCCAGTTTACACCAGCAGCACCTATTACCTATGAGTTTTATTTATTTTTTAATTATAAGATGTAGAATTTAGTTCCTCTGTGGCTGTCAAGATGAGTTGATAGTTCCCATAAGTGTTTGTTAATTTAATTTTTTTCCCCATGTCTCTGTGTTTAGTCCCAGTTCTGCTTTTTCCTGCTTGTACACCACAGAGTGAGAGCGTTGGCAAGAATGCTGATTGGAACAGAGAATGGCCAGGGCAGAATAGTCACAGAATGCAAGTCTATAATCACTCATCTAACCATAAGCTCCCTGGAGAAAGGAGTATCCATCACGAAGGCTTGTGGACAGTACTAGCCATTACCATCAATAAATAATAATTGTAATGATTTTACAGAAAATTTAAGTCTAAAAGTTCCTTCAAGAAAAAGAATCACATTAGAGGAGAACATCACCAATAATAAATATCCACTGTGGCCAGAAGAAGATTTATTTGCTGGATAACTGTGAATAAGAAATACATTTGGGGGAGGGTGGGGGGAGAAGGGAAAGGGAAAGGGAAGAGGAGGGAATCATAAGCTGTTTATGGACAATTTGTGAGTAGTAAAAGGGCAATATTCCATAAATAGCCAGGTCTTTAATTAGTGTCCAAACACCCTGCAATCTCGAATTGCTCTGCTGAAACACAACAATTAATCCTGGTTTCTTGGCCAAACCCCCAAATTCTTTTCTACAGCCAGTTACTTGTAATTATTCCCAAGAATTTACACTAATGTGATGTCCATTGTCACATGCCTGGATAAAACACATAAATCATTTCAGCAGTCTTCTAAGAATTGTATCTTTGTCCAGAGAGTTTCAAAAGAAGCTTTTAAAGAGCAGAACTTTGCAGAGCAGTTGATAACCTACCCAGTGAAATGTTCCTGCTTTTTGGAACCTCTGCACTCCATGGCAATGGGTGGTTGTCCTTGGCCACTCTGGATGAGCTCCTCCGCTTACTGGGGGAGGAAGAAAAAAAAGATAAAGAAAAAAAAAGATTAAAAAAAAAAAGAAGAGAAGAAAAAAATAGATGATGCCTGTAACATCAACAGAGTTTCTCATGATCAAGCTTACACTTCACTGTGTGGCTCCAAATAGGTCTATAGTTGGATTTCAAGGCAGGTCTGTTGAAATATAGGTTGTACAAAATTATGGTTCCTCCTAGAGCTTTGGCCTGTATTTTGGGGAAGCATTCTCCAGTGCTATCAGACATGAAACAGATAGACAGGACTGCATTCATGCCTTCTCCGCAGGAACATCAAAGACAGGAAGGGCTTGAGATATACATTTGGCTTAATCTTAAACAAATTTCTATTTCTATAAAGAAAGCCTCATTGTATCAAGTTGTGCACTGTCTTCAATCGATATATGCTCAGTAAAAGAAACAGTGCAGAATTTCATGGCATTGCTGATGATGCTGGGAATGAGCAGAAAAGCCTTGACATAAGTTGCTGTAAGCTGTAACAGTAGGCTGCACATCCCTACCAAGAAGCCCTTCAAAACATTGGAATCTTACTCCCCCCTTTGCAAACATTTCACTATAGGGGAAAATAAAAGGTGGAAGATGTTGGTGTTGAGCTCAGGTTTTGCACCTGATTTGCCTTTTATTAAAGGAAATCTCAAGCAGCTATCAAGGATTTAAAATCTTGGCAAATGCTTCTAAGGAACAGAAGCAGAGATCAGAAGCTTGCCTATTTTCTCTGTTGGACACTGGAATGACACAGTTTTAGGGCAAGTTATAAAACAATTTAATAAGACCTTTGGTGAGTTTCACGGTGAGGGGGGGTGGGGGGGGTGGAACCCAGTCTGGGTTAGTTGAATGTTGCAAGCTCCAGGCTATTATGCAATGATGCACCCAGACAGGGAATAGTCACATCTCAAATACTCTGCCTTCATGACAAAGTCGTCTGTTGTGATTCTACTCCTGAGGCATAGCCACATCTATTCATGTTGGCTTCTGGAGGTTTCACCTACCCAATCAATCTTCTGCTGAGGTTTTAATGCTCTGCCATACCCTGCTAGGTTTGCTGTGACTACTTAATAGTCAAGTGAATTTTTTTTGCAGGATACAATGTATTTCTAAGGCTGACATTGAGCATATAAGGGGAGGTATACCCACAGAGTTGTGTGATACTTCACACAGTCAGCTTTTAGCATTGATAATGATCAAGATGATTATTAATAACTTCTGTAACTTCAGCTACAGTTTGGCCAAATCTTTTGATTTTGAATTGGCAGGAAAGACCCAGTTATTTCCTAAACAGCTGTACAGAAACTAGAACCAAAAAAAGCAAGAAGTATTTGTCGCTATTGATACCCATGGAAGATCTCCAGGTTTGGCACTAGAGGTTCCCATTTCCTCATTTCAATGCCCCAAATTAACCATTGTTTAACATGTCATTGGAAAAACAAAGACACTGAGGAAGTGAGTGAAGAGTTGTGAATGCAGAAATCCAGTCTCTGTGCAGCTCTGCCCTCTTCTGCTGTGTGATCTTGAATTTATATATAGTCTTCTGGATTCCTAACCAGTGGAGGGATCCTGTTGTTTGACCCGATCCAGGAAATGCCAGTCTCTCTGCACTAAGGAGGACCCTTCAAATCCATAAACCCTAGGATTCCCCATACTGCCTGCTGAGCAATCTGGGGGAAGGCATGGCCAAGGGGGATTTTGAGGCTCTGACATAGCCACTATGGAGCAACTTCTAACCTGAAAGTGCAGATGAACAACCAGGGACCTTGTATGCCCTGATTTTCTGCTCTCCATTAGCCATCCAGGCCTCAGAGTATGTTCCAGTTTAGAGCCATGAGCTACCTGGGACTGGAGGACAGAAATGACACTTACTCCTTTTGAAGAGTAGTATGTTCCCCAGGGATGTGTCTGAACTGAGCAACCAAGATGTAGAAACATGGCATGTCTGGCTGGCATGTCTCAAAGTAAATGCTACTTGGCTTCAGCTGGAACATCAGTGAAATTGAAATACCTCTGCTGAATGTTTCCATTTCAAGAAACTGACATTTCAATGAAGCATGCCCAGTCAGGTCCATGCTGCAGATCTACATGCTGTTGTGGGCAAACTTTGTTTCTTCATTTTCATCTCTTTCCCAATATTTGCAATGATGTGCAGAGAGGACATCCATTCTAGTTGGCACATGGAGGATCTGCTGAAAGAGCAGATGCCCCAGAGCAGGTGTACCTCGAACTAGAACTGTTGGAGAACATTTGCCACTTTCACCACAGTGAGAGATCAGCATGCTGGGCTGATCTTGCTAAAAGTCTTATCCACAGACACTCTGCAGGACCTGAGGACCTGACTCAGAATCATTAAAGAAAAAAAAAAGTTCCTTTGCTCTGATTTGGGTGAGCAGAAGCATTTTTCTAAGCAAATAAAATTCTCATTTACTATCAAGCACAGGCCAACTGACATTACTGATAGCTGTCCATAATACGGACACTTTTAAAGTGTCCCGTGTTGTAGCCCATATTCTTATTTCATAAGTGTTCAAATATCTGAGACTACATCTAAGAGATATCTAAGCAATACCTGTGGTGGACACACTTGCACATATATGGCTACTCCCTCCACCTCAAAGCAAGTTTTGCTCTACAGCCTGTAACAATCATATGCATGCAGATTCCCTTACAGTCTGAAAGATGAGATGTCATTAAGGCTTGGCAGCAGATCTTCTGGTGTGTACGGTGTGCCTTTACATCTAGCATCTGAATCACACAGCACAGTTTGCAGGAATGGAAAGAACCCCGCACTGGGAAGGTTTCGAGGTGCAAGATAACCTGGAGGAGGAAGAAGAGAAAGGAAGAAAATGCCATTATTACAATGGAGATGTGAACATTTTTTGCCGTCTTTTTCTATCAGTATGTGCTATTGTCACTTCCCAATCCATAAGGGTGATTCTCAGTTTCACTGAAGCTCTTCTAGTCCACACTGGTAGCACTATCTACCAAATCCCACTAGAAGCACCAACTCAACCGTGACAAAGCTGGGAAAGGTTATTTAATATGAAAAAGAGTCAAGTTATTTGTTTCTACGATACCTGTCTGTCCCACAATAACAGCACATTTCCCTTCTCCACTCCAAAATGAAAGAAACAGGTTAGAAATTATGAAAGCACTCTAAGCTTATGATATCCTGATTCTACCTTAAAACAAACAAACAAAAAAAAAACCCAACAACAAACAAACAACAAAATAAAAGCAGACCAGAATAAACAGGTCAGAGTAAGTTGAGGCACTCAAGAGCACGTTCTCCAAGGCTCAGCTGGATCAGTTCCTTTGCAAAAGCACAAGCTTCAGTTTCAAGCCAGGTTGTTAAAACAGAGCTCTGTCTCAGGTTTACCCCAGGAAGGGGCAATGTCTCCAGGACCAGACAACCTCCTTTGGTTTTTGTGCAGACCTGCCCAGAGAAGGGAGAAGAGCAATCTATCACACCACCCCCTCCATGTCTCCTGCCATCTCTGAGCAGCTCCCGTACCATCTGCGTGGTGACCTGCGATGCTGGCAGCCAGCACTGAGGGGCGAGATGTATGTCGCTGTCTTCCACTCCTGCAAACACAGTGTGGACCTGAGCAACTAGAGACCTGGGTATTTTATGTGCCACTTGCCCCATGCTGCTTGCTGCCAGCCCACAGGGTTCACTGGCTGCTTCTCTTCTCCATGACAAACGTTCTAATAAATCTCAGAACTCTTTTGCTGGATCAAAGCAACATATTATTTAAAATAATAATTTAGAAAATTACCTGGCAAAGGACATTGCTATTATTCCTGTCATGGAAAGGAACCAGATTTACCAAAGATCCATGGGCAGGCTTGTGGTAATTGATTAGTTTGCTCCTTAGTCTTCTAAGATGGCCTGTGACTCTTGCCCAGGCACAGCTTTTTCTCTTACCCTTCAAATAAGGACACTGTACTACATTTATACTACATCTATTAATTATAGCCATTGTCGAAAGACAGATGTTCCCAAAGGGGATAGCAGTGCTGGGTGGACTATGTGGCTGTTGTTCTTCCTGAAAACTTGTCTTTCCTTAGCTTTGCTCAGCACATCTGATCATAGCTCATGACTGTGCACTGCAGCTTTTGGTCAAAATACAAAAGGTCATGGTTTAGCATGGGAGTTGCAACTGGTTTGGGCCAAATAGCAACTGGCTCAAAGGACTGCTGAGATCTCCATTCACTTTCAGTTGTATTGTCATATTCTTGTATACCTGAGCAGAGAACTGCTTTAGAAAATGATAGGATATATCATGCTGGAGGAGGCCACTTCCTGTGGGAAGCTCCTCCAACACTCGGGGAGTTACATAGCAGGCTGAGCTAGCTTCTAGTAATCACAGAACACCAATGAGAGCAACAAATCTCCTTTGTCCCGACAGGCAGTCCTTCTGGTGTTGGGGCCAAAGGACCAAACATGTGCCACTCTAAAGGTTTTGAAGTGTAATTAAATCTGCTGTCTATGAAGGAAATTTTAGAGTAGGGCACTTTAATCTGGAAGCAACCTTGTGTGAATATCCCTGCTGTGTCTAGGATGTTTACCTTTTGAGATCACCGATTACAACTCTGCAAAATGGTATTTTCACACATTGGTATTTGATTCTTTTGATCTCCCACACTCTCATTCCTCTGCAGAAAATGCACACCACAGACCTCACTTTATCAGTCTCCCTACCAAAGTGAAGCTCCAAAGACTTGAGAAGCCAAGGATGGAGAGTATAAACACATTGAAGTGTGGTCTACAGGTAGGAGCAGCTACACCCTCCACTGCCATCCATATCTGGTAAAGACAACCAAGCTCAGGAACTCAGATTGTATCTCTTCATAGAGCTGGAGTAGCTAAAACTGTTTAAGTCCTAGCTGTACAGCAAAATGAGGAACACAAAGATGGGGCTAGGAGTCTGGGGAGCATTGGTCTTCTCTGGAGAGATACAAGATGTTTACAGTGACAGTTATGCAAGAGGTCCTGATGAATCCAGAGCAGAGGAAGACACTTCCATGAGACACAGGTAGCAACAACAAATTTTAAAATGGGACTCAAAGAAAGTGCACTGGGAAGGACATAGACAATTGAACAATCACTTGCTGTATCACTAGCAAGGTGTATGGTGCAAGAACACAATGATGTCAGCTCTTTTTTTCCCCTGTAAAACAACAGCCTGAAAAATAGAGACAGGATTTCATGATCTGAAGTTTGAAAATGCTGATACTCATGGTGGTGGCACAATGCCTGTGAAGACATCACTGGCCCTGTGTGATTGAGGTATTCAGTGAGGCTCTGCAAACTCTCATGAGATGCTGAGCAGTTTGCTGGCACCTGGATACAGCCACGGGGCCTGATCCACCATGGAGTCACAGCAGGTATGAACTGCTGTAACCTCATGACTCTCTTGGCACAAAAGCAGTGGCAATGCCAGAGAGGACTTCTCCGGAGAAGTCCTAGACTCTGCCAGCAGTTAGAGAACTAAGGCAGTTTATTGAAGAAAGACCACAATGCAGAAAAGCCTGAAATGTCTGAGACAGATTCCTACATGGTGCAAGTTTGGCCTGTGCTGGTTCAGTGCACTATGTTAAGCACACAGATTTAGCACACAGATTTATCCACCAGGCTGAAATAAAACATTACATTCTCTCTGCTGCCTGCATTGATGAGATGCCCACCAGCTCCAAAGGAAGTTTAAAGATGTGGTTCAGAGCCAGGCACCCCTTCCACAGACATGCACCACTGGGAGACGAATCCCTTGCTTTCTCATGTGAGAAGCTGATGATGCTGAAGGAGGCACACCATGCACATTGCTTTCTTCACACACTGACCCCACTAAGCCAAGAAGAGGGTGGCCAGACTGGCATGACAGGTCTGTCACTCCCAGATAACAAGCAGTCAACCTTGCCACCTTCAGAACCACCCTGAACTTGTTACCCTGTTCATATAGCCTTGAAACTTGTGTCCTTCAGTGGCCCCAAGGCTCAACAGTTTTCATTCAACAGAAGGTGAAAGGGTAGACACAGGAATTTCAGCTTCTGACTATGATGCTTTTTGTTGGTGTGCACAACACCAGAGCAGAGCCAGAGCACAAGACATGTGGCAGGAAGCATGACTGGTTTGGGATTCCATGCCTCAGACAAATGGAGCAGCCTCAAAGTTTTCTTGCAACTACCTGTCATTCTGCCAAGGAAGGAATTTACTGATGAAAATGTGAGTCAAGAAATTAATGCACTCCCCGATGCATCCTCCCTCCCTCTGTCCACTTGTTTATGGTAAGGAGATGTGACTCCACAAAGCCACACAGGCTGCTCTGCCCACACACCCAACTTCATTATCTGTGTCATGCCCATACACCCCTGCAAGGACAACCAGGGAGAAAGCAAGCTCCTGACTCCCTCCAGTGCTTCAGGAGATGTTCCTACTTGTCCCTCCCTTGGCAGCACATCAGCTGCCTTAGCCCATAAACATAAGCACTAGCTATGAAATGTCATGGAAGGAAAAGTGTAAATGCTCTGCAAATTATTTTAAAGGACAGTCTTTTGATATGGATCATTTTGCAATCTGAAATATAACATCACCATTAGTGACTTCTGCAGTGTTTCTACTGCTGGGAATCCCTTCAGTCTTTCACATGCTGCAGGAAGCAGCTCCTTCTCCCACTGAAGTCTATGATGATGCTATATCCAAGGAATATGGATTTTCTTAGCCCTGTAGTTCCCAACTCTATGGTCCTACATGACACAACAGAACAGATGCAAAACACAATGGCATATTTTTGGTCATGCTCCTCCCTGCTTTTAGCTTTAGTTTTCTGAAATTTAATTCATCTTCATTTCCCAAAACAAAAATTACCTTCTGGGGGTCCCACTGAACTGACTATAAGCCAAGAGCAAGAGATCACTGCACCCACTGCTGCCCCATGTCTGAGCTGATAGGTCACCTTAGCATACTTCCAGCCATACTGGCTTGTCTAAACCAACAGCTGAGCCCAGATATTTATCCTGTTAGTAAAAAATGACTTCTTGGTTTGGCGGCAATAGAATACAAGATGCAGAGGCTTCTGTTGTCTCCTCCTCACTAAGAACTTTGGTTTCCTGTCACCATTGAAAGAAGGGCACCAAACATGAAGAAAACAGGACAGGCATCCCACAGGGCAGAAGATGTCAAGGGCTTGGCACTGCATGGGCTGGTTTCTTCTCCCTGCTCAGTAGGGGGAAATTCTGGCATTTGCTTCCACATTTGCCTTAATTTGGAATAAAACAAAGAAAATTAATTTCTTTCACTTTTCTGAATGTTGTGCATTCCAACAAATTTCCCTTCAACACAACAAAAATGTTTTATTTTCTGCAGGTAAAGGTGCTTGGTATAGTAGCAATGAAAAACATCAGGGTAATAGTAAATGTCATACAAGAAAGATGAAAATTACTATTTCACTACAATCTATAAGATTATTTGAAATTGACTGAAATGCTTAAATCTAAATGTACCATGTTTTACGTGGTCACATTGATTTTGCTGCTTCCACGGCAGAGAGGTTTCAGGCATTTGCATTAGCCGAGACCAATGGCTCGCTTAAAGGAACTGGGTGTTTCAGCAGGCTGCGGGCGCAGCAACATGAACACAGCCCCCAATGTCACCTCCTTTAGCCTGAGGCTGTGAGAGCTGCCTGCCACAAAGGAGCTAAGAGGTGGTAGCAAAGGAAAGGAAACAAGTAATATTTTCAGGTTATCACTTCTATTTATTATTGCAGCCATACATGAAAAGGGTATAAAGTCAGGACCATGTTCACATTCAGTACATGTTACACCCTGGTTTACATCAGCCAGAGGTTTCTCATGTAAACTAACAACTGCTAAGGATGTTCCCTTCTCTCAGTTTCCCAGTCTTATCTCCACTACTCTGAGAGACACTTAACTATACTGTTATATACCACCATTTGAATATGCAAATCTCCTTAAGCACAATGGAGCTGTGCAAACCTTGTCTTTTCCTGTCAAATATCACCCATGCATTCCTCCTTCCCTTCCCAACCACACTGTAGCTCCCATTTTAGGGCTTCCAATCTAGCTCTGCCATCTATCCTGAAAAAGCAGACAAGATCTAGATTCCTCTTTATTCGTATTAGAGATAAAGGATTTCAATTATGAAAGGCTACTTCTGAAATAAATTTAGGTATGTTAACTGTATTTTCTTCTTTACAGCTAGTTTAAAAACAAATGTTGAGTTTTTCTGTTTCAGATTTCACAGACTGATATTGTATATACTTTGCTGCATTATGCCACAGAATGGTTTGGGTTGGAAGAGACATTAAAGATCCTCTAGTTTCAACCCTTTAGTTTCAACTAGATCAGGCTGCTCAAAGCCCCATTTGACCTGGCCTTGAACACCTCCAGGGATGAAGGATCTATAACCACTGTGCTCCAGTGTCTCACCACCCTCACAGTGAAAATCTACCCTCTTTCTGTACGAAACTGTTACCTCCTCGTCCTGTCACTACACTCCATATTCGTTCCACAGTTCATAAAAAATCTATACAAGTCTCATCTCCCCCAATGGTGAATTAAAGGCATTAATGAGCAAATTACTTCATTACGAAGTATTGTGTTTAATTGAAGATTCAGGGAATCATTTCTACGTAGTACAAAGAGGCTTAATAACTGGGACTCTTCAGCAAAGGAAAAGATAGCCAAAAAGAGATTTGATGGAGAAGTAGATAAAATTGTGATCAGTGATGAGAAGGGTGAGTACATGATCATCCCTCACAACACAGGGACAAAGAAACACAATGAGGTTGTGAGGTAGAAGGCAAAAGAGATAGAATTTTTTTTCTTTTTTTCCTTTAAAAAAAAAAACCACAAAAAAACCCCACAAAAAAACCCCCACCCAAATACCAGAATGATCAGGGAGCTGGAGCACTTCTCCTACAGGGACAGGCTTAAGGAGTTGGGTCTGTTCAGCCTGCAGAGGAAAAAGCTTCAGAAGGTCTTATACTTACCTTCCAGTACCTGACGGGGCCTACAGAAAAGCTAGAGAGAGGCTTTTTAGAAGGGCATGTGGGGCAATGACTTTAAACTACCGCAGGGAGGATTTAGATTAAACATGAGAAAGAAGTTCTTTACTAAGGGTGGTGAGACACTGAAATGGATTACCCATCAAACTTGTGCACACGTCATCCCTGGAAGTGTTTAAGACCAAGGCAGATGAGGCTTTCTGCAACCTAGTCCGGTAGGAGGTGTCCTTACACTGTCAGGAGGAGTGGAGCTAGATGACCTACAAGGTCCCCTCCGGCTCAAGCCATTCTATATGGTGGAACTCACTGCCACAGGTTGGTATATGCTGAAAAGTAAGTATTAATTTAAAAAATAATTAGACACATTCGCAAATACGTATTTGCCAGGGGCTACCAAACATGGTCAACCTCTTCAGCTTCTGGTAGAAGAAATGAAGAATTTTCTAGTGGAGAGAACACTGTACTTGGCATTCTTACGCGCCCTCTCAGTCATCCTTGAGCAGCAGCAGGAGGCCTTTGCCAGAGTGGCAAAACTGACTGTTTATCAGCTGTGCTTTATATTTTTCTAGGAACTCACAAAACATACAATGAAAATATTTACTGCTGTGGTGATCTACTCCCAAGCTTCTAAGCTAAATATTTTACTATATCTCTTACGCACAAGCTTCTTGTTTCCTTTCTAGTCTTTCCCAGTCACATAGTATTGTTTTAAACTTCATTCCTTTGCTTTCTTAGAGTGAAAAAGACAAACATGCCTCTCTTCAGCCACATGCAAATGCCCATTTCCAGCTCTGTTCGCATCTATTTACCAATAACAGGCTGACTGGTTTTGGTATAAAGCTTTATAATAACAGTTAGACTTTTGATCTCTCTCCAAAAACTCAACCTGGTTACAACTCTATAGGATAAGACTAATTCTGACACAGGGTATGCTTTACACATATGGAGAATGGCCTAAATTGCCATCTGGCTTATCCCTTGATCTATAAAAAGGCAATATTTAATTTCCATGGTACTTGTTTTGCTGTCACATTGTGACATTCATGCACTCTGAAACTCATCAGTCTCCTGAAAATTAGGTCTTTAGTGGGAGCAAGACAAGGAGGTAAATGCCAGGTGAGTCTTTTCATTTTTGACACCTGCAAGATCAATGCCTGCACAAGTCTCACCCTAGCTGCAAAAAGAGAGAGGGCAAGGATGCCAAGTATCACAGTTCCTGGTAGTACAGCCCAAATCTTGTTCAGTGTGCCCAAAGCCCATGACACAGTAGCAATTAGTTCTACTGATTTTAATGGCATTACTCAGACTTTGGGTTAAACATGTTCATTCTTAAGAGCTGTGCTGGATCAGAGCTAATGGTTTGGTGAAGCAATGCCCCTTTGCTGCCTTTCACATCACAAAGCCCATTTTAAAAAATACTCCAGAGCTAGCAGGCAATTTCTTTCACCTTGTTTTGGGCAGTCATCAGAACTGTCATTTACTGCCAGCTTCACCTGTTGAGTAGACAGCACTGAAAGAAGAGATTCTCTGCTCTCACCCCCAAATTGCAAGATACCAGACAGCCTCAGTATCTATTGTGAGGCAGTAATTTTTGTTCCCCTGCAAGCCTCCATCACTGCTGTATGTTAGGACAGCTTCAGAGAAACACAGAATCTTTTGAATTTGAAGAAACCTTTAAAGCTCATCTAGTATAATTCTCTGCAGAGAGCAGGGAAATCTTCAACTCAATCATGTTGCTCAGAGCCTCTATCCAACCTGACCTTGAATGTTCCCAGAGACAAGGCACCTTAGCACCTCTCTGAGCAACCTGTTACAGGGTTTCACCATTCTCAGTATAAAAAAAGTCTTCCTTAGATCTTGTCTAAATCTTCTCTTAGTTTGAAACCATCACCCCGTGTTCTGTCACAACAGGTCATGTTAAAGAGATTGTGCTCTTCTTTCTTATTGTCCCCTTTAAGTACTAAAAGGTTGCTCAAGGTCTCTGTGGAACCTTCTCTTCTCCAGACTCAACAATCCCAGCTCTCTCAGACTTTCTCATAGCAGAGGGGTTCCAGCACTCCCATCACTTTTATAGCCCTGCAAGACAACACACAGTAGGCTCAAATACACACAGTGTCTACTGCCAGCTGCACAGACCAGTGAGGGTTGGGATAGGATGCAGTACAGGAAACCAGACAGCTGGACTTTACACCACACACCTTAATTTTGACCATCTGTTGTTATGCCAAGTTTCACTGTTCCTGGAGCATGCACATTCCTCTTCTTCCCCTTCAAGCAGTGTCCTCCACGGCCACCTTCTTCTAATTTGATTTTTTTTTTTTTTTAATTTATGTCTTACAAAAATCATTATGCAACAGAAAGATGTGAGCAGCTATGGCACATGCATCAGTTCACCTGTACACCACAGGACTTACAAGCCACAGACCTATTACTCAGTCCTTTTTTTTTTT